>CM056385.1:63664018-63771518 GCA_029718625.1 Synaphobranchus kaupii | reverse complement strand
GGCTGAAGGTTATCTAGAGGGGACATTGAGTCCATGGGTCCTTCATTTCAGGTGTAAACATATAAATTGCAGACAATGATTAAAATGAATATCTGGAGACTCCTGAATAAAATAGCACAAGGATGCTGTAAGCAAAAATGTCTGCAAATCTGGTGACAAAAACCTGAAAAGTGGCAATAAAAATGATCTCCCACGCCTGGCTCTGTGATCAATGACTCAGCCTCTCTGCCTCTTTGCCCCATGCAGTAAAAAGCACAAATATGACATCAGCGATGCACCGGATAAGGAAATGACACATACAGGGGGCCTCAGGCCCGTACTGCTGATGTGGGTAAAGCAGTGTGAGTGGTTGCTGTAATCCTGAAGCCCCCGAGCCTCATTCTGTGTGCTTGATGGATGAGAGGTGCGCAGCGCTCCGCTTGTGTGGCGCTGAGCTCAGCATTGTGGGTATTAGTGTTCTGAGTGGGGTTCTTCTAAGGGTCACTGTGCAGTCGTTATGCACAGCAGTGTGTCTGATGCACATACTGCTATGTTTGTGTACAATGTGACTACATAACGCTATGTTTGTGTACAATGTGACTACATAACGCTATGTTTGTGTACAATGTGACTACATAACGCTATGTTTGTGTACAATGTGACTACATAACGCTATGTTTGTGTACAATGTGACTACATACCGCTATGTTTGTGTACAATTTGACTACATACTGCTATGTTTGTGTACAATGTGACTACATAACGCTATGTTTGCGTACAATGTGACTACATACCGCTATGTTTGTGTCCAATATGACTACATAACGCTATGTTTGCGTACAATGTGACTACATACTGCTATGTTTGTGTACAATGTGACTACATACTGCTATGTTTGTGTACAATTTGACTACATACTGCTATGTTTGTGTATAATTTGACTACATACTGCTATGTTTGTGTACAATGTGACTACATACTGCTATGTTTGTGTACAATTTGACTACATACTGCTATGTTTGTGAACAATTTGTCTACATACTGCTATGTTTGTGTACAAACCCCAATTCCAAAAAAGTTGGGACAGTATGTGAAATGCACGTAACAGCAGAAAGCAGTGATTTGTAAATTCTCTTTTACATATATTGAATTGAAAACAGTACAAAGAAAAGATATTTAATCTTTTACCATATCAACTTTATTGATTTTTGTAAATATACTCTAATTCAGAATTTGATGCCTGCAACACGTTCCAAAAAAGTTGGGACAGGGTATCACGGGGATCGGGACCGATAGGGGATTCACCAAGTTATTCACAAAGAGTGAAATAACCAGCGATAGGGGATTCACCAAGCTATTCACAAAGAGTGAAATAACCACTAATCAGGGAAGGAGAACACAAAAGAAAGGGAGAAAAAAAAACCCAGGCGAATAAGCAAAAAATAAATCTACCCAGAACAATGTGGGCGAAAAAGTCACATGGACTTCGAGAAAAACTGAAAAAGAAAACACACCCCAAAGCTATGGGTGTGACACTCGTAGAAGGGAGCGAAAACGAAACAGAAATCAGAGCGGATAACCTCGAGCTCGAAAACTAAATTAAACGAGCAGGACAAACGAGGCTACCGCATTAGAAAGAAAAGAAATAAACAGAGCAAACCCCAGGGAGGTAGGCGTAGAAAAGAGATCCTAAGATCTAGCCCTCACTCAAACTGGGTAGGAATTATACTGCTTTCTTAAAATACCCAAAGAAAGCAGTAACCCATAAGCTGACCCTGTTACCGGCTTCGTATTGTGGCAAAACTGACACGAAAGTGCCGAGCCAGGAAGCCGTCACGCTTAAGAAGCCTGAACAGGTGAAAACAATGAGTGCTGAGACGGAGGAAAAACCCGACACGGACTCCGTCCCGCAGCTGCCCGGCAACCTAATGTACCGTGACACAGGGGCAAAAAAACACAAAAAAACTGGGAAATAAAAAACAAAAAAAAACAAACACCTGTTTGAAACATTCCACAGGTAAACAGGTGAATCGGTGATGCTATCATGACTGGGTATAAAAGGATATCAAAAGACTCTTGATATCTTATTTTCAGGTGCTCTTACAAGCGATACTATAACCTCTCTGCAGTTGAATCGATCTCTATGGGAATTGGGGGGTGGGACTTGACTAAACTGTAAATTACATGGGAATAGGATGGAACCCATGGTTGGCTAAATGGCTGTAAGTCACCAAGGGTCTGCGGTATCAAACAAGCCTTAAACAATCACTCTGCTGCCAGATATGCAGTAGATATGGATGGTTGTTTCTCCTGACTTATTTTTCCATAGAGTTCAATAGGAAAATGCGTCAGGAGAAACAACCCTTAAAGTGATCCATGTTTGTGTACAATTCTGAATTCTGTTTAATGTACAGCAATATGAAATGGTTCAGTATGTGTTCAGTCTGTACGACAGTGTGTTCAGTGTGTATTCATTCAGTATGTTGAGTGTTTTAAAAGTGCATTGTGTGTTTAGTGTGCGTGCAGTGACCTCTGACCTGCGATCTCCTCGATGCTGCTCGCTCTCATGTCCAGCAGCACACTGCCATTGATGATGCAGCTCCGCAGCTCAAACAGGCTGTGTAGGGACAGCGTGGCCACGTAGGGCTTACTCCACCGCTCACCTCCATCCTCTACGTCCTCCTCGAACTTCAGCCACCTGTACAGAGGAGGTAACAGAGTATGGGACGGTAAAGCCACCTCCTGTCCCTAAATACCGGAACTTCAGCCCCCTGTACAGAGGAGGTAACAGAGTATGGGACGGTAAAGCCACCTCCTGTCCCTAAATACCGGAACTTCAGCCACCTGTACAGAGGAGGTATCGGAGCGTATGGGAGATTAGAGGCACCTCCTGTCCTGTACAGAGAATATTTTTCATGTAGAAAGGAGTTGTTATACACCCCCCCATTTTTGGGCACCCTAATGTTTGGGACAAATGGCTTCACAGATGTTTCTGATTGGTCAGGTGGGTTCAATTGCTTCCTTCGTGTAGGTATGAGAGAGCTCTCAGTATCTACCCTTGATTCAGATGATTTTACTCTGTAGCCCTTGTTGATAAAAAGTACAATCTTTTAGTACTCAGTTCCCTCCTGTAATGGCAGTTAATTATGGCAGTTTTCTTTTCCTGTGCACTCGAAGAACAGAGCAGGTGCCTCTGTTTCCAACTGACCCTACCACTCAGCTTGAGCATTCAAACATTCAGATAATGTATGTATGCATTTATGTGTGTATGTATATATATTTTAGCATTTCACGCATTACCGCCCCATAGAATACCTGCCCTGCATTCATTCACCTGGTTGGCTTTCACTCACCAGGCCAGTTTTAGCTCACCTGGTTAGTTTTAGCTTAACTGGCTAGTTTTAGCTCACCTGGCCAGTTTTAGCTCACCTGGCCAGTTGTCGCTTATCTGGCAAGTTTTAGCTCACTGGGCCAGTTTTAGCTCACCTGGCCAGCTATAGGTCACCTGGCCAGTTTTAGGTCACCTGGCTAGTTTTAGGTCACCTGGGCAGCTTTAGCTCACCTGGCTAGTTTTAGTTTACCTGGCTAGTTGTAGTTTACCTGGCTAGTTTTAGCTCACCCGGCCAGTTCTAGCTTATCTGGCCAGTTTTAGCTCACCTGGCCAGCTTTAGCTCATCTGGCTAGTTGTAGCTCACCTGGCCAGTTTTAGCTCACCTGGCTAGTTTTAGCTCACCTGGCTGTCTCCTTCCACTCAGCATCCTTATCCTCCTTCACGCAGATCTCGTCCAGCTCAGTGAAGAGCTCATGGGCCACATGCTCCTCATCTTCCTCAGTGCCCAGGATGAACTGCACACGCTGGGAGGGCGTGTCTGATGGGAGGGAGGAGGAGGAGGAGTTAACCACAGAGGAAGCAGAGGATTGCAGGAGAAGAGGCAGACAGATAGAGGATTGAAGGGGAAGAGGGGGATGAAGGCTCAAAGGAAAAAGTGAGTAAAGAAGAGGTGAATCACAAGGAAGAGATTAATGATGAAGGAGAGATTAACGCGGGGGGGGGGGGGAGAGGAGGAGAGGAGGAGAGGAGGAGAGGAGAGGAAGCATTTTGGATTAGAAACATTCCTTTTGCTTTTCAACATGCTGACCCTGGAAAAAAACATTTAACTTCTTTACTGTTATCCACCAATCAATGACTATAAACAGGAGGCACAAAAATGTCTGTCTCTCTGTCAAATTGCTGAGGAATCATTTGGGCCACACTACATAAAAGGCTACAGCTCATTCCTGCAAAGAGAATGTAATTATAGTAGATGTGTCAATCCTGGCCTGGGGTGGGAAGCCACATTAGAATCCAGTGCCAGTCACATGCACTAATGAGGTATTGACCAACCTTTAGTTCACCCATGGCAGACCACCAGGACGAAAAAAAACATGACGAGACACTGGATAAAAGGTCCTTTCCTACTCAGTTGGGAACATTTATTCGATCAGGGAAAAAAAATCTTAATAAATCAATCCAACAACAAAAGCACAGCAACAGACGAATGGACTTCAACAGAATCAAAGAGGCCAGTGCACAGGAGCCGCCCCTCACCATGAATACCAGTTAAATGGGAATGAGCTGCCTATTCCTACCATAGTTTAACAGGCAAATAAACATCCCTTATGTGCGGTGAGAATTCTGGCACAAAATGGCTGTGGGAGGCCCTACACAGTATTGGAGGTGGCTGTGGGAGGCCCTACACAGTATTGGAGGTGGCTGTGGGAGGCCCTACACAGTATTGGAGGTGGCTGTGGGAGGCCCTACACAGTATTGGAGGTGGCTGTGGGAGGCCCTACACAGTATTGGAGGTGGTTGGAAAACAGTCCCCCAATCGCTCATAGGCCGAGTTTCAGCCATCAGAATGTCCATTCTACCAAAAATCCATTGTCCATGATTCCATCAATCCCCGAATCAAATTAAATCATCCCACCAAAGAAAAGGTGGTGGGGAAAAACATATACTGGAAGTGATCCTTCTTTTACTGTCATGTTTTTAGAGACCAGGGCTGTGTCTCCTGCAAACAGTACACTGTGTCTGAATCAGAGCCCTATCTACTGCGCCCTGTCTCCTGCGTACAGTACACTGTGTCTGAATCAGAGCCCTATCTTCTGCGCCCTGTCTCCTGCGTACAGTGTACTGTGTCTGAATCAGAGCTCTATCTACTGCACCCTGTCTCCTGCGTACAGTGCACTGCGTCCGAATCAGAGCCCTATCTACTGCGCCCTGTCTCCTGCATACAGGGCACTGTGTCCGAATCAGAGCCCTATCTACTGCGCCCTGTCTCCTGCGTACAGGGCACTGTGTCTGAATCAGAGGCCTATCTACTGCGCCCTGTCTCCTGTGTACAGTGCACTGTGTCCGAATCAGAGCCCTATCTACTGCACCCTGTCTCCTGCGTACAGTGCACTGTGTCCGAATCAGAGCCCTATCTACTGCGCCCTGTCTCCTGCGTACAGGGCACTGTGTCTGAATCAGAGGCCTATCTACTGCGCCCTGTCTCCTGCGTACAGTGCACTGTGTCCGAATCAGAGCCCTATCTACTGCGCCCTGTCTCCTGCGTACAGGGCACTGTGTCTGAATCAGAGGCCTATCTACTGCGCCCTGTCTCCTGCGTACAGTGCACTGTGTCCGAATCAGAGCCCTATCTACTGCACCCTGTCTCCTGCGTACAGTGCACTGTGTCCGAATCAGAGCCCTATCTACTGCGCCGTGAGTTTAATGTGATAGGTGGGGCTCTCACCATGTGACTGTGTGAGTTTAATGTGATAGGTGGGGCTCTCACCATGTGACTGTGTGAGTTTAATGTGATAGGTGGGGCTCTCACCATGTGACTGTGTGAGTTTAATGTGATAGGTGGGGCTCTCACCATGTGACTGTGTGAGTTTAATGTGATAGGTGGGGCTCTCACCATGTGACTGTGTGAGTTTAATGTGATAGGTGGGGCTCTCACCATGTGACTGTGTGAGTTTAATGTGATAGGTGGGGCTCTCACCATGTGACTGTGTGAGTTTAATGTGATAGGTGGGGCTCTCACCATGTGACTGTGTGAGTTTAATGTGATAGGTGGGGCTCTCACCATGTGACTGCAGGTCTGTCTCACTGTGGGATGGTGCTGCGCCCTCGTTGTCCTGCGCCCCACTACCGCGTGTGCGATCACGCTTACGGTGGCGGGAGCCGTGCGGGCGGTGGTGATGGTGACTCTGCCGGCCCAGGGGCATGCGCACCCCCACAAAAAGGGTCCTGTGTCCTGGGGGGGGTGGGGGTGAGAGGGTACGAGAGAAGAGAAACAGAGTTATATCACTGCTCAGACACTTCTGGACCTCACACAACCTCACACACCTTCTTCACAACAGTTCTGACATAATCATGGTGGGTAGTTTTGTCTACAAGTGGCAGAGTTCACACTTTGTGCCAGTCAGAAGGACCGGTCACCACTATAGTGCCAGTCAGAAGGACCGGTCACCACTATAGTGCCAGTCAGAAGGACCGGTCACCACTATAGTGCCAGTCAGAAGGACCGGTCACCACTATAGTGCCAGTCAGAAGGACCGGTCACCACTATAGTGCCAGTCAGAAGGCCCGTCATCACTATAGTGCCAGTCAGAAGGCCCGTCATCACTATAGTGCCAGTCAGAAGGACCGGTCACCACTATAGTGCCAGTCAGAAGGCCCGTCATCACTATAGTGCCAGTCAGAAGGCCCGTCATCACTATAGTGCCAGTCAGAAGGCCCGGTCATCACTATAGTGCCAGTCAGAAGGCCTGGTCATCACTATAGTGCCAGTCAGAAGGCCCGGTCATCAATATAGTGCCAGTCAGAAGGCCCCGGTCATCACTATAGTGCCAGTCAGAAGGACCGGACACCACTATAGTGCCAGTCAGAAGGACCGGTCACCACTATAGTGCCAGTCAGAAGGACCGGTCACCACTATAGTGCCAGTCAGAAGGACCGAGTGCCAGTCAGAAGGCCCGGTCATCACTATAGTGCCAGTCAGAAGGACCGGTCACCACTATAGTGCCAGTCAGAAGGCCCGGTCATCACTATAGTGCCAGTCAGAAGTCCCGGTCATCACTATAGTGCCAGTCAGAAGGCCCGTCATCACTATAGTGCCAGTCAGAAGGACCGGTCATCACTATAGTGTCAGTCAGAAGGCCCGGTCATCACTATAGTGCCAGTCAGAAGGCCCATCATCACTATAGTGCCAGTCAGAAGGCCCGGTCATCACTATAGTGCCAGTCAGAAGGCCCGGTCACCACTATAGTGCCAGTCAGAAGGCCCGTCATCACTATAGTGCCAGTCAGAAGGCCCGGTCATCACTATAGTGCCAGTCAGAAGGCCTGGTCACCACTATAGTGCCAGTCAGAAGGCCCGGTCACCACTATAGTGCCAGTCAGAAGGCCCGGTCACCACTATAGTGCCAGTCAGAAGGCCCGGTCACCACTATAGTGCCAGTCAGAAGGCCCGGTGAGGAAGGTTATCAGCGTCGATGATGAGGATGTGTGCCAATGTGTGCGGAGTGAGGAAGGTTATCAGTCATAACAAATCACAGCAAAAGATTATTGACGGTCGATCCAAACCCTGTTTTATTAACCCTGGGAAATATCAGGAAATGAGATCAGCTGTCACTCACCTTCTAGCTCCTCCTTCTCATAGTGGATGTTGAGGATCGAGCTGGTCCCGCCCTGATCCACTACCACCTCCTCATCTGGCCTCTGCACACAACAGAAACGCAAGGCACCATGGGAAGCCCTGTGGCCTGCATTCAAACATCATGTATCCTTCACTTTGAGAAAAAGCATGAAATGCTTTTAAATTATGCCCTCCTAAATTATTTACACCCTTGATGAAGATGAACAAAAAAATATAACACAATTAGAGTTCATGTAGAATTTATGTTAAAATAACATTCTTAGCATGATGTACACATTGTGTGCCTCAAAAAATGTTAGGAACAGGTGGGGATCGAACCACCAACCTACTACACGGTAGTACAATGCCTTAACCACTAAGCTACAGGAACTTTCACAGTTGGTATGGTAGGTAGGCAGCCTGTTAAGCATAGATAAGTGTACTTGGCGGATGGCATACCTGCCATACCAACATTTGTATTTCTATAGCACCACCACATGGATTGATTGGGTTAAAACAGCAGGGCTCAAGTCTTGATCTAACTCTCAATCAACCCACCAAGTTTCAGAACTTTATGTCAAACGGTTTTAGAATTACTAGCATTTTTGGGATAAGCCACGCCCAATGCCATTTTTTGACCTAGCCCTTAGAAAGGTAATGCATGTATGAAGGGCTGTGGGCTGAGTCCCTCAAACAGGTTTCGTGCAAATTGGTCTAATTCTGTAGGAGGAGTAGCATTTTATGTGTTTTACAAAAAATGCTAATTAGCATTGAGGCAAATTTGTTGGGCACGAGCAGCGGCACCTGTACACCAAATTTTGTGACTCTAGATGAAACGGGGCGCATGCAGTGGGCGTGTCAAAGATTATTTGTGAATTTTAAAATATTTCTTGATATTTTGATCTCTATAGCGCCACCACGTGGCTCGATTGTGTTAACACTGCAGGGTTGAAGTCCTGATGTAACTCTTAACAGAGAAACCAAGTTTCATAACTTCCTGTCAAATGGTTTTGGAATTATTAGCATTTTTGTGATAAGCCACGCCCACTGACAATTCATTGATGGCACCCACCCAATTAGTAAAGATCTATGATCCAAATCAGCTCCTTTGTCACTGTCGTAAGTTTTAAATCTCTGCAAAAAAACAGTTAATTTTTAACTATTTTTTTATATTTGGATCTCTATAGCGCCACCACATGGCTCGATTATGTTAAAACTGCAGTATTCAAGTCCTGATGTTACACTTAACAGACCAACCAAGTTTCATAACTTTCTGTCAAATGGTTTTGGAATTATTGTGATAAGCCACGCCCATTGAAAAATTCATTGGCTCGTCATTTGGCCATTTCTTTACAAAAGCCTTAGAAAAGTAAAAGTAAGGAATGCCCATGAGCTGAGTGCACACACCAAATTTCGTGAAAAATTGGTCGAATTTTGTAAAAGCATTTCTATTTGTAAGCCTATCCCATTACTGCAATATCCTCCATCAATGAGACTATTTGCAACATAAATAAAATGGGACAAAAAGTATAAAATACAATCAAATTACAGAATCAATAATGGGGTTAAGAAAATAAAGGACGGAAAAACAGGGTTCCTTCTCCCTCTTGAACTGAGCAGTGCTGTATGTTTAGGGATCATCAGAGACACAAACTAAGTTAAATAGCTAACGCTATAATACACTGCCTGGCCAAAAAAAAAGTCGCCGTTGCACCCATCATGCATAGTGCCCACTGTACAAGCCTCTGGAGGCAGTGTTATGATCTGGGGTTGCTTCAGTTGGTCAGGTCCAGGCCCAGCAACATTATGCAGCAATAACATGAAGTCAGCTAAGTACCTGAATGTACTGAATGACCAGGTTATCCCATCAATGGGCATATGCCAGGAAGACAATGCCAAGATTCATCGGGCTCAAATTGTGAAAGAGTGGTTCAGGGAGCATGAGGAATCATTTTCACACATGAATTAGCCACCAGATTCCTGACCTTAACCCCATTGAAAGTCTTTGGGATGTGCTGGAGAAGACTTTACGGAGTGGTTTGACTCTCTTGTCGTCAATACAAGATCTCGGCCAAAAATTAATGCAACTCTGGACGGAAATAAATGTTGTGACATTGCATAAGGTTGTCCATACAACGCCGCGACAAATGCGCACCGTAATCAAAGCTAAAGGCTGTCGGGTAAGTGAGGATTAGGTAAAATGTGTATTTTCTGAATCCAGCGGTTCCAACAGTCAACGCCCTTGTTAAAACGTTCAGCACTCTGAATACTGAACACAAGCGATATTGCGTGCTAGAACCCCTCACTTTACCTACATTCAAAATAAGTTTTACGTTATTTAATTTAATAATTATTATTAAAAATGACAATCATCAATTAAATCGCCAAATTCTTTGATAGGTAAGTCGAACAGTAACCTGGTGGATCAACCAACAAGCCAAAACAAAGTCTAAATCAGGTCTAGAGATTAAGTAATTTTATTAAATGAAAATTCAATTAGAATAATGACTGGGAATCATACATTCACGAAGGAATGTAGGCTGACTACTTATAATTCACAAAGGTGAAGGCATTAAACCAGACATTAATTAGGAAATACCAGTAAAGAGAGAGATAAGCCAAGAATTGTCAATATTATTTACCCTCCAGCTGAACAGGAACAAAAGGAAACGCACGAGAAACCAAAAAGAATGACTTCTTCACCAAACACTCCAAAACAGACTAACTTCTTTTTCTGCGGTACACTCATAAAATACCTCCACAGGAAGACCATCCCTGTCCTGATATTAAGGTATGGGGGAGGCGGGGGAGAGGGGTCATTTATGACAAAGACTGGCTTATCTTTGATGTTGGGGGGGTGAGAGTGAGAGAGAGACAGAGATAGAGAGAAGGGGGGGGGGGGTACTTATACAGTCAAGCCGGAAAGTCTGCACACCCCTTTCACCTTCTCCACGTTTTATTACGTTACAGACTTATACTACAATAGATTGAGTTCATTTTTTGCCTAAAACATCTACACACAATAGCCAATAATGACAAAGTGAAAACAGGTTTTTAGAAAATATGCAATTTTATTTTACTGACAAAAATAGGTTATTTAGGGGTTACATATCTGTACACACCCTTAGCCTAATACTTGGTTGCTGCACCTTTGGCAGCGATTAACTCCAAGCGGGCTGTGATGTGCCTTTTACTAAGGAGGGGCTTCCGTCTGGCCACTCTACGATAAAGGCCTGATTGGTGGAGTGCTGCCTGGATGGTTGATCTTCTGAAAGGTTCTCCCATCTCCACAAGGATACGCTGGAGCTCTGTCAGAGTGACCCTCGGGTTCCTGCTCACCTCCCTGGCCAAAACCCGTCTTCCCCGATTGCTCAGTTTGGCCGGGCGGCCAGGTCTAGGAAGATTCTTGGTGGTTCCAAACTTATTCCATTTACGAATGATGGTGGCCACTGTGCTCTTTGGGACCTGTAAAGCTGCAGAGATTTTTCTGTACCCTTCTCCAGATCTATGCCTTGACACAATCCTGTTTCTGAGGTCTGCAGATAATTCCTTTGACCCCATGGCTTGGAGTTTGCTCTGACATGCACTGTCAACTGTGGGACCTTATATAGGCAGGTGTTGGCAATCCCCAATCATGTCCAATCAATTGAATTTATCACAGGTGGACTCCAATTAAGTTGTAGAAACATCTCAAGCAGTATCAGTGGAAACAAAATGCACCTCAGCTCACTTTTGAGTGTCATATCAAAGGGTGTGCACACTTGTGCACATATATTTTACATTTAGATTTTTAATAAATTAGCACAAATGTCTAAAAACCTGTTTTTACTTTGTCATTATGGGCTATTTTGTGTAGAATTTTGAGACAAGAAATGAACTCAATCTATTGTAGAATATGTCTGTAACGTAATAAAATGTGGAGAAGGTGAAAGGGGTGTGCAGACTTTCCGGCTTGACTGTATCTAAAAATTAGATATCCTACAAGGCGGTCCAACAAAATATTAGTGTGTGACTTTTTTTTTGGCCAGGCAGTGTATATGCTATATCTGCCATTGCTATGTGGCACTAGCCAGCTTGTGACATTGGGTAAAAAAGCACTTAAAACTGGAAGAGCTTGACACAGATGTTTACCAGGGAGAAGCATTGAATACTTGCACACAAGCAATTTGCGAGGCAATGATGGTAATTTTGCAATGGTGTTCTTTCAAGCAAGTACAGCAACACTATTGTCGTGGAATAAAGCCGCTCTGAGGTTCTGACTGGTAAAATCCAAGACATTTTATTCACGCATGGAGAATAAACACATCATAGCAGTCAGTGTCCATTCTGAAGTTCATCACTACTTGTACACTTTAGCAATGCAGACACAGGATAAATACTGTCCTCCTTCCCCACCATATATTATTCCCTAAATCAACATTAACGCTTAATTTTAGCATCAGTTAATTCTCCCGTTTGCTGAATTTCAGGAACACTTGCATTTAATTGTGAGTCAAAGTTAAGTGCAAATGTGGATTGAATCTCGGCCAAACAGTCAGATTCAGAGCTTATTTCTTAGATAATAGAGCTATGCCCCTTGAGATATGCATGATCACAATTAAATCACTGCATGAGGATGTGACCTTAAGATGGATCCCGGATCCTTGACTGCTCCACTCCCTGGTGGGTTGAGTTCATTAGCACGTTGTCTTGGTGAAACATTACTAAATTAATCTCTGTCTTCTCTACCTCTTACCCAAGGGGGGGTTAGGTACATGTTTTCCTCCCAATCCACTGGTTCATCAACTAACTCCTTATATGTCTGTAGCATAAACTACATTTCCCAGTAGCAGTGTACATGTGTAGCATAAACCCAATCAAAAAACTACATTTCCCAGTAGCAGTGCATGTCTGTGGCATAGAGTACTCAAGTGAGTATGTCAGACGTGGGTGGAGTCTGGTTTCGGAACTAAATTCCCTATGAAAGATAGAACGGGCTTCGGAGACTATCGACTATTTCTTGAAATCTGATTTATAGAATGAGCCGAAACGTTCCTGGATTAGCCTGTGTGGTATAAGGATATAGAGCATATATCGCATGTTCCAATTAAAATTTTTTAAAGTAATGGATTAAGGATTGTGAACGGGCGTTATATTGAACAATCCAGGAAATTGATGGTAAGATTTAATCACTAGAAATGGTTTAAAAGTAAGTTTTAGTTAATGTCTACACTCTAAATGAATGGAAATTTACTTCCAAAACGTAGTCACTTGAGTACTCTATAACCCCAATTATAAACTACATTTCCCAGTAGCAACAGCACACAAGCAGGGGAATAATCCTGTAAAATAGTCAAGCCCGAGAGTATGAGTACAGTTAATCTACGTGTCTTTCATTAATTCAGTTAAGTCTTGATGAATATGCCACACAGCATACCCATACACAATATGGCACATGTTTAGGACCTCTTGTAGTATCTTACACTACTTTCATTTATTTACTCAAACAACAAGGCATCATTTTCATCTCAATACTTTTAATGACAGGCCTAGATTTTGCCAGTTTTATTATAGACAGTGCTTTGTTTGCGTGAGTAAATTGGTATTTTTGTATGTTGAAAATGTTTTTTCTTGAGATTGTACAGACAGCGATAGAGTTAGCTAGTTAAAGCTAAAAGTCAAACGTTCAGAGATGCAAGCTAGCCACAACAATGCATTGCTTACCAAGGTTAGCTAGCTGGCATTGATGTTACAGCTAGCTTTGCTGTACATACCCATGATCTGCCAGTTAGTTAGCTGTATTGGCTATTTGGAATTTATGCTGTTGTTCTGTATAACCAACAATTCAGGTAACGTTAGGACTCCCTCACCAAATAAAACTCAAACAATGCCAACTGTTGGCTAATGGTAGCATCCTTTGCCCTATAAAAGGGCCTTTCTAAAATTACCATGTTTTTAAAAATAAAAAATTGCCCTGTGAGCCTTTCCCTTCCCAATAGCATTGTGCTAACAGGCGTGAGCCAGCACTTGCAAGGACACACAGTGTGTTAACCGGAGATGCAGTTGCTAGGGGTTAGACGGCAGCAGCTAATTGTGTTGTTCCCCTTGGGGCCTGCTCAACAGAGGCTCATCAGGCTCCAGGTAAACCCAGTGCACGATCGCTGGAGACGGGTGATGGTCATGGGCTCTCTCCATGGAAAGACAACCATGCTGTCGTCACTGAGGTCCACATGGGATCTACTGGGCTCTCACACATTCCGGTCTTTACCAAAGCCTCCCTCAGCAGCTAAAGATCTGTGTGAGGGTGAGTCACACCTCTCTCACGTTAATGAAATAGTTCATCGACGGCAGTGGTTCTGTAGTCCTGGGGTCCCCCTGTGTATGCTGGGGGGTACCCATGTGTATGCTGGGGGGTACCCACGTGTATGCTGGGAACTCCTTAAACTCAATATCACCGGGTCTGAACCGCTGAACGACTCAACCGCCAGGTTGGCCTCGGCCAGCCTGCCCCCCGAGAGAAAGCGCTCTTTGTACTCGTTTACCCCGAACCACACAATACAAGCTCACAATAGTCATTGGAGAAAGTGGAGGAAGCACAGATTTGGACATAAGCATTGACTGAGTACTCACATTGACTTGCGTGTTTTAATTCTTGATCATTGATAATTTTAATTCTTGGCCAGGGCCCCTGTGCAGCTACTGAAACTCGGGTTAGGGTTAAAAATAACCACCTTTACTCAAGTGGCTTACAGCTTCAATATTTAAATGATCAATGGATACAATGGAGTATTTTTAACATTGTGAGGGGCTGCTGTTTCAAAGAGGCCTTTTGCACACAATCCCAAATATTGACTCACTTATGTAGAGGAAATTTTATTGTCAAGTGCTTTACTCTTTTCAAATATTTTTCAGCTTTAAGACGACAACTTGATATTTTATTGCTAAAGCACAAAACCCATCTCTTGAATTCGTGACTAATAGTTTTTTTTTTTTAAATGAGTCATCTGTGTTTAGAAGATTCTTAGGAATGTAGGTGTTTTTGTCCACACAACAGGTCGGCCATGTCAGAAACGGGCCCAGTGAGAACAATGCAGACATTAGACTAAGGAGCATATTGACCACCTCCTGGAACAATAACAAGTCCGTCAATTAAAATGTCCACACAAAGTCAACTGCACATTTTCTAAATTAATATTGGCCGTGAGATACAAGTAAAAAAGGCTCTTAATAAAAAGCCTTAGTAAAAACCATCACTCCAAATGTCACAGTCGTTTTGATGAATGAATCAATATTACTGGTCTTTTTTTGTTGATACGAGTAACCCTAAGGGGCTCCATAAGATCACAACCACGGCTGGATGGTGCGGCTGTTGCTTGGGCCATGCCTGGACCACGTGCTCTCCAGAACTCTCCCCACCCCACCCCAACCCCAACCACCATGTTGCATTGACAGCACTTTCACCAAGAGGCCCTGTCAACTACAGACACACAACAGAGCACAAGCAAGCAGCGACTGGGTCCCCCAACAGCATAATCCTCTGTGCTATAATACACAACTCTGATCTAACCCTCAGAGAGCTATAATACACAACTCTGATCTAACCCTCAGAGTACTATAATACACAACTCTGATCTAACCCTCAGAGAGCTATAATACACACAACTCTGATCTAACCGTAAGAGTGCTATAATACACAACTCTGATCTAACCCTCAGAGAGCTATAATACACAACTCTGATCTAACCCTCAGAGTACTATAATACACAACTCTGATCAAACCCGCAGAGTGCTAATGTACTCAACTCTGATCTAACCCTCAGAGTGCTATAATACACACAACTCTGATCTAACCCGCAGAGTGCTAATGTACTCAACTCTGATCTAACCCTCAGAGTGCTATAATACACACAACTCTGATCTAACCCTCAGAGTGCTAATGTACTCAACTCTGATCTAACCCTCAGAGTGCTATAATACACACAACTCTGATCTAACCCGCAGAGTGCTAATGTACTCAACTCTGATCTAACCCTCAGAGTGCTATAATACACAACTCTGATCTAACCCTCAGAGTGCTATAATACACAACTCTGATCTAACCCTCAGAGTGCTATAATACACAACTCTGATCTAACCCTCAGAGTGCTATAATACACACAACTCTGATCTAACCCTCAGAGTGCTATAATACACAACTCTGATCTAACGCGCAGAGTGCTATAATACACAACTCTGATCTAACCCTCAGAGTGCTATAATACACACAACTCTGATCTAACCCTCAGAGTGCTATAATACACACAACTCTGATCTAACCCTCAGAGTGCTATAATACACACAACTCTGATCTAACCCTCAGAGAGCTATAATACACAACTCTGATCTAACCCTCAGAGTGCTATAATACACACAACTCTGATCTAACCCTCAGAGTAATATAATACACAACACTGATCTAACCCTCAGAGAGCTATAATACACAACTCTGATCTAACCCTCAGAGTGCTATAATACACAACTCTGATCTAACCCTCAGAGTGCTATAATACACAACTCTGATCTAACGCTCAGAGTGCTATAATACACAACTCTGATCTAACCCTCAGAGTGCTATAATACACAACTCTGATCTAACCCTCAGAGTACTATAATACACACAACTCTGATCTAACCCTCAGAGTACTATAATACACAACTCTGATCTAACCCTCAGAGTGCTATAATACACACAACTCTGATCTAACCCTCAGAGTGCTATAATACACACAACTCTGATCTAACCCTCAGAGAGCTATAATACACACAACTCTGATCTAACCCTCAGAGTACTATAATACACAACTCTGATCTAACCCTCAGAGTGCTATAATACACACAACTCTGATCTAACCCTCAGAGTGCTATAATACACAACTCTGATCTAACCCTAAGAGTAGTATAATACACACAACTCTGATCTAACCCTCAGAGTGCTATAATACACAACTCTGATCTAACCGTAAGAGTGCTATAATACACAACTCTGATCTAACCCTCAGAGAGCTATAATACACAACTCTGATCTAACCCTACATCAACAACGAATCTGTGGAGATGGTAGAGAGCTACAAATACCTTGGACTCACCCTGGACAATAAACTGAGCTTTAATCAACACACCACTGACATCCATAAACGCAGCCAACAAAGGCTCTCTGCCATCCGCAAACTCAGAGCACTCTCCGTTGCCCCCCACCTTCTGCTGCTGCTCTACAAGAGCATCATCCAGCCCATTCTCCTCTACTGCTCCCCCTGTTTCTTCAACATGCTCACTGCCCCTAACAAAAACAAACTCCTACGCATCACACACAACGCCACAAAAATCATCGGCCTCCCCACTCCCAATCTATCAGATCTCAACAGCAAAGCCATCACACGCAAAGCACGCACCATAGCACATGATCCCAGTCACCCCCTCAATCCATGTTTCACTCTGCTCCCATCAGGCCGCAGATATAGAGCCCTGGCCTGGAAACGGGCCCGTTTCAGTAAGAGCTTTGTTCCCTCTGCCATCACACTCCTCAACAAAACTCCCCGACAACCTCCCTAACCATAATATGTTATGTGTATAAGTGTATGTATATGTGTGTGTATATGTGAAAATACGGTGGTGATGGAATTGTATGGTAAATGTAGGTGACTTAGATAAACATATATGTGTGTAAATGTAGCTGGGAATGGGAATGTTTCATGTGTGGCGCTGTACAGCTGTGGAAATGAATTTCCTGTAAAGGACAATAAACTAATCTATCTATCTATCTAAGAGTGCTATAATACACAACTCTGATCTAACCCTCAGAGTGCTATAATACACACAACTCTGATCTAACCCTCAGAGTGCTATAATACACCCAACTCTGATCTAACCCTCAGAGTGCTATAATACACAACTCTGATCTAACCCGCAGAGTAATATAATACACAACTCTGATCTAACCCTCAGAGTAATATAATACACAACTCTGATCTAACCCTCAGAGTGCTATAATACACACAACTCTGATCTAACCCTCAGAGTGCTATAATACACCCAACTCTGATCTAACCCTCAGAGTGCTATAATACACAACTCTGATCTAACCCGCAGAGTGCTATAATACACACAACTCTGATCTAACCCTCAGAGTAATATAATACACAACTCTGATCTAACCCTCAGAGAGCTATAATACACACAACTCTGATCTAACCCTCAGAGTGCTATAATACACACAACTCTGATCTAACCGTAAGAGTGCTATAATACACAACTCTGATCTAACCCTCAGAGAGCTATAATACACAACTCTGATCTAACCCTCAGAGTACTATAATACACAACTCTGATCTAACCCTCAGAGAGCTATAATACACAACTCTGATCTAACCCTCAGAGTACTATAATACACAACTCTGATCTAACCCTCAGAGAGCTATAATACACACAACTCTGATTTAACCGTAAGAGTGCTATAATACACAACTCTGATCTAACCCTCAGAGAGCTATAATACACAACTCTGATCTAACCCTCAGAGTACTATAATACACAACTCTGATCAAACCCGCAGAGTGCTAATGTACTCAACTCTGATCTAACCCTCAGAGTGCTATAATACACACAACTCTGATCTAACCCGCAGAGTGCTAATGTACTCAACTCTGATCTAACCCTCAGAGTGCTATAATACACACAACTCTGATCTAACCCTCAGAGTGCTAATGTACTCAACTCTGATCTAACCCTCAGAGTGCTATAATACACACAACTCTGATCTAACCCGCAGAGTGCTAATGTACTCAACTCTGATCTAACCCTCAGAGTGCTATAATACACAACTCTGATCTAACCCTCAGAGTGCTATAATACACAACTCTGATCTAACCCTCAGAGTGCTATAATACACACAACTCTGATCTAACCCGCAGAGTGCTAATGTACTCAACTCTGATCTAACCCTCAGAGTGCTATAATACACACAACTCTGATCTAACCCTCAGAGTGCTAATGTACTCAACTCTGATCTAACCCTCAGAGTGCTATAATACACACAACTCTGATCTAACCCGCAGAGTGCTATAATACACACAACTCTGATCTAACCCTCAGAGTGCTAATGTACTCAACTCTGATCTAACCCTCAGAGTGCTATAATACACAACTCTGATCTAACCCTCAGAGTGCTATAATACACACAACTCTGATCTAACCCTCAGAGTGCTATAATACACACAACTCTGATCTAACCCGCAGAGTGCTATAATACACACAACTCTGATCTAACCCTCAGAGTGCTAATGTACTCAACTCTGATCTAACCCTCAGAGTGCTATAATACACAACTCTGATCTAACCCTCAGAGTAATATAATACACACAACTCTGATCTAACCCTCAGAGTGCTATAATACACACAACTCTGATCTAACCCGCAGAGTGCTAACAGATTACTACAGATTCAATCAGTTTGACACATGTTGCAAATGTCACCACATTTTTCAATTTGGGGGTTAAAAAGTGATCATGGTCATACGATTGAATGTGGTTTAACCTCCATGTGAAATGATTGAGACTGTACTGTAGTCTGTATTTTACTGTTACCTGTCAGGAACCATCCATCCATCCATTCTCTAAACCACTTATTCCTGGTCAGGGTCGCGGGGGGGGCTGGAGACTATCCCAGCATGCATTGGGCGAGAGGCAGGTCACCAATCTAGGTCGACTAGCCTGATGTATTGGTGGTTTATTGTCGTTTTGATGTATTGGTGGTTTATTGTCGTTTTGATGTATTGGTGGTTTATTGTCGTTTTGATGTATTGGTGGTTTATTGTCGTTTTGATGTATTGGTGGTTTATTGTTGTTTTGATGTATTGGTGGTTTATTGTTGTTTTGATGTATTGGTGGTTTATTGTTGTTTTGATGTATTGGTGGTTTATTGTTTTGTCTGTGCTGTGGAGAACCATTCTTTGCAATCGCGCTCCCAATAATGCTCTATGATTGGACAATGTTTAAAAACCTTCTGGACAGTAACTTAAATACAGCTAGGCTGAAAACTTAAATACAGCTCGGCAGAGGTGAATGGCATCACTAACTGACAACAGCACGTGCAACAGATGGAAACCAATAAAGCAATAAAACAATAAATTACACACAGGTAAAGACACGACACACTAGGAACGGGGAACTGGCGACCACTGGTGGGCATTAACGGGAACTGTGACTGTGTGAGATTCAAATGCTTTTAAATTCATTCTCATTACAGCAAATTCAATTATAAAAGCATTTCATTTTAGGCCAAGAAATGAACAAAACCAAGTATAAATGGGTGATTCATGTTTAATCTTGTGTTTTGCTTCTTACACCACAGCCTTTATTCATCCATGTCATACCTTCTCTCTCACCACAATATATATATATTTTTTACTTGTGCTTCAAGGGACACCTTAACATTTGCATTTTATCCGGCTTTTATCCACTGGTGGAAATGCTCATTTTGCCCTGAAAACAAATGGAATGTTTTTTTTCTTTCAAGAATATTGTTTGTGCCCAGTTTGGTAAATTCATGGCAATAAAGGCGTTTGTATCAACATAAGTGGACTGTGAGAATGTGTCAATAAAAACATTTGGTGCAATTTGTCTGTTTGTTGCAACCCACCAAAAACATATCTATTATTAATATTTACACAACATGTATGGGGTTTCTCATGATATGTAAAAGCATAATATTACATTTTTGGACTTTGAAAACTATTTGCAAACAAAAACAATCATAACGATGAAATATACAAATATCCACATGCTTTGCACAACAACATATATCAGGTAAGAAAAAATTGCATCTGCAATTTAAATCAGTGTGTGCACGTAAACCGTTGCTCAACAAAAGAAGCCGTCATGATCAGGCATCAAAGTGCTGTAGAAAATAGATCTCTTGTAGCTTATCTCTACTTATCTGACAATTGCCCTGTCCAGTTGCTCTGTTTCACAGGATGACCTGATCTTTGTAGCGTCTGGGTTGTGCCATATATTTACAATTTTGTTCGATTCTGAAGACATCGAAATGCTGATTTTTTGCTGTTTGATTTTCGCTCTTTTATATCACTCTGTATCTTATTTCAATTATACAACTACAGTAGCAATGCTAACACAGTTAATAACAATAATGATAACACTAACATTTTACAACTGCAGGGACAATAGCAGCATTAGCAAAACAAATGTATTTACCCTCCCCTTCCAACCTTATCAACTTTACAAATTAATATAATACAAAATATTTATATTATGTTTAAGAACCCCCCTCCAAACACACACACACACACACACACACACACACACAAACACACAAAACAACGGCTGTTTTCATGCTCTGAGGCGGTTATTGATGTTTCGCGCTGTTGATATTTACACTGCAAATTAATTGTCCCTGTTTCTGAGTAGCATAAGCTTTGCCTTTCTGAGGCAGCATCAGAGAACTGACTTTTATTGTTTCCATCAAATATAATCGCATTCAATTAATTTCGTAACGGCTAAAAACGAACCTATAATAATATTGCCCTTGCATATGCACTTCTGTCGCTGTGTAATAACAGCATGCCTTCAAGGTCATTCAAGGGAATACTACAGCTCCTTCTCAAATCTAAGTACAGCCTAATTTGGCATATTATAATGATTAACATTTTAATACATTTTATAAAAACAGATGAACTGGCTATAGGCTATTCGAATCGAAGTTAAATTGGAAACAACCGCATGCTGTAGCCTACGTAAGCAACATTGGACATGATATGATAATTAGAAGCAGTTGCATTGGCTACTCTACGATGTTCCACACTTATACGCATCTCATGGTATTATTGCTTACATTTTATGCAAGATGTCCCATTTCGTTTCATATATTTCATATAGTCTACCTGCCATGTCAAAAATACGTTATATTTTTTAAACCGTTTAAAACGATTTACGATGTTTCTTTTTTAATAAGAACACACCTGCGTTGATAACCTCAAACAGCTATGCACGTTACTCACAGTGCAATGCAATGTGATTTGTAGGCTACATTTAAGATTCTACAGCACGTGCCAGCGATTAAAAACAATGCATGCGCGTACAGGGAATAATTGAATAATCACTCGTGATTTATTTATGACCTGTGCTAACAATCATTTCAGAAATCAGTCAAATCAAAGAACAAAAGTAACTGAATAAACTGCAACCGGGGTAACAGTCATTAGCTTAAAATAATTTTATTGACCCCTAGCGCTGTTTATCAGAAGCAATCAGACGGACAGCTCAGTGAGCTATCGATTAAACCACATTACCATTCATGGAAGATGCTAGCGAGGCACAGTACGCTGTATGCATGAGTCCAGTTTATATGCGATGCAAAAAATTACATCACTGTCAAGTATTCATTCATAACAATCTAAATTATAATCCATAACGTCGAGAAGCATGCTATTTCCATGTACCGTTTGTCATTTTCAATTAGCCTAGTTATTTCAGTGATGAAGAACCAGCCATTAAAGCTAGATATCTTGGCACGCGCACAAATCTACATTAATAAGACAGAAGAGACAATTTACCTGGTAGCTTAAAATGCTCTCGGGGTCGTTGGTTCCTGCGGGCATGTTAACCGAAGTCGATTTATTGTGGAGTCAATGGGTGAGCCTGAAGGGAGCCAAATTGTAAATATGTTCAGCGACACACCGGCGTCTCGTTTTTATCCTGCCGTTAGCACATGTATTCCGGATGAGTTTTGACAAACATTGCAGTGCCTCGTTCCAGCTTCGACACCAAACCTAAAATGATGTGCCTGTTCTCTTTCGTGGCGTGTTCCAGTTTCAGTCAGTGTTCACAAGCTGCCGTGCTCGTCTACCGCACCGGAGTAGCAAACGCATCATCACGCCGCTTTAGCCAATGGGAGAGATGCGAATGTCGACGTATTGCTGTTGCCAAAGTGCCAGCTTGAATTGGACCAGATGGATTTACAACGGAATAAAAGCATCTATGAATGTACTCAAAATGTAGAAAGGAGAATCATAACCTACTCTGCGAACGGTAAACCTGTCCATGTTTATTCAATTGTAAAACGTAAAGATCACATCACATGCGAAACGAAACCTGTAGATAAGAGGAGATTTTACTGAAGGGAGAGATGTATTGGGTTGTTCTGTGGACAGCTGTGCAATTTCATTAATTCTATAATAGAGAACAGCATATTAAGTCACAAAGACACAGAAAGACACGATTTTCACATTATCAACAGCAAATCGTCAGAATCAGGTCTCTTTTTTGGCCATTTATATTGTGTGCTGAACAGTAGGGATGTGCTGAGTGTTCTACTAAAAAGAAGAGCAGCGCTATGATGAATTTTATTGAAAGTTAAGTAGGCTACAAACGGATGGATTCATGCATAATTACCCACATCGCTAACGGCCTGCAGTCATGCTTCATTGACAATGCAAGGTGACAGCTTGTCGCAGCTGTTTTACTTACAATGTACGTCCCCTACTTTACACAATTTCAACACTACTTTCTGTTGAAATTTTTTTTTTTTAAACTTGTTATTTTTAATTTTTAAAACGCCTTAAAATTCTTTCTGGATTCATTCATGATTTAGCATTGACATTATGCTAGCAAGATAGCCATCTAGTATAGACTTTTTAATTGTTGCTTAAAAAATGTACTTTTTTTTTTTTACTTGGACCTATTTTAAGAACTATTTCCACGAGAACATTATTACGGTAATAGTAATAATGTTGCCACATCTTTCTTTTTTAAGATTTGGTCGCACAAAGAACCACTCCGTTCTGCTCTACAATGTCCATTGGGGCATATTTAGATACAGGTTCAAGTCCAGGTTAAAATAAAAATACATTTTGTTGCATGCTCTTTGAACTTGCAGAATTGCCATCTGGTCCCTCCGCTGCTCCTAGTTTCACTCCTGCTCCTACTCCCACTCCTACTCCTGCTCCTAGTCCCACTCCTGCTCCTACTCCTGCTCCTAGTCCCACTCCTGCTCCTAGTCCCACTCCTACTCCTGCTCCCACACCTGCTCCTGCTCCCACACCTGCTCCTACTCCCACTCCTGCTTGTACTCCCACTCCTGCTCCCACTCCTACTCCTGCTCCTAGTCCCACTCCTGCTCCTAGTCCCACTCCTACTCCTGCTCCCACACCTGCTCCTGCTCCCACACCTGCTCCTAGTCCCACTCCTGCTCCCACTCCTGCTCCCACTCCTACTCCTTCTCCCACTCCTGCTCCTAGTCCCACTCCTACACCTGCTCCCACTCCCACTCCTGCTCCCACTCCTACTCCTTCTCCCACTCCTGCTCCCACACCTGCTCATGTTCCTACTCCTACTCCTGCTCCTAGTCCCACTTCTCACGTACTCCCACTCCTGCTCCTACTCTCACCCCTGCTCCTAGTCCCACTCCTCACGCACTCCTGCAGAACTGTTGGGTTGAGATTGTTCACCATGCCCCACTGTCAGAAAGAGGACTTGAGCAGTAATACATATCAGTGTCATATTTTGTACACATGCTGACAGGTTTGTGAACCAGAAAATGTACAATTTTACCTTATTCACGTTATTGACTGCCCCGCAACTATAACCAGGAATAAGCTGGTTAGATAATGGATGGATGGACGGACATCATTGACTCTCAGAGTGGTGGAACTTTGTTTTTCACCGGGGGTTGTGTATTCAATGCCAATAATTTACACAAGTAATTTAATTTAAAACTTTCTTAATTTATTTGGTGTTTGTGTAAAGTTGACATCTGGAGTTATAAAGCTTTAAATAGAGCAGTAAAGTTGAGTTATAAAGCTTTAAATAGAGCAGTAAAGTTGAGTTATAAAGCTTTAAATAGAGCAGTAAAGTTGAGTTATAAAGCTTTAAAAAGAGCAGTAAAGTTTAGTTATAAAGCTTTAAATAGAGCAGTAAAGTTTAGTTATAAAGCTTTAAAAAGAGCAGTAAAGTTGAGTTATAAAGCTTTAAATAGAGCAGTAAAGTTGAGTTATAAAGCTTTAAATAGAGCAGTAAAGTTTAGTTATAAAGCTTTAAAAAGAGCAGTAAAGTTGAGTTATAAAGCTTTAAATAGAGCAGTAAAGTTGAGTTATAAAGCTTTAAATAGAGCAGTAAAGTTTAGTTATAAAGCTTTAAATAGAGCAGTAAAGTTGAGTTATAAAGCTTTAAATAGAGCAGTAAAGTTGAGTTATAAAGCTTTAAATAGAGCAGTAAAGTTTAGTTATAAAGCTTTAAATAGAGCAGTAAAGTTGAGTTATAAAGCTTTAAATAGAGCAGTAAAGTTGAGTTATAAAGCTTTAAAAAGAGCAGTAAAGTTTAGTTATAAAGCTTTAAATAGAGCAGTAAAGTTGAGTTATAAAGCTTTAAATAGAGCAGTAAAGTTTAGTTATAAAGCTTTAAAAAGAGCAGTAAAGTTTAGTTATAAAGCTTTAAATAGAGCAGTAAAGTTTAGTTATAAAGCTTTAAATAGAGCAGTAAAGTTTAGTTAGAAAGCTTTAAAAAGAGCAGTAAAGTTGAGTTATAAAGCTTTAAAAAGAGCAGTAAAGTTTAGTTATAAAGCTTTAAATAGAGCAGTAAAGTTTAGTTATAAAGCTTTAAATAGAGCAGTAAAGTTTAGTTATAAAGCTTTAAATAGAGCAGTAAAGTTTAGTTATAAAGCTTTAAAAAGAGCAGTATTAAACAGGTGAAAATGGGCTAAGTTAAGCCTCTGCACAAAGGGGTTAAAGGGGTTAGTGTCTCTCCATATTCTCCAGTCTAGATTTGCATATCTACTTGAACAGCCATCATCATTAGGTGTGGATATGTGTTCATGGTGCAGCTATTGGCATCATCCTTAGGTACAAAGACAGCAAAGACAATCTATTGCTTCTATTTTCATTGTAGCCAAGCAACAAATAAAACCATTATTTAATTTCTCTTAATAATGTTATCTAGTGACTTGCATATTTCACTTTCAGTATTGCATATCTACCCCAATGAAATGTTTTACAATCTGAAGTTTATTTTTATTTAATTAATATATTATCTAAATATTAATATTCATGTTTTGCAGCACTGAATCACTCCTACATTATATTACCATTAATGGCCATTTTACTTAGCTTCTGCTTCTTTAAATGCATACCTATTGCTGGTTTTCAGTTAAAATGTGTAGGAAAAAGTTTCAAAATTTCAACAGCCCTTTTCTCAGAACTTTCTCAGAGTAGCAACATTCAACAAGCCATAATTTCCTCATTTATCTTCCTGATTGTAATGTATGATACATCATTTAAAAAACGTGGACTTTGATAAAAATGTAAATAACCCTGATACACATTTTCTGTCATTCTGGATGTTTTGCCGTGGCCGGTCACAATTCGGCTGTTGTACGATATATGTTTATGGACATAAGACATTTTATTGCCATTTATTTAAAAGATGACTTCCTCAGTTAATTACAGAGTAATTTGCAGTTTCAGTGACTCATCATTGATAGATTGTGGACAGGTAATTTGCAGTTTCAGTGACTCATCATTGATAGATTGTGAACAGGTAATTTGCAGTTTCAGTGACTCATCATTGATAGATTGTGAACAGGTAATTTGCAGTTTCAGTGACTCATCATTGATAGATTGTGAACAGGTAATTTGCAGTTTCAGTGACTCGTCATTGATAGATTGTGGACAGGTAATTGTTCATTTGAGGTCCACAGCCAAGTGTAAGATAACCTCTTGATTATCTTCATGTTGATTCTTGCAATGTTAACCAGATGTAATATACACAATAAAATGTCCAGTGTTAATTCAGCTCAAACACAGTTTATATGAGTCCAATAGGGACCATATGTACACTGTAAGAGTTAATTTAACACTGAGTATTTTACTGTGTAGGTGGATAGAGCCCCACACTATTCATGTTGGGATGTGACTGAGTTCTGTGGTTGATGTATGGCTCCCAGGCACAGTGGACATGTTGGGATGTGACCCCTGAGTTCTGTGGTTGATGTATGGCTCCCAGGCACAGCGGACTTGTTGGGATGTGACTGAGTTCTGTGGTTGATGTATGGCTCCCAGGCACAGCGGACATGTTGGGATGTGACCCCTGAATTCTGTGGTTGATGTATGGCTCCCAGGCACAGCGGACATGTTGGGATGTGACCCCTGAGTTCTGTGGTTGATGTATGGCTCCCAGGCACAGTGGACATGTTGGGATGTGACCCCTGAGTTCTGTGGTTGATGTAAGGCTCCCAGGCACAGCGGACATGTTGGGATGTGACCCCTGAGTTCTGTGGTTGATGTAAGGCTCCCAGGCACAGTGGACATGTTGGGATGTGACCCCTGAGTTCTGTGGTTGATGTATGGCTCCCAGGCACAGCGGACATGTTGGGATGTGACCCCTGAGTTCTGTGGTTGATGTATGGCTCCCAGGCACAGTGGACATGTTGGGATGTGACCCCTGAGTTCTGTGGTTGATGTATAGGCTCCCAGGCACAGTGGACATGTTGGGATGTGACTGAGTTCTGTGGTTGATGTAAGGCTCCCAGGCACAGCGGACATGTTGGGATGTGACTGAGTTCTGTGGTTGATGTATGGCTCCCAGGCACAGTGGACATGTTGGGATGTGACCCCTGAGTTCTGTGGTTGATGTATGGCTCCCAGGCACAGTGGACATGTTGGGATGTGACCCCTGAGTTCTGTGGTTGATGTATGGCTCCCAGGCACAGCGGACATGTTGGGATGTGACCCCTGAGTTCTGTGGTTGATGTAAGGCTCCCAGGCACAGTGGACATGTTGGGATGTGACTGAGTTCTGTGGTTGATGTATGGCTCCCAGGCACAGTGGACATGTTGGGATGTGACTGAGTTCTGTGGTTGATGTATAGGCTCCCAGGCACAGTGGACATGTTGGAATGTGACCCCTGAGTTCTGTGGTTGATGTATGGCTCCCAGGCACAGTGGACATGTTGGGATGTGACTGAGTTCTGTGGTTGATGTATGGCTCCCAGGCACAGTGGACATGTTGGGATGTGACTGAGTTCTGTGGTTGATGTAAGGCTCCCAGGCACAGCGGACATGTTGGGATGTGACCCCTGAGTTCTGTGGTTGCTGTATGGCTCCCAGGCACAGTGGACATGTTGGGATGTGACCCCTGAGTTCTGTGGTTGATGTAAGGCTCCCAGGCACAGCGGACATGTTGGGATGTGACCCCTGAGTTCTGTGGTTGATGTAAGGCTCCCAGGCACAGCGGACATGTTGGGATGTGACCCCTGAGTTCTGTGGTTGATGTATAGGCTCCCAGGCACAGCGGACATGTTGGGATGTGACTGAGTTCTGTGGTTGATGTATGGCTCCCAGGCACAGCGGACATGTTGGGATGTGACTGAGTTCTGTGGTTGATGTATAGGCTCCCAGGCACAGCGGACATGTTGGGATGTGACCCCTGAATTCTGTGGTTGATGTATGGCTCCCAGGCACAGCGGACATGTTGGGATGTGACTGAGTTCTGTGGTTGATGTATGGCTCCCAGGCACAGCGGACATGTTGGGATGTGACCCCTGAGTTCTGTGGTTGATGTATGGCTCCCAGGCACAGCGGACATGTTGGGATGTGACTGAGTTCTGTGGTTGATGTATGGCTCCCAGGCACAGCGGACATGTTGGGATGTGATTGAGTTCTGTGGTTGATGTATGGCTCCCAGGCACAGTGGACATGTTGGGATGTGACCCCTGAGTTCTGTGGTTGATGTATGGCTCCCAGGCACAGCGGACATGTTGGGATGTGACCCCTGAGTTCTGTGGTTGATGTATGGCTCCCAGGCACAGCGGACATGTTGGGATGTGACACCTGAGTTCTGTGGTTGATGTATAGGCTCCCAGGCACAGCGGACATGTTGGGATGTGACCCCTGAGTTCTGTGGTTGCTGTATGGCTCCCAGGCACAGCGGACATGTTGGGATGTGACCCCTGAGTTCTGTGGTTGATGTATGGCTCCCAGGCACAGCGGACATGTTGGGATGTGACCCCTGAGTTCTGTGGTTGATGTATGGCTCCCAGGCACAGCGGACATGTTGGGATGTGACCCCTGAGTTCTGTGGTTGATGTATGGCTCCCAGGCACAGCGGACATGTTGGGATGTGACCCCTGAGTTCTGTGGTTGATGTATGGCTCCCAGGCACAGCGGACATGTTGGGATGTGACCCCTGAGTTCTGTGGTTGATGTATGGCTCCCAGGCACAGCGGACATGTTGGGATGTGACTGAGTTCTGTGGTTGATGTATGGCTCCCAGGCACAGCGGACATGTTGGGATGTGACCCCTGAGTTCTGTGGTTGATGTATGGCTCCCAGGCACAGTGGACATGTTGGGATGTGACCCCTGAGTTCTGTGGTTGATGTATGGCTCCCAGGCACAGTGGACATGTTGGGATGTGACTGAGTTCTGTGGTTGATGTATAGGCTCCCAGGCACAGCGGACATGTTGGGATGTGACCCCTGAGTTCTGTGGTTGATGTATGGCTCCCAGGCACAGTGGACATGTTGGGATGTGACTGAGTTCTGTGGTTGATGTATGGCTCCCAGGCACAGTGGACATGTTGGGATGTGACCCCTGAGTTCTGTGGTTGATGTATGGCTCCCAGGCACAGTGGACATGTTGGGATGTGACCCCTGAGTTCTGTGGTTGATGTATGGCTCCCAGGCACAGCGGACATGTTGGGATGTGACCCCTGAGTTCTGTGGTTGATGTATGGCTCCCAGGCACAGCGGACATGTTGGGATGTGACCCCTGAGTTCTGTGGTTGATGTATAGGCTCCCAGGCACAGTGGACATGTTGGGATGTGACCCCTGAGTTCTGTGGTTGATGTATGGCTCCCAGGCACAGTGGACATGTTGGGATGTGACTGAGTTCTGTGGTTGATGTATAGGCTCCCAGGCACAGTGGACATGTTGGGATGTGACTGAGTTCTGTGGTTGATGTATGGCTCCCAGGCACAGCGGACATGTTGGGATGTGACTGAGTTCTGTGGTTGATGTATGGCTCCCAGGCACAGCGGACATGTTGGGATGTGACCCCTGAGTTCTGTGGTTGATGTATAGGCTCCCAGGCACAGTGGACATGTTGGGATGTGACCCCTGAGTTCTGTGGTTGATGTATAGGCTCCCAGGCACAGCGGACATGTTGGGATGTGACCCCTGAGTTCTGTGGTTGATGTAAGGCTCCCAGGCACAGTGGACATGTTGGGATGTGACCCCTGAGTTCTGTGGTTGATGTATGGCTCCCAGGCACAGTGGACATGTTGGGATGTGACCCCTGAGTTCTGTGGTTGATGTAAGGCTCCCAGGCACAGTGGAGACCCCGTATGTGTGAACCCCCGCTCCCCCCAGGTTAGATGTGTCCTGTGAGCCAAAGTGGATGCATGTTGAGTAGATAGAAAAGAGAGAACCTGCGCACTGACTGACTTTTGACAATCACATTTACCGGTCAGTGCTATAAACATCAAGCCATTCAGTAAAGCCTTTGAACTATACGTATATCCCTCGCCTCCTCTTCCTGCCAGCTAGGATAGGTACCAATGACTACAAGACCATGACTGTATCATTAAACAAAAAAAAATTCTCGTCATAAAAACATGGTTAGACTGCAACAACTATATCCATTGTTATATAGTAGGCTATAATTGGTTATATTTGTGATATTTTTCAGTTCAAACTAGTGCTAACTAGCAAAACTAGCTAACAATGCTTGCCAGTGTGAAGGGCTTCCCAGACCACCACCACATTTATTTTTTTGCAGTTCCCTTTTTTATTTTCTTTCAAGAATATTTTATTTGGCCAACAGGGAAATACATGGACAAACCTTCTTTTTATTTACCACTGCATGTACACTGCAAGCAACCCCATTTGCATGTACACTGCAAGCGACCCCATTTGCATGTACCATCACGTGTACCACCAGGCTTTTAACACTACACTTGTGCCCTACTTTGTATCACATGTGGTGGTCAGCTTTTAGAAGAGATGGATGAAAGTGAGGTGGTCAGCTTTTAGAAGAGATGGATGAAAGTGAGGCTGTAAGCATCTCTGCCTTCAACTTTATTTGCATCCATCACCTGACCACCAATTCTGCACGGTTCACCAATTTTAAACAAAACTACGCTAGTTTTTTATAGAAACTGTTTTGCAAACAAAATGAAAGTACAGGGACGTCACTACCATTGTGGGTATAATGGGACGGACTGTTAAGGCTTTAATGGATACCCTTATGGAAAAAGAATATACTGCAGTATATTGAAAATATATCAAAATTATCTTCACAATATATTTAAAATATACTGCAGTATATTGCATTTCCATGAGGCGAGGACACAGGTCTTAGTTAGTGGTTGACTTAAAGGGGACATGAAGGACTCTGGGTAAAGAGGTAAAGTGGCTCTGGGTCGTTTGTTTTTTGCCCCTACATTCCAATCTCAAATCGACCCATATTTGCTAGAAAAATAAATTAGTTCCATTTTTTTTTTGCGCACTAGAGCGCAGCAATCTCGGAACAACCGCGGTTGTGACGTCACTAGGTTAGTTGGTCTCGGCTGCTCAAGGTATTCCTATGGGCAAATAGCTGACTTTCAACAACCTCAACTATGTATCGAGCCGCATCTCTTTCTCCCAGTGGCGCGAGCTGGAATTTGAAGCCGTTTCAGACAGCAGTCTAGCTGGTAGTAAATCAAGTTAGTAAACTTGCGTTGATATTTTATTCAGACCCAAATCACCTGATTAATGCTCATTTTTAATAGCCTATGCTCAATGTTTTCTGTTCACTCTCCCTTAGCCTACTTTTCAAGCTGGTTTGCAATCGCATCCAATTTACATTTATTTACGACTTTCCCATCTCCAATATTCTAGCAGAAGTTTAACGTTAGGCCTATAGCCTAAAATAACGCTGTCGGTCATTGATTGTAACGTTAGATATTACATGGCCTAAGAATAGACATAGAATGGTTATATTTGCTTAGCTATTTTATTAGTCTATGCAAATATAAATCTTATTTTTTCTCAGATCCTAGAATCCAGTAGCCTACTGACAATGTGGTGGATGGATGGCTGTATAGGAGAGATAGCCAGCCAAATCCGACAAACAAGCCAGATCTTGATGCGTGTGTCTGTGGACAGGAGCCTGTTTCATTTATTAGTTTTAAATAGTATTTGGTAAAGATCTATTTGGACACCATAAAATATGTTTATTTGAACCATTGGGCTATTTATTTCTTCTATTATACAAAATTGTATTTATCTGTTCACTGTTGTTGTTGGGTTCTAAAATAAAAATGCCACCACTTAAATAAAAAGTAGCCTATTTGCTGTCATTAGCTGAACACAATCGCATATTAATTATGTTTTATACTGCAATTCGGTTGCAAACAGTCACATGTAATAATTTCGTAATACAAAGTAGGCTATTAAAGTGTTGGTGTCTCGGAATATCATTTGATATAACAGAATACCTTTGTCAAGGTTTCTGGTTGATCCACGCTGAGTAGCTAGGCTAAACCCGATTATTAATGGTGTAGGCTACAGCATTTTCTCTCTGTTAAAACTCTAAAGAACTTTGGTTTGTGTCACGGCTCTGGAGGAGCCGCAGCTCAGGGCTCTGAGTCTAGTTGATTTCGTGCTAAGAGTTGGGTAGCCTAGTAGGCGACTATAGGTACAGTACATTTTTTAACCGTTAACAGTAGTAGTAATAATCACTTTGGAATGAGTTGGGGCAATTATCTAACTCACATATATGAGTGCAATATTGTTAGATCGGAGCAGCTAATTTAAAAAATAAAACGGAAGAAATGAACGTGAACTAGTTCATTTTTTGGGACTGTGAACCTAGTTCAAAATTGTGAACGATGAACGTGAACTAGTTCATTTTAATCTGTGTGAACTGAACTTTGAGCTAGCTCTTGTGAAGTGTGAACTTGCACAACACTGTCCATACCACCCTCAGATGAACTGGTGGAAAGATTCAATCAGGCATTGTAGAAAAAGCTCCGCAAGTTTATCTCCACTTCAGAGTACTTGGAAATGAAGTGGGCCATGGACTCTTTGAGAGGGGACGTTGATGTAAAAGTCTGTGCTACAGAGAGACACAGGTGCACTTCAGTGGTTGCACACTATGATAGACTCAACACGTGGATCGCAGGTGGTACCTTTCACTGCAGGTGTACAGAGAGACAGGTGTAAACACTGCAGGTTTACACTGAGCTGTGTGCCTGATTAAAATGTGTTAGATTATTTGTCTTGGCTTTCTGATGTCCTTTGCTTTGTCTTTCAGTGCAATCACCTGTATTTTTACGGACAATAGTAATTATTACATAATATGTGTGTCCTGTAATATCATGTAGCATGTAAGCGCATGTAAGGTGGCCATTTCTTTTGCTTTGATTAAAAAAGGCAGTGGTTGGGAAAAGCATTGCTACAGGTGTGGCTATTTGAGTAGCAAATCTCTGGTGAGGTAATGCAAATTAACCCTAATTTCTGTATCACCTGTTTAAATGCTAGTAGTCGGTAGTAGTGGTAAATCCAGTGTAGACGAGGGGACATTCTGCATTCTAGCATATTCCTTTAATATCTGTGTGAATTAAAATATTTAATTGGTTTACTCCCATTAGGGTAGAGCCTATATAAGACAGCCAGATAGCTGTGGGGGAGGAGTCTTAGAGCGGCCATCATGGAGGCTTTGTCAAAGAGTTCTGTTCACCTTGCAGTGGCAGTATTTAGCCTTAAGGATATATTACATGTAGAATTTTTGTTGGTGGAGTAGATATCTTTTTGTTTTTTTTTCATTGGTGAAGCTTTCCATATCTGTCGGCACTGGGGTGTCAACACCTGACAAACAAACAAACAAAAAAAACATTCCAGAATCATTGGACTCCCGTGACTTCCTCATACCTCCGTAACCATAACAGAGCCATTGGCATTTAATACCACACTGTGCCACACTGTATTTAATACCACACTGTGCTACACTGTATTTAATACCACACTGTGCTACACTGTATTTAATACCACACTGTGCTACACTGTATTTAATACCACACTGTGCTACACTGTATTTAATACCACACTGTGCTACACTGTATTTAATACCACACTGTGCCACACTGTATTTAATACCACACTGTGCTACACTGTATTTAATACCACACTGTGCCACACTGTATTTAATACCACACTGTGCTACACTGTATTTAATACCACACTGTGCCACACTGTATTTAATACCACACTGTGCCACACTGTATTTAATACCACACTGTGCCACACTGTATTTAATACCACACTGTGCCACACTGTATTTAATACCACACTTTGCCACACTGTATTTAATACCACACTGTGCCACACTGTATTTAATACCACACTGTATTTAATACCACACTGTACCACACTGTATTTAATACCACACTGTGCCACACTGTATTTAATACCACACTGTGCCACACTGTATTTAATACCACACTGTGCCACACTGTATTTAATACCACACTGTACCACACTGTATTTAATACCACACTGTGCCACACTGTATTTAATACCACACTGTGCTACACTGTATTTAATACCACACTGTGCCACACTGTATTTAATACCACACTGTACCACACTGTATTTAATACCACACTGTGCCACACTGTATTTAATACCACACTGTATTTAATACCACACTGTATTTAATACCACACTGTGCCACACTGTATTTAATACCACACTGTGCTACACTGTATTTAATACCACACTGTGCCACACTGTATTTAATACCACACTGTGCCACACTGTATTTAATACCACACTGTGCTACACTGTATTTAATACCACACTGTGCCACACTGTATTTAATACCACACTGTACCACACTGTATTTAATACCACACTGTGCCACACTGTATTTAATACCACACTGTGCCACACTGTATTTAATACCACACTGTGCCACACTGTATTTAATACCACACTGTGCCACACTGTATTTAATACCACACTGTGCCACACTGTATTTAATACCACACTGTGCCACACTGTATTTAATACCACACTGTGCTACACTGTATTTAATACCACACTGTGCCACACTGTATTTAATACCACACTGTGCCACACTGTATTTAATACCACACTGTGCCACACTGTATTTAATACCACACTGTGCCACACTGTATTTAATACCACACTGTGCCACACTGTATTTAATACCACACTGTGCCACACTGTATTTAATACCACACTGTGCCACACTGTATTTAATACCACACTGTGCCACACTGTATTTAATACCACACTGTGCCACACTGTATTTAATACCACACTGTGCCACACTGTATTTAATACCACACTGTGCCACACTGTATTTAATACCACACTGTGCCACACTGTATTTAATACCACACTGTGCCACACTGTATTTAATACCACACTGTGCCACACTGTATTTAATACCACACTGTGCCACACTGTATTTAATACCACACTGTATTTAATACCACACTGTGCCACACTGTATTTAATACCACACTGTACCACACTGTATTTAATACCACACTGTGCCACACTGTATTTAATACCACACTGTACCACACTGTATTTAATACCACACTGTATTTAATACCACACTGTGCCACACTGTATTTAATACCACACTGTGCCACACTGTATTTAATACCACACTGTACCACACTGTATTGAATACCACACTGTATTTAATACCACACTGTGCCACACTGTATTTAATACCACACTGTACCACACTGTATTTAATACCACACTGTGCCACACTGTATTTAATACCACACTGTGCCACATTGTATTTAATACCACACTGTGCCACACTGTATTTAATACCACACTGTGCCACACTGTATTTAATACCACACTGTGCTACACTGTATTTAATACCACACTGTGCCACACTGTATTTAATACCACACTGTGCCACACTGTATTTAATACCACACTGTACCACACTGTATTTAATACCACACTGTATTTAATACCACACTGTGCCACACTGTATTTAATACCACACTACTGTGCCACACTGTATTTAATACCACACTGTACCACACTGTATTTAATACCACACTGTGCCACACTGTATTTAATACCACACTGTACCACACTGTATTTAATACCACACTGTGCCACACTGTATTTAATACCACACTGTGCTACACTGTATTTAATACCACACTGTGCCACACTGTATTTAATACCACACTGTATTTAATACCACACTGTGCTACACTGTATTTAATACCACACTGTGCCACACTGTATTTAATACCACACTGTACCACACTGTATTTAATACCACACTGTGCCACACTGTATTTAATACCACACTGTGCCACACTGTATTTAATACCACACTGTGCCACACTTTATTTAATACCACACTGTGCCACACTTTATTTAATACCACACTGTGCCACACTGTATTTAATACCACACTGTGCCACACTGTATTTAATACCACACTGTGCCACACTGTATTTAATACCACACTGTGCCACACTGTATTTAATACCACACTGTGCCACACTGTATTTAATACCACACTGTGCCACACTGTATTTAATACCACACTGTGCCACACTGTATTTAATACCACACTGTGCCACGCTGTATTTAATACCACACTGTGCCACACTGTATTTAATACCACACTGTGCCACACTGTATTTAATACCACACTGTATTTAATACCACACTGTACCACACTGTATTTAATACCACACTGTATTTAATACCACACTGTGCCACACTGTATTTAATACCACACTGTGCCACACTGTATTTAATACCACACTGTGCCACACTGTATTTAATACCACACTGTGCCACACTGTATTTAATACCACACTGTACCACACTGTATTTAATACCACACTGTGCCACACTGTATTTAATACCACACTGTGCCACACTGTATTTAATACCACACTGTATTTAATACCACACTGTGCCACACTGTATTTAATACCACACTGTACCACACTGTATTTAATACCACACTGTGCCACACTGTATTTAATACCACACTGTGCCACACTGTATTTAATACCACACTGTGCCACACTATTTAATACCACACTGTGCTACACTGTATTTAATACCACACTGTGCCACACTGTATTTAATACCACACTGTGCCACACTGTATTTAATACCACACTGTGCTACACTGTATTTAATACCACACTGTGCCACACTGTATTTAATACCTCATTATTCACACCCTTGATAAAGACAAGCAAAAAGGCTTTATAAAACAAAAAAGTCTAATAAGCTTCAGTATATTCTCAAAAAACTGAAAATGATATTTTTTTATATTAATACAATTGCTCAAAGGAAAAGATTTTTGTACAAAAACATTTTAACAAAAGGATAACACAACAGAGTTGTAAACTATAACTTGGGGATGGGACCCCATTCCTCCATACAGAATATTTCAAGATCTTTGTGTGGACTGCTCTCTTCAGGTTCACCAGGTGTGGATGTTGAGGTCATATATTATGAGTCATATATTATGAGTCATATATTGCAAACCAGTCATTTTTTGGTTGATGTTGAGGAATGCTGCATTGATAATTGTCTTGCTGAAAGGTTCATTTGCAGCCAATATTGAACCTGTTGGCAGTACATGCATGATAATATCAACAGCCCCAGGATCAGTACATGCATGATAATATCAACAGCCCCAGGATCAGTATATGCATGATAATATCAACAGCCCCAGGATCAGTATATGCATGATAATATCAACAGCCCCAGGATCAGTATATGCATGATAATATCAACAGCCGCAGGATCAGTATATGCATGATAATATCAACAGCCCCAGGATCAGTACATGCATGATAATATCAACAGCCCCAGGATCAGTACATGCATGATAATATCAACAGCCCCAGGATCAGTATATGCATGATAATATCAACAGCCCCAGGATCAGTATATGCATGATAATATCAACAGCCCCAGGATCAGTATATGCATGATAATATCAACAGCCCCAGGATCAGTACATGCATGATAATATCAACAGCCCCAGGATCAGAATATGCATGATAATATCATCAACCCCAGGCTAGGACCCGGGTCTCATGATCAGAAGAGAACAGAATTGCCGTTTGGCCCAGCACACCAGCGGTGGGTTTGGCTGCGGAAAAACAATACAAATGATGTCATACCTACAGTGAAATATAGTGGTGGTGGATCTTCAAACTTCTGGGGTGTCTTGATTTCATTTAATGTAGCAATAAGGACAATCCCGTTCAGTTCAGATTATACCAGAGTCTAACAGTGGCAAGTGTTACTAAAAAGTGCACAGTAAAAAGGGGTACTATGAATGGAATCTACCCATGCCCCCCCCCCCCCCCCCCCCTCAACCACTAACTCTGTTTACCCCTCCAACCCTGAAAAAAGGAACTCAAAGCAATGCATAACTGGAAGGCTGCTTTATTGTTAAGAAAAAGGTTCGTGCTCAAATGAAGACAATCTTTCATAAATTCTTACTAAGAGTCCAAGTGGTTGTGCAGCACACCATCATGTCTCCTGCTTTGTTATTTATGGCATATGATCAAAAAGCACTTCTCAAGTATTTCACCAACAAAAATAAAATAGCATCTCAGTCATGCCAAAAAAATAAAATGGTTAAAGAAATGATTATCAATAGAAAAAAAGAAGATTATCTGTGAAATGAACAGAAGCATTAAAGCAGAAGACTCAGAAGCAGGCCAATATGGCCTGAAAGGAGAGCGGAGGAGGGAAACAATGCTTGAATTCATGTTTGGTAAATAATGCAGATTCTAAAAATATATAAACAAAATAAAGAGTTAATGATGTCTTTTTGGACTTTTTATTATTTTTTTCGTTTGTCAGGCAGATTTTAGGACTGCTCTAATAAGGTCAGATACAGGCTTCACATTGTGCTCCATTTTTACTCTGTTCCACTGCTTAAGATTTTTCTGTGGCATCATTCGATGAATTCTCAACAATACAAAAAGCAGAAAAAGGCATGTGCCGTTAAAAAAGGACAACAAACTGATAATCTATTAATGTAAAATAAATAACGAGGAACAAAAAAAAAGAAGAAAAAACTCAATATCAAACTTCAATGGCACTTGCATGTTTTGGGGTAGAGGTTTGATATTGGGGAAGAGGCCAAGGTTGTCAAACTAGGGTTATACTGCTCCCAAATTTTGTCAAATGAGATTCTGACAAACTCATGGGGGAAGTTATCAGAAGTAAGAATTCTAGATTTCTATGATTACGGGTGGGGGGGGGGGGGGGGGGTGTTGGACATTGAAATTTTGTATTTGGAGTCAAATGAGGATGAAAATAAGCCATCCAAAGATGCCTGGGGGTTTTCGGACACATTTGCATTTTTTTTGGCGAGTGGCAATATGTGTCCAAACAATAGTGTTGTCATGGCCACAGGCGATACAATCCTCGACAAGCTGCTTGTACAGTGTGCAGTGCACGGCAGCAGACCCAAAAGAGAAAGGCTATAGATTTGGTCGTTTGCTGAACGTATTGCACAAAAAATAAACTAAGTGAACAAGTACTGTTAGGTAAGTACTCAGGGCTTCCTCCCGAAACCGAGCTCAGGAGGAGTGGGGGGGAAGTGATGGACAGTGTTCATATACATGTATATTCATATATAGTTTTTTGCATTTTTGATATATAGTTCTTCATTAGATTTTCCCCTCTATAGTGAAAAGTATCCCCAGAAAATCTACTTAATCTAACAAATTGTGTCACAATCTAACAAGTGTGACAAAGGGTGTTTGCGGAAAGCCATTCTATTTTTGTTATATTTACTATTTGTAATTAGATTAATAGCTGTAGTATTTTTCAGTAATTTTTGTATTTACAAAAACTATGCATGCTGATAAAATAAAATATGTTACATTATTTATAGTCTCTTAAAAACTTGATCCTTAACTTTTCAGCATTTTGTGCCATTTACAATATAGCCTGCACTGTACATAACTTTTTTTAAACCATTTTTTAATTTTTTATGTACGTATGTATTTTTTGTTTATACATTATATCCTAGATGGGCACAAAAAATGGATGGCATAATTGTCATTATGGTTTTCATTCAGAGGTTATTTGGTTCAAGTTGACACCCACACTGATTTGGAGACCTCATGCAGCAACTGGACCAAAGAACTCTTAAGAGGAAAAGGGGGGGGTTCATAGACAGGAAGTGACATCACTGCACAACAGGAAGTGTCTCAGCTTATTTGGCTTATTAATGTTTGATGTTGAGAATTATGGCTGACCAGGGGGTATAGAGCACTTTATTTATTAATTAATTCATTTATTTATTTTTTCTGTCAGACTCAAGGGCTTCCATCAAAACTATAACATCACACCCACCTCACATATAAAATTGTGTGCTGTTCAACCTTTTGCATCGCCTACAATATCTCTTCACAGTGTTCCATCCAAGCTCCAGAAAAGAAACTTATCATTGGGGGGGGTACAGGAGGTCATTGGGGGGGTACAGGAGGACCGCATTTCAATATATTAACCATTTGTTTTTCTGCAGACAATCAAAATCTGTAAATCTGTAAGCCTATTAGTAATAATAATTAAAATAATAATTAAAAAACCCACTATCGCATGACTCCACTACTGATAAAGGCTGCTTTGGTAAGCAAAATATGTGTCACTGAGATGCTCCTAGCCCTGTTTTTTTTTTCTTTTTTTCTTTATTTATATTTTTATTAAAAACGGACTCCAGGAAGCGCCATACCGGTAAAAGTGCACCAGTGTCACGACCACTCTTAACACCTACATGGGACTCACATGGTGGAAATCACTGACACTCAAGTCCAAAGGCCTTTTGAAATGCCAATTTGGCGCACCACACGCTCATGTCACAGCTACGCCATGTTGGATTTCCATGTTTGTTCACAGCACAGCGATGCCGTACTGGCTCATCATGGTTTGCACACACCGTAACTCACATTCATACAGTGCATTGTGGGTAATGGGGCAGACTCAAGCAGTGCTTACAGCATGCATTACTGCTGAGCCTAGCAACAGCGTGCCTTGCACAACAAGGCGGGTCTCCTTTGCTCCTCCTCCTCCTCCTCCTCCTCCTTTCCATGAAGTAGATCCTGAATTTGCACATTTTTTAAAGACACAGCGGAAACTCATACGTTAAAAAAAGAAAAGAATATGCACACAATAAAAGCTTAAATAATAAAACAGGCTTAAGCACCACCATAGAATGAAACGACAATATAAGGAAAGCTGAAAATAAACCAGCCAGGTACACTTGTAAAAATCCTCTATCCCACCCAACTCCAACAGTGTCCTCTCTTACAGAAAAAAAAAAGAATAAATGTCAGAGCTGGTAGGTTTGGAAAATAATATTGCTGTGTACAAACAACATAATTTGTTGTAGTTTACTGCATGTTTCTTGTGTTTCCTTATTCTCTATATACAAACACACATTACCATTCACCTCGTTCACATAACTCAGAGCAGCACATTTTTGTATCGTTTCTTATTTATTGTGCCACAATAATGGCAATAATCAAAACAGCAGCTGCTGAGTGTTTGCAATTTATTTAAACCAAATGCAGCTACAAAGAGATATCTGTCTGTTTGGATGCTCCCGTTTCTTAAGGGCAGGATTGACTTTGGATTTTTAGCTTTCTTTTAAAATCCAATATAGTGTATCACCTTCAATATAATAATTACATTTTTTGTCTTTTTATATATTCTTTTCTTCCAGTGGACAGCCTCAAACTTATGGTCAAGCCACTGTTGTGGTCTGTAGTATTAGTGTCTTGTGGACTATGTTTAATCATGCAAGATTCCTGATCAAAACATGCCATCATGCAAGTCATTTCTATGCATTGAACGAGCACGATTATTTATTTATCTGGAAATCTGTCTGAGCAAGTCCCCGTTTAGGCCCAAGTCAAAACCCTGATTAATACCCCCTTCCCAATCAGTGCGAAAGCCCAGGTAGAAAAGTTTTTATATGCGGGTATAACAAAGATAAAATGACTTAGTAATGTGGGCAATGGTGAAGTTTTCTTCTTTTTTTTTCCCCCTAGTTCCCTTTTTTGCAGCTCAGATGGTAAGATGCAAGTATACTCAGCATGATGGCAAGTATACTCAGCATGATGGCAAGTATACTCAGCATGAACAAACAAAAAAAACCCTTATATTTTTATTGGGTTTCTTTCCATCTATCTTTCATTTCCCCCCCACCTATCTCAGTTGGATTATTGTTTTAGTCTTATGGATTTTTGTCATTGCAGCTACCCCCTCTTTCTATATATGAAAATGATTGAGATAACCCTTCATACTGCTTTGAGGTGTTGTATTAAGAGTCCAGCAGCGCTGTTTCCTTTGGGAAAAGATCCACCATGGCACTGTTTTTTGAACAGGAATCCATGTGTGGTGATGGAGGAGACCTCCTCTTGCTCCGTACACATTCCCCCATCCTGTCACAGACGTCCCCCCAACAAACATTGTTTTTTTTTGCCAGCATGGGGGTGTCATCATCTTCTTTCCATTGTTCATTTTTCTTAACTACTTATTGAAATCTTAAGTCTTGATGCAACAAGTTCACAGAGTAAGCTGATTATGTTTGGTTTAATTGAGTTTAAGTGTCTTCAAAGCTGTAAGAAACCAAGCCGTTTCTTCTGCATTGATACATTAATGAAGTCTGTAAACAATTATTTTATTTGTATTTTCACATTTTCTCTTCATGTTTTGTTTAAACTTGCAAATGAAATAATCTGCTTATTGTGATTTCAGGGGTTTTCCTCTCTCTTTGCTTTAACATATTATTACCGTTATTACCGTTATTTTTATTCATTATTATTCGTTAATTATTGTTACTGTATTCTAACACTTAGATTCCCTGACATCTTTTTGGTTTCTGCCCTTCTCTTTCCTGCCCCGGCCCTCGTTTGCCTCCTGTTTCTCCTTGTCAGGTTTGGTCACACTGTCATAAGAAGGCAGGGAGGCAGTTGAGGGTGTACCCTCTTTTTTCTCCTGATTGGTCCCCCCCGTTCTCCAGTTTGTCTCCTGGCCTGCGCTTGCAGACAAAGCCCCGCCTGGCCAGGTAGTAGCGGTAAGCGCGCTGAATGGTGATAGCGGACACCTCCTCTTGCTTGCGCCGCAGCGTGGTTGTAATGGGCTCGTAAGACACCTTGGATGGGTTGGCGGCCACAAAGCGCTCCTCCATCTGCTGCCGAAGCATGTCCAGCTCACCGCTGTCTCCCAGCACCCGCTTTGTAAAGGCAAACAGGATGTCCAGACAGTGGATGCGATCCCCGCTCACCATGGGCATGTCCATGGCGATCAACTCAATGGTGTTGGGCTTTGGCAACCGGAGCGGGTGCTCCAAGGTGTCTGCAAAGTCAGAGAGCTTGGAATAGGCGATGAACTGCGAGGCGTCCGGGTCGAACTTCTCCCAAATCTCATAGAAGGTCTCAAAGTCATCCTCGCTCAGCGGGTCGGCGCTCTCCTCCGTCGCCACGCTGAAGTTCTCCAGGATGATGGCGATGTACATGTTGACCACGATGAGGAAGGAGATGATGATGTACATGACGAAGAAGAAGATGCCCACCGAGGGGTTGCCACAATTGCCCTTCACTGAGGTGCCGGGGTTCTCCTTGTCCAGGCTGCAGTCCGGAGGCCGGTTGAGGATCGGCAGCAGCAGGCCGTCCCAGCCGGCCGAGGTGGTGATCATGAACAGGCAGATCATGCTGTTTCCAAAGGTCTCAAAGTTGTACATGTCATCGATACCCGCCTCCCTCTTGACATAAGCAAAGTTGGACATGCCAAAGATGGAGAAGATGAACATGACCAGAAACAGGAGCAGGCCAATGTTGAACAAGGCAGGAAGTGACATCATCAGCGCAAACAGCAAAGTCCGGATCCCCTTGGCCGACTTGATCAGACGCAGGATGCGCCCGATTCGGGCCAGACGGATCACCCTGAACAAAGTTGGTGACACAAAGTACTTTTCGATAATGTCTGCCAGGAACATACCTGTAGTACAGAAAAGAAGAAAGAGCAGAAAAAAACTTAGTTAGTAATGACTTTAATAATTACTTAGCTATACCAAAAAAAAGACTAAAAGCATGTAAGTCCCAGAATGCCTACAACTATGCAGTGCACGCTCCATACCAGGGAAGAGGTACATGAGAATGTTAACCAGTTTTAAATGAACTACAAATGAGTCAATAGCTCAGGTATCACAAGAGGTTCCTCAGGTTTCCAGGGTTCACTGCTACCCTAGTTGTTCCTATCAATGCATCACATACCCACAGACACTGCAGTCCATCAATAAAATATCTCATCAAATTAGCTAGCTCTGTGTTGACATTGTGTATGGTTAATATTGTGTTGTGGAGAATAGTCAGGGCAGGTATGAACATAGAACATAGATAGGACCTTTGTGTTGTCACCCTTCACATTGTAAACAGGAGAAGAACTCCACCAATCTTGAAGTATATTGGTAACAACAAAATAGAACAACACCATTGCTGATTGGTGGACACCGTCAGGCTATAAGGCTGAGATAGCATAAGAAACCCTGGAAGCATACCCAGAAAGTATCCAGGAATCACTGTTAGCATTGTTCTGTTTCTTATTACCAGTAGACTTCATGACTGGTGGGTTAGGGTTCGGGTTATTGGTCTTGATTGATTCCTCTCTGGTTTCTATGCGAAAGGTGATGACACTACTGTCCTATCCATATTACAAAATTGTGATGGTTGCATCAGAGGATGGGTGCTCAGCTTTAGTGACCAGATGGGGGGGAAAATCCTTGCTCCTTCACTCACCCACAACGGAGAGGATGACCACAACCACATCAAAGATGTTCCATCCTATGGTGAAGTAGTAATGTCGCAGGGCGAACAGCTTGAGCACAAACTCGGTGGTGAAGGCGATGATGAAGATGAAGTTTATCCAGTACAGGATCTCCTCCATGTCCGGGGTCTGGTCATCTGTTTCCACCATCATGGTCACCATGTTGAGGCAGATTAGGATCATGATGCAGATGTCGAAGACCTGTTGCGTCACAAAGTCGAATACCATCCCCTGGATGTTGTTCTGGGAAGAGAATGGATTGAATGAAAATGTCAGTAGTCATGGTTACAGTCGTCCTAATGTTCTTGTTATTATAGGTGTTATTTCCCATTTAATTCCCTTGTTTGCTGGAACCAGTTAAACTGTTGCTAAAAATGTGCTAACTAGCTAGCAATGTGAAACCTTACTGGTCAGCTAGCTAGAAAGGCCCTCAAAACTTGTTACCTTCTTACTGTGAGTTCTACCCAATGCACCATTGTGCTGCCCCTAGTGTAATTGTTTTAGGATTATAGCATACTTTATGATTTATATTGATGTGCCACTATGATTCGTATTATGGTTCTTGGTTGGCAAAATTGAACTTACATTCAGTGGCACAGTGTGAGCTGCACATTCAGTGGTTTATTAAAGTTGCACTGGCACTCGCTAGTCTTGGAATGTCATTAGTCTGGTCTGGGTACAATTACCTGGCACTGCTTCCCACATAGCTCTGGTGGGTACAATTACCTGGCACTGCTTCCCACATAGCTCTGGTGGGTACACTTACCTGGTACTGCTTCTCACATATGTAGCTCTGGTGGGTACACTTACCTGGCACTGCTTCCCACATAGCTCTGGTGGGTACACTTACCTGGCACTGCTTCCCACATAGCTCTGGTGGGTACACTTACCTAGCACTGCTTCCCACATAGCTCTGGTGGGTACACTTACCTGGCACTGCTTCTCACATATGTAGCTCTGGTGGGTACACTTACCGTATGAGCTCTTTCACGGTAAGTCACTCTGAATAGGTGTGTCTGCTCAGCATTCAATGAATGGCATGTACTTATTGCTAATTAATCAAATTTAATATTACAATCTGTTAGTGGCACATTACTAGCAAGCCAGGCGTATTTCTGCTCATTCACAGGAAAAGGGATTGGAGTCATAACGTCTGGGAGGTCTTGGGATTACAGACACTTAACCAAAGTAGCTGTGTGCATTTTGTGGTAAATACAGTGCATTTTGTGCATTTTGTGGTAAATACAAGAGCTAGCGATAAGCATTACAAGAGCTAGCGATAAGCATTACAAGAGCTAGCGATAAGCATTACAAGAGCTAGTGATAAGAATTACAAGAGCTAGCGATAAGCATTACAAGAGCTAGCGATAAGCATTACAAGAGCTAGCGATAAGCATTACAAGAGCTAGCGATAAGAATTATAGTCATAAGTGCCATCTACCATCTGCATGTCTGTAATAGATGGAGTATAATTGTATAGTGTAATTAAAATGGTGTACGTCTGAGAGAACATACCAGTGGTCGAGGGATGGGTTTCTGTGGTTTCTTTGAGCCCAGTTTTTTCATGGCATTGTAGTATTTTTTCTGCTCTTCAGTCATGAAAATATCCTGACCCCCAAAGTATAAAAATAAAAGAAAATGGTGTTACAACCTTTAATGGACCTGGTAGTATGTCTGTGACCTGTGTAATGACAATGGTCTACATTCAACATTTGTCATTAATTTTGACTTGACAAAAAGTTGATTTTGGTTTGCAAAACTGTGGCTGCAAAGAAAAACAAAGAAAAACGTAGAAATTAATATTTAGTCATATCATGTTTGATTTTGGCCATTGCTGTACTCACAAAAGTGTTTGTGAAGAAAAAAGACAAAACACAGACAATGTTAAAAATCAAGAAAATATTATATCTATATAGAAAGGAAACAGACAGATGATTTGAATACCTCTACGTTCTGTTATGTCTTTGTGTAAAAATGTCTGACAGCCCTTCCCTCTAATCTATCCCGTATGATACCCTCTCATCTATCCCCTATGGCACCCTCTAATCCAGGGGTTCTCAATCCTGGTCCTGGGGGACCCCTGTGTATGCTGGCTTTCGTTGCAACCGCAGTTGCAATCCCAGAATTTTAACAAGCTGTTAATTTTTCTTAATTAGGTGCTTGTCATGTTTGGAGGAATTATTCACCCTCTTAAGCCACATTATATCAGAAATAGCTATGGATGCCATGTAGAATAAACACCCCATGTTCACATTGTGCTATATTATTTAAAAAAGATAAGAAAATTATTTAACAGATCCATTTAAAGACTGATTTGAATCAATAGGCTCCTAATTGGTGAAAGTGTGGACACATGGCCACTAAAATTAACCATTTTGTAGATAATGAAGAATTCAAACACAAAGCAAATGATAACGAGCCAAACCTGCATTGTCTTAAGCTTAAAGAAAAAATTGAGTTAAACACATGTGTTCAACAACCTAATTAGGAGCCTATTGATTCACTTCACTCTTTCATTTGAGTGAAAATACATTATTTTGTAACCTTTTCTTATGTAATTGTTGCAATATAGCACAATAAGCACAATGTGAACATGGGGAGTTTGTTCTACATGGCATGCATAGCTATTTCTGACATAATGTGTCTTAAGTGGGCGAATAATTCCTCCAAACATGAAAAGCACCTAATTAAGAAAAATTAACAGCTTGTTAAAATTCTGGGATTGCAACTGCGGTTGCAACGAAAACCAGCATACACAGGGGTCCCCCAGGACCAGGATTGAGAACCCCTGCTCTAATCTATCCCCTATGACACCTTCTCATCTATCCCATATGACACCCTCTCATCTACAGTACCAGTCAAAAGATTGGACACACCTACTCGTAGAAAGTTTTTTTTCGTTATTTTTACTGTTTTCCACATTTTAGAATAGTAAAGACATCAACACTATCAGATAACACAAATGGAATTATGCAAAGACCCCAAAAAAAGTGTAAAACAAATAAAAAACGTCTTGTATTTTAGATTCTTCAAAGTAGCCACCCTTTGCCTTGATAACAGCTTTGCACATTCTACCTGGAAATAAGGTATCAAGAGTCTTTCGATATCCTTTTATACAGAGTCATGATAGCATCACCTGTTTACCTGTGGAATACCTGTTTACCACAGAAGTTGGTTGAGAGAATGGCAAGAATGTGCAAAGTCGTTATCAAGACAAAAGGTGGCTACTTTGAAGAATCTAAAATATAACACTTTCTTTTATTTGTTTGCATAGTTTAATGTGTTATCTCATTGTTTTGATGACTTTACTATTCTAAAATGTGGAGAACAGTAAAAAAAACTTTAAAAACACCTATGAGTAGGTGTGTCCAAACTTTTGACTGATACTGTTTCCCCTATGACACCCTCTCATCTATCCCCTATGGCACCCTCTAATCTATCCCCTATGGAACCCTCTAATCTATCCCCTATGACACCCTCTAATCTATCCCCTATGGCACCCTCTCATCTATCCCCTATGACACCCTCTCATCTATCCCCTATGGCACCCTCTAATCTATCCCCTATGGAACCCTCTAATCTATCCCCTATGACACCCTCTCATCTATCCCCTATGGCACCCTCTCATCTATCCCCTATGACACCCACTCATCTATCCCCTATGGCACCCTCTAATCTATCCCCTATGACACCCTCTCATCTATCCCCTATGACACCCTCTCATCTATCCCCTATGGCACCCTCTCATCTATCCCCTATGGCACCCTCTAATCTATCCCCTATGGAACCCTCTAATCTATCCCCTATGACACCCTCTCATCTATCCCCTATGGCACCCTCTAATCTATCCCCTATGACACCCTCTCATCTATCCCCTATGGCACCCTCTAATCTATCCCCTATGGCACCCTCTCATCTATCCCCTATGGCACCCTCTAATCTATCCCCTATGACACCCTCTCATCTATCCCCTATGACACCCTCTCATCTATCCCCTATTACACCCTCTAATCTATCCCCTATGGCACACTCTAATCTATCCCCTATGGCACCCTCTCATCTATCCCCTATGACACCTTCTCATCTATCCCCTATTACACCCTCTAATCTATCCCCTATGGCACCCTCTCATCTATCCCCTATGGCACCCTCTCATCTATCCCCTATGGCACCCTCTCATCTATCCCCTATGACACCCTCTCATCTATCCCCTATTACACCCTCTAATCTATCCCCTATGGCACACTCTAATCTATCCCCTATGGCACCCTCTCATCTATCCCCTATGACACCCTCTCATCTATCCCCTATTACACCCTCTAATCTATCCCCTATGGCACCCTCTCATCTATCCCCTATGGCACCCTCTCATCTATCCCCTATGGCACCCTCTCATCTATCCCCTATGACACCTTCTCACCTATCCCCTATGACACCTTCTCATCTATCCCCTATGACACCCTCTAATCTATCCCCTATGACACCTTCTCATCTATCCCCTATGGCACCCTCTCATCTATCCCCTATGACACCCTCTAATCTATCCCCTATGACACCCTCTCATCTATCCCCTATGGCACCCTCTCATCTATCCCCTATGACACCCACTCATCTATCCCCTATTACACCCTCTAATCTATCCCCTATGGCACACTCTAATCTATCCCCTATGGCACCCTCTCATCTATCCCCTATGACACCTTCTCATCTATCCCCTATGACACCTTCTCATCTATCCCCTATGACACCCTCTAATCTATCCCCTATGACACCTTCTCATCTATCCCCTATGGCACCCTCTCATCTATCCCCTATGACACCCTCTAATCTATCCCCTATGACACCCTCTCATCTATCCCCTATGACACCCTCTAATCTATCCCCTATGACACCCTCTCATCTATCCCCTATGGCACCCTCTCATCTATCCCCTATGACACCCACTCATCTATCCCCTATGGCACCCTCTCATCTATCCCCTATGACACCCTCTCATCTATCCCCTATGACACCCACTCATCTATCCCCTATGGCACCCTCTAATCTATCCCCTATGACACCCTCTCATCTATCCCCTATGGCACCCTCTCATCTATCCCCTATGGCACCCTCTAATCTATCCCCTATGACACCCTCTCATCTATCCCCTATGACACCCTCTCATCTATCCCCTATTACACCCTCTAATCTATCCCCTATGGCACACTCTAATCTATCCCCTATGGCACCCTCTCATCTATCCCCTATGACACCTTCTCATCTATCCCCTATGACACCTTCTCATCTATCCCCTATGACACCCTCTAATCTATCCCCTATGACACCTTCTCATCTATCCCCTATGGCACCCTCTCATCTATCCCCTATGACACCCTCTAATCTATCCCCTATGACACCCTCTCATCTATCCCCTATGGCACCCTCTCATCTATCCCCTATGACACCCTCTCATCTATCCCCTATGACACCCTCTAATCTATCCCCTATGGCACCCTCTCATCTATCCCCTATGACACCCTCTCATCTATCCCCTATGACACACTCTAATCTATCCCCTATGACACCCTCTCATCTATCCCCTATGACACCCTCTCATCTATCCCCTATGACACCCTCTCATCTATCCCCTATGACACCCTCTCATCTATCCCCTATGACACCTTCTCATCTATCCCCTATGGCACCCTCTCATCTATCCCCTATGACACCCTCTAATCTATCCCCTATGACACCCTCTCATCTATCCCCTATGGCACCCTCTCATCTATCCCCTATGACACCCTCTAATCTATCCTCTATGACACCTTCTCATCTATCCCCTATGACACCCTCTCATCTATCCCCTATGACACCCTCTAATCTATCCCCTATGGCACCCTCTCATCTATCCCCTATGACACCCTCTCATCTATCCCCTATGACACACTCTAATCTATCCCCTATGACACCTTCTCATCTATCCCCTATGGCACCCTCTCATCTATCCCCTATGACACCCTCTAATCTATCCCCTATGACACCCTCTCATCTATCCCCTATGGCACCCTCTCATCTATCCCCTATGGCACCCTCTCATCTATCCCCTATGACACCCTCTAATCTATCCCCTATGGCACCCTCTCATCTATCCCCTATGACACCCTCTAATCTATCCCCTATGGCACCCTCTCATCTATCCCCTATGACACCCTCTAATCTATCCCCTATGACACCCTCTCATCTATCCCCTATGACACCCTCTCATCTATCCCCTATGGCACCCTCTCATCTATCCCCTATGGCACCCTCTCATCTATCCCCTATGACACCCTCTAATCTATCCCCTATGACACCCTCTCATCTATCCCCTATGACACCCTCTCATCTATCCCCTATGGCACCCTCTCATCTATCCCCTATGGCACCCTCTCATCTATCCCCTATGACACCCTCTAATCTATCCCCTATGGCACCCTCTAATCTATCCCCTATGGCACCCTCTCATCTATCCCCTATGGCACCCTCTAATCTATCCTCTATGACACCCTCTCATCTATCCCCTATGGCACCCTCTTATCTATCCCCTATGGCACCCTCTAATCTATCCCCTATGACACCTTCTCATCTATCCCCTATGGCACCCTCTCATCTATCCCCTATGGCACCCTCTCATCTATCCCCTATGGCACCCTATAATCTATCCCCTATGACACCCTCTCATCTATCCCCTATGACACCCTCTCATCTATCCCCTATGACACCCTCTAATCTATCCCCTATGGCACCCTCTCATCTATCCCATATTACACCCTCTAATCTATCCCCTATGGCACACTCTAATCTATCCCCTATGGCACCCTCTCATCTATCCCCTATGGCACCCTATAATCTATCCCCTATGACACCCTCTCATCTATCCCCTATGGCACCCTATAATCTATCCCCTATGACACCCTCTCATCTATCCCCTATGACACCCTCTCATCTATCCCCTATGACACCCTCTCATCTATCCCCTATGACACCCTCTCATCTATCCCCTATGACACCCTCTCATCTATCCCCTATGACACCCTCTCATCTATCCCCTATGACACCCTCTCATCTATCCCCTATTACACCCTCTAATCTATCCCCTATGGCACACTCTAATCTATCCCCTATGGCACCCTCTCATCTATCCCCTATGGCACACTCTAATCTATCCCCTATGACACCCTCTCATCTATCCCCTATGGCACCCTATAATCTATCCCCTATGACACCCTCTCATCTATCCCCTATGACACCCTCTCATCTATCCCCTATGGCACCCTCTCATCTATCCCCTATGGCACCCTCTCATCTATCCCCTATGACACCTTCTCATCTATCCCCTATTACACCCTCTAATCTATCCCCTATGGCACCCTCTCATCTATCCCCTATGGCACCCTCTCATCTATCCCCTATGGCACCCTCTCATCTATCCCCTATGACACCCTCTCATCTATCCCCTATTACACCCTCTAATCTATCCCCTATGGCACACTCTAATCTATCCCCTATGGCACCCTCTCATCTATCCCCTATGACACCCTCTCATCTATCCCCTATTACACCCTCTAATCTATCCCCTATGGCACCCTCTCATCTATCCCCTATGGCACCCTCTCATCTATCCCCTATGGCACCCTCTCATCTATCCCCTATGACACCTTCTCACCTATCCCCTATGACACCTTCTCATCTATCCCCTATGACACCCTCTAATCTATCCCCTATGACACCTTCTCATCTATCCCCTATGGCACCCTCTCATCTATCCCCTATGACACCCTCTAATCTATCCCCTATGACACCCTCTCATCTATCCCCTATGGCACCCTCTCATCTATCCCCTATGACACCCACTCATCTATCCCCTATTACACCCTCTAATCTATCCCCTATGGCACACTCTAATCTATCCCCTATGGCACCCTCTCATCTATCCCCTATGACACCTTCTCATCTATCCCCTATGACACCTTCTCATCTATCCCCTATGACACCCTCTAATCTATCCCCTATGACACCTTCTCATCTATCCCCTATGGCACCCTCTCATCTATCCCCTATGACACCCTCTAATCTATCCCCTATGACACCCTCTCATCTATCCCCTATGACACCCTCTAATCTATCCCCTATGACACCCTCTCATCTATCCCCTATGGCACCCTCTCATCTATCCCCTATGACACCCACTCATCTATCCCCTATGGCACCCTCTCATCTATCCCCTATGACACCCTCTCATCTATCCCCTATGACACCCACTCATCTATCCCCTATGGCACCCTCTAATCTATCCCCTATGACACCCTCTCATCTATCCCCTATGGCACCCTCTCATCTATCCCCTATGGCACCCTCTAATCTATCCCCTATGACACCCTCTCATCTATCCCCTATGACACCCTCTCATCTATCCCCTATTACACCCTCTAATCTATCCCCTATGGCACACTCTAATCTATCCCCTATGGCACCCTCTCATCTATCCCCTATGACACCTTCTCATCTATCCCCTATGACACCTTCTCATCTATCCCCTATGACACCCTCTAATCTATCCCCTATGACACCTTCTCATCTATCCCCTATGGCACCCTCTCATCTATCCCCTATGACACCCTCTAATCTATCCCCTATGACACCCTCTCATCTATCCCCTATGGCACCCTCTCATCTATCACCTATGACACCCTCTCATCTATCCCCTATGACACCCTCTAATCTATCCCCTATGGCACCCTCTCATCTATCCCCTATGACACCCTCTCATCTATCCCCTATGACACACTCTAATCTATCCCCTATGACACCCTCTCATCTATCCCCTATGACACCCTCTCATCTATCCCCTATGACACACTCTAATCTATCCCCTATGACACCCTCTCATCTATCCCCTATGACACCCTCTCATCTATCCCCTATGACACCCTCTCATCTATCCCCTATGACACCCTCTCATCTATCCCCTATGACACCTTCTCATCTATCCCCTATGGCACCCTCTCATCTATCCCCTATGACACCCTCTAATCTATCCCCTATGACACCCTCTCATCTATCCCCTATGGCACCCTCTCATCTATCCCCTATGACACCCTCTAATCTATCCTCTATGACACCTTCTCATCTATCCCCTATGACACCCTCTCATCTATCCCCTATGACACCCTCTAATCTATCCCCTATGGCACCCTCTCATCTATCCCCTATGACACCCTCTCATCTATCCCCTATGACACACTCTAATCTATCCCCTATGACACCTTCTCATCTATCCCCTATGGCACCCTCTCATCTATCCCCTATGACACCCTCTAATCTATCCCCTATGACACCCTCTCATCTATCCCCTATGGCACCCTCTCATCTATCCCCTATGGCACCCTCTCATCTATCCCCTATGACACCCTCTAATCTATCCCCTATGGCACCCTCTCATCTATCCCCTATGACACCCTCTAATCTATCCCCTATGGCACCCTCTCATCTATCCCCTATGGCACCCTCTAATCTATCCCCTATGACACCCTCTCATCTATCCCCTATGACACCCTCTCATCTATCCCCTATGGCACCCTCTCATCTATCCCCTATGGCACCCTCTCATCTATCCCCTATGACACCCTCTAATCTATCCCCTATGACACCCTCTCATCTATCCCCTATGACACCCTCTCATCTATCCCCTATGGCACCCTCTCATCTATCCCCTATGGCACCCTCTCATCTATCCCCTATGACACCCTCTAATCTATCCCCTATGGCACCCTCTAATCTATCCCCTATGGCACCCTCTCATCTATCCCCTATGGCACCCTCTAATCTATCCTCTATGACACCCTCTCATCTATCCCCTATGGCACCCTCTTATCTATCCCCTATGGCACCCTCTAATCTATCCCCTATGACACCTTCTCATCTATCCCCTATGGCACCCTCTCATCTATCCCCTATGGCACCCTCTCATCTATCCCCTATGGCACCCTATAATCTATCCCCTATGACACCCTCTCATCTATCCCCTATGACACCCTCTCATCTATCCCCTATGACACCCTCTAATCTATCCCCTATGGCACCCTCTCATCTATCCCATATTACACCCTCTAATCTATCCCCTATGGCACACTCTAATCTATCCCCTATGGCACCCTCTCATCTATCCCCTATGGCACCCTATAATCTATCCCCTATGACACCCTCTCATCTATCCCCTATGGCACCCTATAATCTATCCCCTATGACACCCTCTCATCTATCCCCTATGACACCCTCTCATCTATCCCCTATGACACCCTCTCATCTATCCCCTATGACACCCTCTCATCTATCCCCTATGACACCCTCTCATCTATCCCCTATGACACCCTCTCATCTATCCCCTATGACACCCTCTCATCTATCCCCTATTACACCCTCTAATCTATCCCCTATGGCACACTCTAATCTATCCCCTATGGCACCCTCTCATCTATCCCCTATGGCACACTCTAATCTATCCCCTATGACACCCTCTCATCTATCCCCTATGGCACCCTATAATCTATCCCCTATGACACCCTCTCATCTATCCCCTATGACACCCTCTCATCTATCCCCTATGACACCCTCTCATCTATCCCCTATGACACCCTCTCATCTATCCCCTATGACACCCTCTCATCTATCCCCTATGACACCCTATAATCTATCCCCTATGGCACCCTCTAATCTATCCTCTATGACACCCTCTCATCTATCCCCTATGGCACCCTCTCATCTATCCCCTATGACACCTTCTCATCTATCCCCTATGGCACACTCTCATCTATCCCCTATGGCACCCTCTCATCTATCCCCTATGGCACCCCTCTAATCTATCCCCTATGACACCCTCTCATCTATCCCCTATGGCACCCTCTCATCTATCCCCTATGACACCTTCTCATCTATCCCCTATGGCACCCTCTCATCTATCCCCTATGGCACCCTCTAATCTATCCCCTATGACACCCTCTCATCTATCCCCTATGGCACCCTCTCATCTATCCCCTATGGCACCCTCTAATCTATCCTCTATGACACCCTCTCATCTATCCCCTATGACACCCTCTCATCTATCCCCTATGACACCTTCTCATCTATCCCCTATGGCACCCTCTCATCTATCCCCTATGGCACCCTCTAATCTATCCTCTATGACACCCTCTCATCTATCCCCTATGGCACCCTCTCATCTATCCCCTATGACACCTTCTCATCTATCCCCTATGACACCTTCTCATCTATCCCCTATGGCACCCTCTCATCTATCCCCTATGACACCCTCTCATCTATCCCCTATGACACCCTCTAATCTATCCCCTATGGCACACTCTAATCTATCCCCTATGACACCCTCTCATCTATCCCCTATGACACCCTCTAATCTATCCCCTATGGCACCCTCTAATCTATCCTCTATGACACCCTCTCATCTATCCCCTATGACACACTCTAATCTATCCCCTATGGCACCCTCTCATCTATCCCCTATTACACCCTCTAATCTATCCCCTATGGCACCCTCTCATCTATCCCCTATGACACCCTCTCATCTATCCCCTATGGCACCCTCTAATCTATCCCCTATGGCACCCTCTCATCTATCCCCTATGGCACCCTCTCATCTATCCCCTATTACACCCTCTAATCTATCCCCTATGGCACCCTCTCATCTATCCCCTATGGCACCCTCTCATCTATCCCCTATGGCACCCTCTAATCTATCCTCTATGACACCCTCTCATCTATCCCCTATGACACACTCTAATCTATCCCCTATGGCACCCTCTCATCTATCCCCTATTACACCCTCTAATCTATCCCCTATGACACCCTCTCATCTATCCCCTATGACACCCTCTAATCTATCCCCTATGGCACCCTCTCATCTATCCCCTATGGCACCCTCTCATCTATCCCCTATGGCACCCTCTAATCTATCCTCTATGACACCCTCTCATCTATCCCCTATGACACACTCTAATCTATCCCCTATGGCACCCTCTCATCTATCCCCTATTACACCCTCTAATCTATCCCCTATGGCACCCTCTCATCTATCCCCTATGACACCCTCTAATCTATCCCCTATGGCACCCTCTCATCTATCCCCTATTACACCCTCTAATCTATCCCCTATGGCACCCTCTCATCTATCCCCTATGACACCCTCTCATCTATCCCCTATGGCACCCTCTCATCTATCCCCTATGACACCCTCTCATCTAGCCCCTATGACACCCTCTAATCTATCCCCTATGGCACCCTCTCATCTAGCCCCTATGACACCCTCTAATCTATCCCCTATGACACCCTCTCATCTATCCCCTATGACACCCTCTCATCTATCCCCTATGGCACCCTCTCATCTAGCCCCTATGACACCCTCTAATCTATCCCCTATGACACACTCTCATCTATCCCCTATGACACACTCTAATCTATCCCCTATGACACTCTCTCATCTATCCCCTATGGCACCCTCTCATCTATCCCCTATTACACCCTCTAATCTATCCCCTATGACACCCTCTCATCTATCCCCTATGGCACCCTCTAATCTATCCCCTATGGCACCCTCTCATCTATCCCCTATGGCACCCTCTAATCTATCCCCTATGACACCCTCTCATCTATCCCCTATTACACCCTCTAATCTATCCCCTATGGCACCCTCTCATCTATCCCCTATTACACCCTCTAATCTATCCCATATGACACCCTCTCATCCATCCCCTATGGCACCCTCTCATCTATCCCCTATGGCACCCTCTAATCTATCCCCTATGACACCCTCTCATCTATCCCCTATGGCACCCTCTAATCTATCCTCTATGACACCCTCTCATCTATCCCCCATTACATCCTCTAATCTATCCCCTATGACACCCTCTAATCTATCCCCTATGACACCCTCTCATCTATCCCCTATTACACCCTCTAATCTATCCCCTATGGCACCCTCTCATCTATCCCCTATTACACCCTCTAATCTATCCCCTATGACACCCTCTCATCCATCCCCTATGGCACCCTCTCATCTATCCCCTATGGCACCCTCTAATCTATCCCCTATGACACCCTCTCATCTATCCCCTATGGCACCCTCTAATCTATCCTCTATGACACCCTCTCATCTATCCCCTATTACACCCTCTAATCTATCCCCTATGACACCCTCTCATCTATCCCCTATGACACCCTCTCATCCATCCCCTATGGCACCCTCTCATCTATCCCCTATGGCACCCTCTCATCTATCCCCCATTACACCCTCTAATCTATCCCGTATGACACCTCTATGACATCCTCTAATCTATCCCCTATGACATAGCAAGTATGCTGCAGTCTCAGGGTTTTTGGATTTTCAGAAAAGGAGAGTAAGAAAGGAGCGGGTCTTATCTTCTTCTTCTGCTGATTGAAGTTGTCAATGATAACACCAATGAAGAGGTTGAGGGTGAAGAAGGAGCCAAAGATAATGAAGATGACAAAGTAGATGTACATGTAGATGTTGTCCTCATAGATGGGCTGATCCTCCACCTGCAGGACCGGTGGGAAAAAAGACACATTCAAGACTGGGCAACATGGTGCTTTTATATCAAGTGAAAATGTTTAACTAGATAGATGGAAGTATTCTGGTCGATGTTGCCCAACTGGCTAATTTCACCACTGAACATGACACTGATAATATATCTGAAAAAAGACTGGGCAACATGGTACTTTTCAAAATCTTCAAAAGGCCACCAGGGAAGAGAAAGGAGAAGATAATGTGGGGGATGAGTGAGGCGACGACGGGAAAGGCTGACGCAGTTCGGTGCTCTGTATTCCACTTTAATTCACTTAATTTGATTCATGCAATGATTATATTGAATGTCTTTGTTTGATAGCAGTTCCCTAGCAGGAAAATAAAAGTTATTATATTATATTATATTATATGAAGTGAAAATGTTTAACTAGACAGATGGAAGTAGTCTGGTAGATGTTGCCCAACTGGCTAATTTCACCACTGAACATGACACTGATTAATTTAAATTTAAATTAATCTTCCGTTTCAGACCTTTTACATATTGAGGTCATCAAATTCCTTGACATGTTGAAAAACCCAGCGTACCTTTCTGGAGTCTACGGCTGCGTACATGATGTCCATCCAGCCTTTAAAAGTGGCCTATTAGAGAGAAAGACAGAGAGGGACAGAATCTGAATAAATATGTATCCCATGAGAGGGATGAATACTGCAGTGGAGAGCCACAGAGTCTGGTGGTTTTTGTTTTTTCCTTTAAATTCACGCCCAAGAAACCAGGTGACCTGACTTAACTGTGTAATCAACTGATTTAACTGATCAATTGCTGTGCTATGTTCTATAATAGGCTTGTGTAATCACCATGTTCTATGATCGGCTTGTGTAATCACCATGTTCTATGATAGGCTTGTGTAATCACCATGTTCTACAATAGGCTTGTGTAATCACCCTGTTCTATGATAGGCTTGTGTAATCACCATGTTCTATAACAGGCTTGTGTAATCACCATGTTCTATGATTGGCTTGTGTAATCACCATGTTCTATAATAGGCTTGTGTAATCCCCATGTTCTATGATAGGCTTGTGTAATCACCATGTTCTATAATAGGCTTGTGTAATCACCATGTTGTATGATAGGCTTGTGTAATCCCCATGTTCTATGATAGGCTTGTGTAATCCCCATGTTCTATGATAGGCTTGTGTAATCACCATGTTCTATGATCGGCTTGTGTAATCACCATGTTCTACAATAGGCTTGTGTAATCACCCTGTTCTATGATAGGCTTGTGTAATCACCATGTTCTATAACAGGCTTGTGTAATCACCATGTTCTATGATTGGCTTGTGTAATCACCATGTTCTATAATAGGCTTGTGTAATCCCCATGTTCTATGATAGGCTTGTGTAATCACCATGTTCTACAATAGGCTTGTGTAATCACCATGTTGTATGATAGGCTTGTGTAATCCCCATGTTCTATGATAGGCTTGTGTAATCCCCATGTTCTATGATAGGCTTGTGTAATCACCATGTTCTATGATCGGCTTGTGTAATCACCATGTTCTATAATAGGCTTGTGTAATCACCATGTTCTATGATGGGCTTGTGTAATCCCCATGTTCTATGATGGGCTTGTGTAATCCCCATGTTCTATGATGGGCTTGTGTAATCCATATGTTCTATAATAGGCTTGTGTAATCACCATGTTCTATGATGGGCTTGTGTAATCCCCATGTTCTATGATGGGCTTGTGTAATCCCCATGTTCTATGATGGGCTTGTGTAATCCCTATGTTCTATGATGGGCTTGTGTAATCCCCATGTTCTATGATAGGCTTGTGTAATCACCATGTTCTATGATCGTCTTGTGTAATCACCATGTTCTATGATAGGCTTGTGTAATCCCCATGTTCTATGATAGGCTTGTGTAATCACCATGTTCTATGATAGGCTTGCATAATCACCATGTTCTATGATAGGCTTGTGTAATCACCATGTTCTATGATGGGCTTGTGTAATCCCCATGTTCTATAATAGGCTTGTGTAATCACCATGTTCTATGATGGGCTTGTGTAATCCCCATGTTCTATGATAGGCTTGTGTAATCACCATGTTCTATGATAGGCTTGTGTAATCCCCATGTTCTATGATAGGCTTGTGTAATCACCATGTTCTATGATAGGCTTGTGTAATCACCATGTTCTATAATAGGCTTGTGTAATCCCCATGTTCTATGATAGGCTTGTGTAATCCCCATGTTCTATGATAGGCTTGTGTAATCACCATGTTCTATGATAGGCTTGTGTAATCACCCTGTTCTATGATAGGCTTGTGTAATCACCATGTTCTATGATAGGCTTGTGTAATCACCATGTTCTATAATAGGCTTGTGTAATCACCATGTTCTATGATGGGCTTGTGTAATCCCCATGTTCTATAATAGGCTTGTGTAATCACCATGTTCTATGATAGGCTTGTGTAATCACCCTGTTCTATAATAGGCTTGTGTAATCCCCATGTTCTATGATAGGCTTGTGTAATCACCATGTTCTATGATAGGCTTGTGTAATCACCATGTTCTATGATAGGCTTGTGTAATCACCATGTTCTATGATCGTCTTGTGTAATCACCATGTTCTATGATAGGCTTGTGTAATCCCCATGTTCTATGATAGGCTTGTGTAATCACCATGTTCTATGATAGGCTTGCATAATCACCATGTTCTATGATAGGCTTGTGTAATCACCATGTTCTATGATGGGCTTGTGTAATCCCCATGTTCTATAATAGGCTTGTGTAATCACCATGTTCTATGATGGGATTGTGTAATCCCCATGTTCTATGATAGGCTTGTGTAATCACCATGTTCTATGATAGGCTTGTGTAATCCCCATGTTCTATGATAGGCTTGTGTAATCACCATGTTCTATGATAGGCTTGTGTAATCACCATGTTCTATAATAGGCTTGTGTAATCCCCATGTTCTATGATAGGCTTGTGTAATCCCCATGTTCTATGATATGCTTGTGTAATCACCATGTTCTATGATAGGCTTGTGTAATCACCCTGTTCTATGATAGGCTTGTGTAATCACCATGTTCTATGATAGGCTTGTGTAATCACCATGTTCTATAATAGGCTTGTGTAATCACCATGTTCTATGATGGGCTTGTGTAATCCCCATGTTCTATAATAGGCTTGTGTAATCACCATGTTCTATGATAGGCTTGTGTAATCACCCTGTTCTATAATAGGCTTGTGTAATCCCCATGTTCTATGATAGGCTTGTGTAATCACCATGTTCTATGATAGGCTTGTGTAATCACCATGTTCTATGACAGGCTTGTGTAATCACCATGTTCTATGATAGGCTTGCGTAATCACCATGTTCTATGATAGGCTTGTGTAATCACCATGTTCTATGACAGGCTTGTGTAATCACCATGTTCTATGATAGGCTTGCGTAATCACCATGTTCTATGATAGGCTTGTGTAATCCCCATGTTCTATGATAGGCTTGTGTAATCCCCATGTTCTATGATAGGCTTGTGTAATCCCCATGTTCTATGATAGGCTTGTGTAATCACCCTGTTCTATGATAGGCTTGTGTAATCACCATGTTCTATGATAGGCTTGTGTAATCACCCTGTTCTATGATGGGCTTGTGTAATCCCCATGTTCTATGATAGCCTTGTGTAATCCCCATGTTCTATGATAGCCTTGTGTAATCCCCATGTTCTATGATAGGCTTGTGTAATCACCATGTTCTATGATAGGCTTGTGTAATCACCATGTTCTATAATAGGCTTGTGTAATCACCATGTTCTATGATGGGCTTGTGTAATCCCCATGTTCTATAATAGGCTTGTGTAATCACCATGTTCTATGATAGGCTTGTGTAATCACCCTGTTCTATAATAGGCTTGTGTAATCCCCATGTTCTATGATAGGCTTGTGTAATCACCATGTTCTATGATAGGCTTGTGTAATCACCATGTTCTATGATAGGCTTGCATAATCACCATGTTCTATGATAGGCTTGCATAATCACCATGTTCTATGATAGGCTTGTGTAATCCCCATGTTCTATGATAGGCTTGTGTAATCACCATGTTCTATGATAGGCTTGCATAATCACCATGTTCTATGATAAGCTTGTGTAATCACCATGTTCTATGATAGGCTTGTTTAATCACCATGTTCTATGACAGGCTTGTGTAATCACCATGTTCTATGATAGGCTTGTGTAATCACCGTGTTCTATGATAGGCTTGTGTAATCACCATGTTCAATGATAGGCTTGCATAATCACCATGTTCTATGATAGGCTTGTGTAATCATCATGTTCTATGACAGGCTTGTGTAATCTCCATGTTCTATGACAGGCTTGCGTAAACCAGAATTTACTAGAACACCAGCCATCCTCCTTAATAACACATTATCATGAATTCATGTTGGACTAAACACTAACAATGCAAACCTTTCTTTTTACAAGTTACAATGTGTGTCTTAATGCTTTATAATGTATGCAATTAAAGGATAAGACCATAGCAATAACAAGCCAGTTAGTCAGGTGAAAAACATGAAAAAGAGAGCAAAGAGGCACATAGAAGAATGAAAGGAAGGAGAAAAAAGAAAACAGCTTCCTCACCACTTGCAGTAGGGCCAGGTAGCCAGCCCCCACGTTGTCAAAGTTGATCTTGACATTCTTCCACCGGACCTCAGTGAAGTTAGCGAAGATGAGGTTGAAGCACTCGGTCCTGTTGTTGACATCATCGGGCTCAAAGCGCTCTCCAGCCGTCTCATTGTGGCAATAGTAATACTTTCCCGCAAACAAGTTAACCCCCATTATACTAAAAATTAGCCAAAAGATGAGGCACACCAGCAATACATTCATAATGGAGGGGATGGCTCCGACCAGGGCGTTCACTACCACCTAGAGCAGAGAGATAGGGCACCAATTTGTGAGAATATCAGAGCACAGCCATTCGTATACGTAAATCACACGCACGCACGCACGCACACACACACACACACACCCGCATACGCACACACACACACACACACACACACACACACACACACACACAGAGTAGCTGCATACCTGCATGATGTTGCTCTAGTCCTTACTTTCCTTGGTGTTATTTTAAAAGGATTGAAATGTCAATGTGACATCCAAGTAAAATAAAGTTTTAGATCCCATTGAGCCTCCGAAAAAAACCCCCACTTTACCTCATGTCCACCCCACTTCAAATTAATAATAATAATGAAAAATTAATGTTAAGAGCTACTTGAATCTTGTTGTTTCTTGTAAGCAGCTTAATAGCGTAGGTATAACAAAACTAAACAAGATGTTGTGTCCAATGAAGTGCTTCGCCAAAGGATTTTCAGTCACCTGCTCTACAGGTAATTCAGTGAAACTGGGAAAATCTCTTCAGAAACGGTTAAACTCAGGGTGGACAAAATGTGGGTCATTAGGTTGCCCATTTTGACTTGTGAGGCGAAGCAGCTTTTTTAAATGGAAAAAATACTAAATGAAATTAGTTATGTCCAATATATTAGAGAGTGTAGCATAAAAACTGCCTCTGCTGCACTCTGAATGGACTCCTTCCAGGGGCAAATTCAGTAATTTATCACAACTGTTCTGCACCATACAACATTGGAGGGCACACATTGGGAATTAAATAAAACACTCTAAAATATTATTACAAATATATAGTACAGTCAATACCAATTGCTTCTTACAAATGCATTCATGGTGATTTTTCATGCTTGTATGCAGCTCTCCCTCCACGTTTCACACACACAAACCCACCTGTCACCCGGCCCACCACAACACCAACCAAACGTCTGAAACACTTGTGATGAAAGGCTGAAGCGATTGTGAAAATTCTGACCCAACCCACGTTCCATTTAATTATCTCCATTCACCAATCACATATCTCTGCTCGTTCCCTCCCACCTAGCCTCCTGTCTTGCATGAATTAGCAGTGAATGAGTTCAGTGTACTGTAATGGGCTGGATACTGACTGGCCAGTAGGCAGGTTTAGTGAATGAGTTCAGTGTACTGTAATGCGCTGGATACTGACTGGCCAGTAGGCAGGTTTAGTGAATGAGTTCAGTGTACTGTAATGCGCTGGATACTGACTGGCCAGTAGGCAGGTTTAGTGAATGAGTTCAGTGTACTGTAATGTGCTGGCTGACTGGCCAGTAGGCAGATTTAGTGAATGAGTTCAGTGTACTGTAATGCGCTGGATACTGGCTGGCCAGTAGGTAGGTTTAGTGAATGAGTTCAGTGTACTGTAATGTGCTGGCTGACTGGCCAGTAGGCAGGTTTAGTGAATGAGTTCAGTGTACTGGCTGGCCAGTAGGCAGGTTTGTAGACTGACAACTGGACATGCACTGTTTTTTACAGGCTAATTTCTACAGCCATATTTCTACCTACCCCCACCCCTCCTCCTCTCATCTCAAATGCCCCCCTCCAGACAGACAGAGGCAAACTGGAGCAGAGAGCATTCTTAAATATTCTCTTGGCAGTCGCTATGTTGGCAGCATTTTAGGGGAATCACGACATTTAAATAGTTTGTACCTTTACGCAGAAATTTATATACAAAGGAATTCTTTTTAAAATTAAAATTAGATTTTTCATAACAGAACTGTTATATACACTGCCCGGCCAAAAAAAAAGTCGCCATTGCACCCGTCATGCATAGTGCCCACTGTACAAGCCTCTGGAGGCAGTGTTATGATCTGGGGTTGCTTCAGTTGGTCAGGTCTAGGCTCAGCAACATTATGCAGCAATAAAATGAAGTCAGCTGAGTACCTGAATGTACTGAATGACCAGGTTATCCCATCAATGGGCATATGCCAGGATGACAATGCCAAGATTCATCGGGCTCAAATTGTGAAAGAGTGGTTCAGGGAGCATGAGGAATCATTTTCACACATGAATTAGCCACCAGATTCCTGACCTTAACCCCATTGAAAGTCTTTGGGATGTGCTGGAGAACACTTTACGGAGTGGTTCGACTCTCCTGTCGTCAATACAAGATGTCAGCCAAAAATGTATGCAACTCTGGATGGAAATAAATGTTGTGACATTGCATAAGGTTGTCGAAACAATGCCACAACAAATGCGCGCCGTAATCAAAGCTAAATGCGGAAATATTAGAGTGTGCGACTTTATTTTTGGCCGGGCAGTGTATATAGCTGTTATAAACCTGATTTAGGATTTGTAAAAAACACAAGTGGAATAAAACAATAATGTTTAGTGCTTTATTGCCATTATCAATGATGAAATTAATAAACTTTAATGAAGAGCTCTTCCCTCTCATATATTCAAGGGGGTATTGCTGCATTTACAGAATTAATTTGCTCATATTGCAAGACGGTGGGAATTATACTATAATGTGAGAACTTTTTTTTGCCATTGAAAATTTTTATATTATATACAGTATAGTGGCAAATATAACATTACAATATACAGAATGGAAGAGGAAAAAGTGATTTATGGGAATTAACAATCAAAGTGTACATGTGTGTGTGCATATTCAGATAAACAGCAGTGTGTGCATATTGAGAGAAACAGAGTATATTTTTCCACAGAAAACATAGCTTGTTGACTGATTTATTATTATTTTACTTCACTGCAGTGGAGATCACTTACAAGAATGGAGTAGTAACGTGTTAGATGTTTATTGACTGCAGTTATATGAGGTGTATGCTAGCATAAGCCCATTGCACCAACTCATAAAAATGTAAAGAGCGCCACCCGTCCCCATTGCTCATTTAGGCACCCACGTATCTGACTGTGTGAGCTGCACATTAAGTGTGTTTCTCTGACTGTGTGAGCTGCACATTAAGTGTGTTTCTCTGACTGTGTGAGCTGCACATTAAGTGTGTTTCTCTGACTGTGTGAGCTGCACATTAAGTGTGTTTCTCTGACTGTGTGAGCTGCACATTAAGTGTGTTTCTCTGACTGTGTGAGCTGCACATTAAATGTGTTCCTCTGACTGTGTAAGCTGCACATTAAGTGTGTTTCTCTGACTGTGTGAGCTGCACATTAAGTGTGTTTCTCTGACTGTGTGAGCTGCACATTAAATGTGTTCCTCTGTGTGTGTGAGCCAAACTGTGTTGTGATAAGTGTGTGTGCGCCAACCAAACTGTGTTGTGATAAGTGTGTGTGAGCCAAACTGTGCTGTGATGTGTGTGTGTGAGCCAAACTGTGTTGTGATAAGTGTGTGTGAGCAAGCAAAACTGTGTTGTGATAAGTGTGTGTGAGCCAAACTGTGTTGTGATAAATGTGTGTGCAAGCCAAACTGTGTTGTGATAAGTGGCACCTGTGTTCTCTGGCATTCCAAATTGGAAAAAATAAAAAAATAACTGGATTTATATAAACTACATATTAGAATTAGCAACATTATTATGAAAAGAAATTACATTTCAAATATGAAAATTCAGCCCCTTTATGAGTACCATAATATGAACCACACTTGCAGTCTTGCTGGCAGCCATTTTATTCACAATAAAATGTTCAGCATTAACCAGTGTTTATCTGAGCTAAAAGGGTTAATATGTTCTGTCTCAAGCTAACATTTACTTTCACCAATAATTAAATTCTGAAGATTTATAGTGTACTACTATAGAATTCTGAAGATTTATAGTGTACTACTATAGAATTCTGAAGATTTAGTGTACTACTATAGAATTCTGAAGATTTATAGTGTACTACTATAGAATTCTGAAGATTTATAGTGTACTACTATAGAATTTTGGTAAATATGATTATCCACACTGAATTAAAAAGTACAGTCATAAACATATAATAAAACAAATGAATCCAATAGCTGGAAGATGAGTGTGTTCCAGTGTCCCACAAACAGCACTCATCAGAGCAGATGATATTATATATGACATATTTAATAATACATGTATGATTATGAGCCCCACAGGGACCTCTTCATGTAGTGCACATTTCCAGTGATTTGGAAGATTGTTTATCTATTTATATCAACGTTTCACTTCCTCAATTCAAACAAGAAAGGGCAAAGGCGTTCGTGAACAATCGCATAAAGAGTGGGGTGAGGTGGGGTCAGAATTTTAGCGGGGTTTGAGCTCCCTGCCCACCCCACCACACCTTCCACTTACCCTCTGAATGTGTCTGTACCACAAGGGCCGTTAATGTTACCCACAAACATTTATCTTCATCCCAAAAATGACTTTCTTTCAGAGTGTAAGGGTGGTGTTTCTATGTCTCGCCCCCAACTTCTCCAGACATGGGTTTGGTCTCCGTTTTCCCTTGGGCAATAGGCTGCCTCCCAGTTTCTCATCCAATGAGATGCACCATTGGCTGTTTCAGCCCCTCCTATTGGCTGTTTCAGCCCCTCCGATTGGCTGTTATGAGCAAAACAATGCTTTTCCAGAGCAGCCAGCCTCGTGCTTGTTTCCTAAGCTTCCGCCTTAAGTCAAGGAACAAAATTAGTTGTGTCTTCTAGTTTTCCCAGCCTCTAAAATGAGCTGAGATGGCTACATTAGTGATGATTCTAGTTTTTACAGCCTCTAAAATGAGCTGAGATGGCTACATTAGTGATGATTCTAGTTTTCCCAGCCTCTAAAATGAGCTGAGATGGCTACATTAGTGATGATTCTAGTTTTCCCAGCCTCTAAAATGAGCTGAGATGGCTACATTAGTGATGATTCTAGTTTTTACAGCCTCTAAAATGAGCTGAGATGGCTACATTAGTGATGATTCTAGTTTTTACAGCCTCTAAAATGAGCCAGGGACAGAGGGAGGAGCTGAAATGCCTACATTATCGATGATTCTGGCAGAAGCTTAGAAAATCTCTGACTCCCACATCTGGACTGAAGTGTACTGAAGTGCTTTTTCCTTTTTCCAATTTGCCACATGTAGATCCTGGACAAAATAAGAGAAAGACTGTGGCATTTCAGTGATGTTGGGAGGCCCATGGGCACTCATCGGAAGCAGCAGTGACAGGATGGGACCATGGGGCTTGGAGGGAGATTTTTACAGCGTTACTGTTTCGGGGGTAGGGGTGGCAGGTTGGGGGGGTGGTGAAGGATTGGGGAATGGATAAAAAGCTGAGCTATGAGAACGAGGCCAGCAGTCCTGGGGTAAACAGACTGGAGAGACAATGACCTGGAGCAAGCAGTCACAACCATCAGCGAAAAGACACGTGGAGGTTTTGCGGCCCAATCGTCTTGACCAGCCATGAGACCCACATTATAGTAGCCATGAGGGAGAACAGTGCTTTTATGTTGAACAGTTTTTACTCCAATTGTCAAATGTGAAAAGGTTTAAGCTGGTCAGGGTTCCTGGGGAGGGGGGGGGCTCTGCTCAGGCTGGAGATGTGTCAGGCAAACCAGGGGCTACCGGCTCTCATCACTGAGAAATGTGCATGCCCTCTGGTCAGTCCTGGCTCTCCTGTAGTACTGTGTGGCCTGTAAGGTGGAAACAGTACACCTGCTTCGGTTGCAGTGCAGTGACCTGTGAGGAACACCTGGTCAACTATTAAAACACACCTGTACACACCACACCACTGCACAGTCACTGTTAGCTTACTGTACACCTCAACAATGCACAGTCACTGTTAGCTTACTGTACACCTCATCACTGCACAGTCACTGTTAGCTTACTGTACACCTCACCACTGCACAGTCACTGTTAGCTTACTGTACACCTCATCACTGCACAGTCACTGTTAGCTTACTGTACACCTCACCAATGCACAGTCACTGTTAGCTTACTGTACACCTCAACAATGCACAGTCACTGTTAGCTTACTGTACACCTCACCAATGCACAGCCACTGTTAGCTTACTGTACACACCACACCACTGCACAGTCACTGTTAGCTTACTGTACACCTCACCACTGCACAGTCACTGTTAGCTTACTGTACACCTCACCAATGCACAGCCACTGTTAGCTTACTGTACACCTCACCAATGCACAGCCACTGTTAGCTTACTGTACACCTCACCAATGCACAGCCACTGTTAGCTTACTGTACACACCACACCACTGCACAGTCACTGTTAGCTTACTGTACACCTCACCACTGCACAGTCACTGTTAGCTTACTGTACACCTCACCAATGCACAGCCACTGTTAGCTTACTGTACACCTCACCAATGCACAGCCACTGTTAGCTTACTGTACACCTCACCAATGCACAGCCACTGTTAGCTTACTGTACACACCACACCACTGCACAGTCACTGTTAGCTTACTGTACACCTCACCACTGCACAGTCCCTGTTAGCTTACTGTACACACCTCACCAATGCAGTCACTGTTAGCTTACTGTACACACCTCACCAATGCACAGTCACTGTTAGCTTACTGTACACACCTCACCAATACACAGCCACTGTTAGCTTACTGTAGACCTCACCAATGCACAGTCACTGTTAGCTTACTGTACACCTCACCAATGCACAGTCACTGTTAGCTTACTGTACACCTCACCAATGCACAGTCACTGTTAGCTTACTGTACACCTCACCAATGCACAGTCACTGTTAGCTTACTGTACACCTCACCAATGCACAGTCACTGTTAGCTTACTGTACACCTCACCAATGCACAGTCACTGTTAGCTTACTGTACACCTCACCAATGCACAGTCACTGTTAGCTTACTGTACACCTCACCAATGCACAGTCACTGTTAGCTTACTGTACACCTCACCAATGCACAGTCACTGTTAGCTTACTGTAGACCTCACCAATGCACAGTCACTGTTAGCTTACTGTACACCTCACCAATGCACAGTCACTGTTAGCTTACTGTACACCTCACCAATGCACAGTCACTGTTAGCTTACTGTACACCTCACCAATGCACAGTCACTGTTAGCTTACTGTACACACCTCACCAATGCACAGTCACTGTTAGCTTACTGTACACCTCACCAATGCACAGTCACTGTTAGCTTACTGTACACCTCACCAATGCACAGTCACTGTTAGCTTACTGTACACACCACCAATGCACAGTCACTGTTAGCTTACTGTACACACCACCAATACAGTCACTGTTAGCTTACTGTACACCTCACCAATGCAGTCACTGTTAGCTTACTGTACACCTCACCACTGCACAGCCACTGTTAGCTTACTGTACACACCTCACCAATGCACAGTCACTGTTAGCTTACTGTACACACCTCACCAATGCACAGTCACTGTTAGCTTACTGTACACCTCACCAATGCACAGTCACTGTTAGCTTACTGTACACCTCACCAATGCACAGTCACTGTTAGCTTACTGTACACCTCACCAATGCACAGTCACTGTTAGCTTACTGTACACCTCACCAATGCACAGTCACTGTTAGCTTACTGTACACACCACCAATGCACAGTCACTGTTAGCTTACTGTACACACCTCACCAATGCACAGTCACTGTTAGCTTACTGTACACCTCACCAATGCACAGTCACTGTTAGCTTACTGTACACCTCACCAATGCACAGTCACTGTTAGCTTACTGTACACACCTCACCAATGCACAGTCACTGTTAGCTTACTGTACACCTCACCAATGCACAGTCACTGTTAGCTTACTGTACACATCACCAATGCACTGTCACTGTTAGCTTACTGTACACCTCACCAATGCAAAGTTACTGTTAGCTTACTGTACACACCTCACCAATACACAGTCACTGTTAGCTTACTGTACACCTCACCAATGCACAGTCACTGTTAGCTTACTGTACACCTCACCAATGCACAGTCACTGTTAGCTTACTGTACACACCTCACCAATGCACAGTCACTGTTAGCTTACTGTACACACCTCACCAATGCACAGTCACTGTTAGCTTACTGTACACATCACCAATGCACTGTCACTGTTAGCTTACTGTACACCTCACCAATGCAAAGTTACTGTTAGCTTACTGTACACACCACCAATACACAGCCACTGTTAGCTTACTGTACACCTCACCAATGCACAGTCACTGTTAGCTTACTGTACACACCACCAATACACAGTCACTGTTAGCTTACTGTACACCTCACCAATGCACAGTTACTGTTAGCTTACTGTACACACCACCAATACAAAGTCACTGTTAGCTTACTGTACACCTCACCAATGCACAGTCACTGTTAGCTTACCGTACACCTCACCAATGCACAGTCACTGTTAGCTTACTGTAAACACCACCAATGCACAGTCACTGTTAGCTTACTGTACACCTCACCAATGCACAGTTACTGTTAGCTTACTGTACACACCACCAATACACAGTCACTGTTAGCTTACTGTACACCTCACCAATGCACATTCACTGTTAGCTTACTGTACACACCACCAATACAGTCACTGTTAGCTTACTGTACACCTCACCAATGCACAGTCACTGTTAGCTTACTGTACACCTCACCAATGCACAGTCACTGTTAGCTTACTGTACACCTCACCGATGCACAGTCACTGTTAGCTTACTGTACACACCACCAATACACAGCCACTGTTAGCTTACTGTACACACCACCAATACACAGCCACTGTTAGCTTACTGTACACCTCACCAATGCACAGTCACTGTTAGCTTACTGTACACACCTCACCAATGCACTGTCACTGTTAGCTTACTGTACACCTCACCAATGCAAAGTTACTGTTAGCTTACTGTACACACCACCAATACACAGCCACTGTTAGCTTACTGTACACACCACCAATACACAGTCACTGTTAGCTTACTGTACACCTCACCAATGCACTGTCACTGTTAGCTTACTGTACACCTCACCAATGCACAGTCACTGTTAGCTTACTGTACACACCTCACCAATGCACTGTCACTGTTAGCTTACTGTACACCTCACCAATGCAAAGTTACTGTTAGCTTACTGTACACACCACCAATACACAGCCACTGTTAGCTTACTGTACACACCACCAATACACAGTCACTGTTAGCTTACTGTACACCTCACCAATGCAAAGTTACTGTTAGCTTACTGTACACACCACCAATACACAGCCACTGTTAGCTTACTGTACACCTCACCAATGCACAGTCACTGTTAGCTTACTGTACACACCACCAATACACAGTCACTGTTAGCTTACTGTACACCTCACCAATGCACAGTTACTGTTAGCTTACTGTACACACCACCAATACAAAGTCACTGTTAGCTTACTGTACACCTCACCAATGCACAGTCACTGTTAGCTTACCGTACACACCTCACCAATGCACAGTCACTGTTAGCTTACTGTAAACACCACCAATGCACAGTCACTGTTAGCTTACTGTACACCTCACCAATGCACAGTTACTGTTAGCTTACTGTACACACCACCAATACACAGTCACTGTTAGCTTACTGTACACCTCACCAATGCACATTCACTGTTAGCTTACTGTACACACCACCAATACACAGTCACTGTTAGCTTACTGTACACCTCACCAATGCACAGTCACTGTTAGCTTACTGTACACCTCACCAATGCACAGTCACTGTTAGCTTACTGTACACCTCACCAATGCACAGTCACTGTTAGCTTACTGTACACCTCACCAATGCACAGTCACTGTTAGCTTACTGTACACCTCACCGATGCACAGTCACTGTTAGCTTACTGTACACCTCACCAATGCACAGTCACTGTGAGCTTACTGTACACCTCACCAATGCACAGCCACTGTTAGCTTACTGTACACCTCACCAATAAACAGTCACTGTGAGCTTACTGTACACACCTCACCAATGCACAGTCACTGTTAGCTTACTGTACACCTCACCAATGCACAGTCACTGTTAGCTTACTGTACACCTCACCAATGCACAGTCACTGTGAGCTTACTGTACACCTCACCAATGCACAGTCACTGTTAGCTGACTACACCTCACCAATGCACAGTCACTGTTAGCTTACTGTACACACCTCACCAATGCACAGTCACTGTGAGCTTACTGTACACACCTCACCAATGCACAGTCACTGTGAGCTTATTGTACACCTCACCAATGCACAGTCACTGTTAGCTTACTGTACACACCTCACCAATGCACAGTCACTGTGAGCTTACTGTACACACAGTACATGGTTTTGGATGTTCTTTTTTCTGATGGTACGCCGCTTGCAGCTGGTGGTTGTCTTTAGCAGACATTAGGGCACATCAGGTTTGTGTTAGGGTTAGGGGTTTTTTCGGGGTGGGGGAGGGGGGGTGGAATTGTTTGATTTAATAAAACCTCTAAAAATCAGGAGAGGTTGCAAATCAGGCAAAACAGGCCAAAAAAATACTTTTTTAAAATTTTATTTCAGAGCCAATTTAATTATGATTCATATAATAGTCATTTATTTTTTATATTGTGATGAGGCAGCTTTGAAATCCCTGCAAATCTTCTGAAATGTTTTTGCTTCAATATTTAATCACTATAAAGGATTACTATCAGGTTCACTTGAAATCAAGTAAAGGGGTTACACTGTGTTTATGGTTAAATAAAACTCCACTACTTTTTTCATCACGACTTTCCCTGTAGATGTCATACTACCAAAGTCATGTAACTATTAAGATGGTTAATTTCCAAATTTCCTTTAAAAGAAATCCCCGAGTTGGCTTTAATGTCTTTTTGTGTTGCTTTTTGTTCAGTTCTAGCATGCTTTAAGGTTGAATGGCATGCAGATGGAGCAGCTGCTTGGCTCTGGTTCTTACCCTCATCCCTTCAAATCGTGACAGAGCTCTGAGTGGTCTCAGGGCCCTTAGTGTCCTGAGAGATTTAATAGGCCCTAGGTCGGAGTACCCCAGGGCATTTGCTATAAGGCTGACTATAGACACCTACAAAGAGAGAAGCAAGACAGTTTCCAGACTGTTAGACGTACAAAATAAAAGTGCGAAAAAGGCCCTAGAATTTGTTGGTTGTACCTCAGTATCTGTACTGATACTGTGCTTTGGATTTAGTGCATACTTCGGCTCGAGTGCATACTTCCAATTTTATATGACTAAAAATATAAAGACACGCACATTCAACACAGCCTAAACATACGATGCAATACAGGCTCAAACTGAATTTCTTTTTCTTTTGCCAGAAGATGAGGCCTGAAAAGCAGCAGAACGGTGCACCTGTGTACCTGGAAAGGAACTTGGAAAGAGAGAGAGAGAGGAGCACAAGTTTCAAATAAAAGGGGTAAAGAAGAGAATACAAATAAAAGCACAAAGACAATCGCAGTACAAAGAAATCAGGAAGGGAACCTTTGAGAGAGGGGAGTGTTGGGACAGGTTGGGACAGGGAGGGATTTTGAGAGAGAGGACACCCTGTGGAAAAAAAAAATCCAGATTGCCTTTACCAAACATTCACCCTCCAAGTAGAGAAATTCAATATCCAAAACAGTATGACCCACCTCAGGACACACAGATAGCACAGACATCACTAACATGCACAAGTTGGTTCAGGTCTTCCCAGAATGCCAATGGATAGCAAGAGGTTGGGGGGGGCTGGTAAAGGCACATCAATTCACATGGTCACACACAGAGGGAGAGAAAGAGACGGGGGGGGGGGGGGGGGGGTGGCTACTGACTAACTAAACTGCACTGGAAAGACCTGCTCCAGTCCCTCTCCACAGAGATAACCCCCGACCCTTTACCATCGGGGTACGCACCCTATGCCACAGGATACCCCCCGACCCTTTACCATCGGGGTACGCACCCTATGCCACAGAGATACCCCCCGACCCTTTACCATCGGGGTACGTACCCTACGCCACAGATATACCCCCTGACCGTTTAGCATCGGGGTACGCACCCTACGCAACAGATATACCCCCCGATCCTTTACCATGAGGGTACGCACCCTACGCAACAGAGATATCCCCCGACCCTTTACCATGAGGGTACGCACCCTATGCCCCAGAGATACCCCCCGATCCTTTACCATGAGGGTACGCACCCTATGCCCCAGAGATACCCCCCGATCCTTTACCATGAGGGTACGCACCCTACGCAACAGAGATATCCCCCGATCCTTTACCATGAGGGTACGCATCCTACGCAACAGAGATATCCCCCGACCCTTTACCATGAGGGTACGCATCCTATGCCCCAGAGATACCCCCCGATCCTTTACCATGAGGGTACGCACCCTATGCCCCAGAGATACCCCCCGATCCTTTACCATGAGGGTACACACCCTACGCCCCAGAGATACCCCCCGATCCTTTACCATGAGGGTACGCACCCTACGCAACAGAGATATCCCCCGATCCTTTACCATGAGGGTACGCATCCTACGCAACAGAGATACCCCCCGACCCTTTACCATGAGGGTACACACCCTACGCCCCAGAGATACCCCCCGATCCTTTACCATGAGGGTACGCATCCTACGCAACAGAGATGTCCCCCGACCCTTTACCATGAGGGTACACACCCTACGCCCCAGAGATACCCCCCGATCCTTTACCATGAGGGTACGCACCCTATGCCCCAGAGATACCCCCCGATCCTTTACCATGAGGGTACGCACCCTACGCAACAGAGATATCCCCCGACCCTTTACCATGAGGGTACAAACATTAGCCCCAGAGATACCCCCCGACCCTTTACCATGAGGGTACGGACCCTACGCCCCAGAGATGTCCCCCGACCCTTTACCATGAGGGTACACACCCTACGCCCCAGAGATACCCCCCGATCCTTTACCATGAGGGTACAAACATTAGCCCCAGAGATACCCCCGACCCTTTACCATGAGGGTACGCACCCTACGCAACAGAGATATCCCCCGACCCTTTACCATGAGGGTACGCACCCTACGCAACAGAGATATCCCCCGACCCTTTACCATGAGGGTACGGACCCTATGCCCCAGAGATACCCCCCCGACTCTTTACCATGAGGGTACGCATCCTACGCAACAGAGATACCCCCCGACCCTTTACTATCGGGGAACGCACCTTACGCCCCAGAGATACCCCCGACCCTTTACCATCGAGGTACGCACCCTACGCAACAGAGATATCCCCCGACCCTTTAGCATCGAGGTACGCACCCTACGCAACAGAGATACCCCCCGACCCTTTACTATCGGGGAACGCACCTTACGCCCCAGAGATACCCCCGACCCTTTACCATCGAGGTACGCACCCTACGCAACAGAGATACCCCCCGACCCTTTAGCATTGGGGTAGATACTCTATGCCACAGCGATACAGTTGAAGTCGAAAGTTTACATACACCTTAGCCAAATCCATTTAAACTCAGTTTTTCACAATTCCTCGTAAACATTCCCTGTCTTAGGTCAGTTAGGATCACAACTTTATTTTAAGAATGTGAAATGTCAGAATAATAGTAGAGAGAATGATTTATTTCAGCTTTTATTTCTCATTCCCAATGGGTCAGAAGTTTACATACACTCTGTTAGTATTTGGTAGCATTGCCTTTAAATTGTTTAACTTGGGTCAAACGTTTCGGGTAGCCTTCCACAAACTTCTCACAATAAGTTGCTGGAATTTTGGCCCATTCCTCCTGACAGAACTGGTGTAACTGAGTCAGGTTTGTAGGCCTCCTAGCTTGCACACGCTTTTTCAGTTCTGACCACAAGTTTTCGATTGGATTGAGGTCAGGACTTTGTGATGGCCACTCCAATACCTTGACTTTGTTGTCCTTAAGCCATTTTGCCACAACTTTGGAAGTATGCTTTGGGTCATTGTGCATTTGGAAGAGCCATTTGCGACCAAGCTTTAACTTCCTGGCTTCCTTCCTCATGATGCTATCTATTTTATGAAGTGCACCAGTCCCTCCTGCAGCAAAGCACCCCCACAACATGATGCTGCCATCCCCATGCTTCACAGTTGGGATGGTGTTCTTCGGCTTGCAAGCCATACCCTTTTTCCTCCAAACATAACGATGGTCATTATGGCCAAACAGTTTAATTTTTGTTTCATCAGACTAGAGGATATTTCTCCAAAAAGTAAGATCTTTGTCCCCATGTGCAGTTGCAAACAGTAGTCTGGCTTTTTTATGGCGGTTTTGGATTAGCGGCCTCTTCTTGCTGAGCAGCCTTTCAGGTTATGTCGATAGAGGACTCGTTTTACTGTGGATATAGATATTTTTGTACCTGTTCCCTCCAGGTCCTTTGCTGTTGTTCTGGGATTGATTTGCACTTTTCGCACCAAAGCACGTTCATCTCTAGGAGACTGTCTCCTTCCTGAGCGGTATGATGGCTGCGTGGTCCCCTAGTGTTTATACTTGCGTACTATTGTTTGTACAGATGAACGTGGTACCTTCAGGTGTTTGGAAATGGCTCCCAAGGATGAACCAGACTTGTGGAGGTCCACAATTTTCTTTGAGGTCTTGGCTGATTTCTTTTGATTTTCCCATGATGTCAAGCAAAGAGGCACTGAGTTTGAAGGTAGGCCTTAAAATAAATCCACAGGTACACCTCCAATTGACTCAAATAATGTCAATTAGCCTATCAGAAGTTTCTAAAGCCATGACAATTTTCTAGAATCTTCCAAGCTGTTTAAAGGCACAGTCAACTTAGTGTATGTAAACTTCTGACCCACTGGAATTGTGATATAGTGAATTAAAAGTGAAATAATCTTGTCTGTAAACAATTGTTGGAAAAATTACTTGTGTCGTGCACAAAGTAGATGTCCTAACTGACTTGCCAACACTATAGTTTGCGAACATGAAATCTGTGGAGTGGTTAAAAATTACTTTTAATGACGTCAACCTAAGTGTATGTAAACATCCGACTTCAACTGTACCCCCCGACCCTTTACCATCAGGGTACGCACCCTACGCCACAGAGATACCCCCCGACCCTTTATCATCGGGGTACGCACCCTACGCCACAGAGATACCCCCCGAGCCTTTACAATTGGGATACGCACCCTACGTGACAGACCTAGAGATGGAGGGGACCCCATGACCCTATGGGTACACTTGGGGACCTATCATTGGTGTACAGGAGCAGGACAGGAGGATTTCTGTTTTCGCCAACTACACTACCGCTGTTGCCAAGAAGCGGGCTGCCTTCGCTAATGCTAATCGTCAGCTGCACTCCTATGAAAACGTTAAGTTTGCACTTCTCCTCCTGGCAATGCTTCAAATCACCCACCAACCGGTTCAACACACAAGTTTGAGAATCCAGCAGTTGCAGCTGAGTGTATCAGCAAAGACATTAAAGGCAATCACTCCAAACAGCATTACAACGGGTTAGCTCGCTGGTTATCCTAACTTAGCTAGCCACTACTGTTCGAGCCAAGTTGGCATGGACTACATTTCCCAATTTGTTTTGTTTACAAACTATGGTTCTCAGCAGGGTGATTTTAGTTTTAATTTTTTGAATCAGTTTTTATTTCTATTCTATTTACAGTCTTCCTTTCCATTTCAGTTTAGTTTGGTGGGCTGGTATTGGCTGGATGGTTCGGTGGGAGGGACAGGGAGAAGAAGCGGTGGCGTGTATGGGCGGGCAGGAAAAGAGAGCGAGGGTTTTTTTTTCACGCGAGTAGAATCTCCGTTGTTATACGTCATTAGGGAGATAGTCCACATATTTTGTTTTGTTGTTTTCCTTAAGAGATAGCATGTACCTTCATACCTCCGTTAGACTGTTCTAACAGGAATTAAAATGACAACTCAAGCATTTCCATCTGGATCTGATTTCTTTTCATTGAAAGCTAGCCGACGCTACAATATATATAGCTAGTCTATAAACTCATTGTCTGATGTAGGAAGCTAACATTGTAAACACACAGACAGCTAGCCTACTCTATTCAAGTAAGCTTGAAAATAATTAGAACTGAAATGTTCCCAAACGCTACTTTCTCTTTTACGACCACCAGTCACCTGGGAGCTTGTCGTCGTCTCCATTCTGAAAGTGTTCTTTTTGCAAAAACGCACCCTAGCCACTTAATCTGAAATATTCCACACATTGCTATCTAGTGGTCATTGCGATCTACCGCCAGCACAGGGGGAAAAGCGTTCTGTGGTTATGGTCGTGATTTTCCGCATTTTGACACACACAAAAAAAAAAAAAAAGGATTGCAATACTAAAACTAATATAATTTAGTTTAGCTTCCATTTTAATACTATTTCTATTTAGTTTTAAACCCAATATTTAAAATACAGCTTAGTTTTAGTTTTTATTTTAATTAACAAATTGATTTTTTCATTGATTTTTCTCGTTTTAGTTTCAGTTTTCGTTAACGATAATAACCTTGGTTCTCAGGAAACTGAACTCAATGCAAATTACTTTTATAAGTTTGGGCTTTTTCCTGTTCCAATGCATTTTTCACCTGTTCTTACACATAGTTTATGGTCTCATTTGCCAAAAGGCTTATTGTACTTGTTTAAATGTTTGCTACAGTCAGTCACTAAGTTTTTCTATGATTCCCTTGAGGTAGCACTGCAATGGATAGTTAATAGTAGAGCTACTGTGCCGCATTTTGGTGTGTTTTTACCGTTTTGCACAAAGCTAGGGGCGTTGTTTGGTTTTGTGACCGTTTTCTTGCATTGTTGCTTATTTTCCTTCTTTATGTTTTTTCAACATTTTTTCTTTAGAAACCTTCTTTAGGCGCTCTAGCTTATCAACACTTCTGCAGTCTAACACTATTGGGTACCCCATGGTATGGCTAGGCGCTCTAGCTTATCAACACTTCTGTAGTCTAACACTATTGGGTACCCCATGGTATGGCTAATTCTAGATCCACACAACACACCAAAGGAAATAAGCTTACATGTGTCAGCTGGAGCTGTAAAGGTGTAGTAAGGTGCTACACCATCTTCACCACGTGGCTTCCCATACTGTCTACCTGCAAGAAACCCACCTCACAGTTAGAGATCGTCTAAGAGTCAAAAGCAGATGGGTTGGCCCGGTCTACCATTCCTCATCTCAAGGCGAATCCAGGGGCCACATGTATAAACAGTGCTGAGCAGAAAAATGCCCTCAGAAAGCTGCGAAAGGGAGTTTCCACGCCGAAATTCAGATGTATAAAATAAGAGAACCTCCACACGCTGGACACCATACGTACGCAGTGTTTGGAGGCAGTGTGATATGGGACACCATACGTACGCAGTGTTTGGAGGCAGTGTGATATGGGACACCATACGTACGCAGTGTTTGGAGGCAGTGTGATATGGGACACCATACGTACGCAGTTTTTGGAGGCAGTGTGATATGGGACACCATACGTATGCAGTTTTTGGAGTCAGTGTGATATGGGACACCATACGTACGCAGTTTTTGGAGTCAGTGTGATATGGCGACACCATGATCAAAAGGCAGAGGGAGAAAATGCAAAACTTTGCGTAAGCAGATTTCTGACTTTCTCCCTGAGCATTCTTTTACACATTCTTTTACTCAGACTTTTATAGATGTGGCCCCAGATATACAACCATTTTATTACACAAATCAGTCCACTTCATATTTTCTGAGGTGATTTTGGATCCAAAGGGGAGGTATACAATTGCTAGGGGTAAGAATTTGAAATACAATATCCAGGTGCTCTTTGCTAATGTTTATGCTCCAAATTGGGATAAGGATGATTTATTTAGATCTCTCTTTTCCACTCTGCCTGACATATCACATTACCTAATTTTAGGAGGGGACAATACTGTTAGCTTAACCGTCAGTTGGACCGCTCCTCTACCAGTGTCAGTATGCCTTCAGGGTCTGCCAACTGGAAGAGAATATTTGTTCTTCTCAAACGCTCATCACACTTTCACAAGTACTGATTACTTCCCTGTTGACAATAGAATTCTTCTATCTGTGAAAACATTTACATACAATACAGTGGTTATATGTGACCCTGCCCCCCTCACCATGAACATAAAATGCATTGCAAAGGGCTTGACAACACGTGTGCACCATGGTGCCTCAATACACGTTTACTTTCAAATGAAGATTTTGATGAATTTGTTTCTTAGCAAATTAATTTTTTATAGATGTCTCGGAGCTTGAAGGTATACATTAGAGGGAAACCATCTCTTACATAGGATATGAGGGAAAAATTGCGTGAGTTTACACAGTGTATTACTCAACTGGATAACAGGTATGAAATTTCCCCATACCTGGAAGTGCATAAGGAAAGCCTCTCCTTACAAGTAAAATATGATCTCCTAATAATAGATCACACAAAATGCTGTTCCAATGTAGATGCACATTGTATGAACATGGGGACAAGGCCAGCAGACTATTAGTGCACTAGTTGCAACAGACTTCATCTCACCAAATTCCCCAGAGCTGAATAGCTGAAAATTAATGATGAATTTAAGGAATACTAGCCTAAACATCTCTTTATACATCTGATAATACTATTGATCCTCCCAATTTGGCTGTTTCGTTGATACATTAGATAATACTTCCATCAACCCGGCTTTACTTGAAAACCTGTAGAATCATCTTACTATTGGAGAACTCTCTACAGCTGCTAAATCATTGCACAGTGGTTAATAAACTGGGCCAGATGGCTATCCAAAATAATTTTATAATAAATTTTTGAACAAGTTAGCTCCCATCCTATTGGATGATTAATGAATAATTTAAATCTCTTAGTTTACCTCACTCAATCAGACCTCAATGTCCCTCATTGTTAAGAAGAACAAAGATCTCTTAGCACCTCTTGTTGTCCCATAAGCTTGTTGAATGTAGATTTCAAACTATTTTCCAAGCTGTTGGCTTTATAATTCATACTCCCATCTACCTGGTCAAACAGCATTCATCTGGAATAAGCACTATTTTTAATCTTTGATGGTTATCCAACATTATTTATAACTATTCCACTTCCATGACCTCTGAACCCCTGATTTCATTAGATGCAGAAAAAGTTATACTTTTAGAGAAATTTGGTTTTGCCAAGCATTTTACCGCCAGGGTAAATATGCTTTATTCATCTCCCCAAGCCTCAGTTAGAACATCAAACACACAAACAAGACGCTTTCCTCTCCACCCCTGCACTCGGCAGGGTTGCCCCCTGAAGCCTCTTCTCTTTGCTGATGTCATTCAGGCCTCCTCTGTAATGCCCACATCACCAGTAACCAGAAACGGGACAGAAGGTCAAACCCATCTGTGTCTGTGTCTCTGCTGCTCTCACCACCCTTAATTCCTCTGGTCTCATATTTCTCATTAGTGTATCCTAAACACTTTGCTGAGCTACAGGCTACAGGAGTGAACCAGCATATTTTATAGAGCTGTCAGAAAAATAAAATGAAGGTAATTGGTTGGAACAAAACCCCAGGATCGGGGTGGAGTCAGAGCTGCTACTCCCTAAAATGTGAATAGATTCTATTTGCCCGACGGCATACTTCCATCCATCCATTATCAAACCCGCTTATTCCTGGTCAGGATCGCGGGGGGGGGGGGTCAACTGGAGCCTATCTTCGCATTCTTTGGGCGAGAGACAGGAATACACCCTAACATGCAGAGGTGGAAAGTCCAGGTTCAGAAAGTCCTCCCCAGTATTTTGTTCCAATCACCTGGATTTGCTATTCCTCAGCCATGAGGTAGAGCCAATTAGTGAAATCAGCTGGATGAATTCCTGGGTGGAAGAAAAACATGGCAGGACTTTTACTTTCCCTGAAATTTCCACCTCTGCCTGCATGTCTTTGGACTGTGGGAGGAAACCCACGCGGACACGGGGAGAACATGCAAACTCCACACAGAAAGGCCCCTGGCCTGGATTCGAAAGATTTTCTTGTTGTGAGGCAATGTTGCCCTTCAGGGTACTTACCACAAATTAAAAAACCATTATGTTGCATAACATTATGCAACTGCCACTTGGCTGTGGTTCTAATAACCACACTGAACATTATGCAACTGCCACTTGGCTGTGGTTCTAATAACCACACTGAACATTATGCAACTGCCACTTGGCTGTGGTTCTAATAACCACACTGAACATTATGCAACTGCCACTTGGCTGTGGTTCTAATAACCACACTGAACATTATGCAACTGCCACTTGGCTGTGGTTCTAATAACCACACTGAACATTATGCAACTGCCACTTGGCTGTGGTTCTAATAACCACACTGAACATTATGCAACTGCCACTTGGCTGTGGTTCTAATAACCACACTGAACATTATGCAACTGCCACTTGGCTGTGGTTCTAATAACCACACTGAACATTATGCAACTGCCACTTGGCTGTGGTTCTGATAACCACACTGAACATTATGCAACTGCCACTTGGCTGTGGTTCTAATAACCACACTGAACATTATGCAACTGCCACTTGGCTGTGGTTCTGATAACCACACTGAATCTGAGATTTATCACATGTATTTCAGGCATTTAAATAAATTTAAGTAAATTGTTTAAAATGCGGGGGAAAAATACAAAAAGCCATTTTCTATTTGGAGCATTTGAATAATTTCGTTTCTCTACAAAAAAATTATCAAATGCCTTACAAATACCGTTAAATTTTCAAATAGTTTTAAAATAAAATATCAAATACATTATCAGTGACATTTCTAAACTAGCTTCAAAACAAGTTATATATTTTTTTAAATCATGGGTCACTGCTATAGGACTACCTCCGGATGACTGACTGGGTGATATACGACGGGTCACCGCTATAGGACTACCTCCGGATGACTGACTGGGTGATATACGATGGGTCACCGCTATAGGACTGCGTCCGGATGACTGACTGGGTGATATACGACGGGTCACCGCTATAGGACTGCGTCCGGATGACTGACTGGGTGATATACGACGGGTCACCGCTATAGGACTGCGTCCGGATGACTGACTGGGTGATATACGACGGGTCACCGCTATAGGACTGCGTCCGGATGACTGACTGGGTGATATACGATGGGTCACCGCTATAGGACTACCTCCGGATGACTGACTGGGTGATATACGACGGGTCACTGCTATAGGACTACCTCCGGATGACTGACTGGGTGATATACGACGGGTCACCGCTATAGGACTGCCTCCGGATGACTGACTGGGTGATATACGATGGGCCACTGCTATAGGACTACCTCCGGATGACTGACTGGGTGATATACGATGGGCCACCGCTATAGGACTGCCTCCGGATGACTGACTGGGTGATATACGACGGGTCACTGCTATAGGACTGCGTCCGGATGACTGACTGGGTGATATACGACGGGTCACCGCTATAGGACTGCCTCCGGATGACTGACTGGGTGATATACGACGGGTCACTGCTATAGGACTGCGTCCGGATGACTGACTGGGTGATATACGACGGGTCACCGCTATAGGACTGCCTCCGGATGACTGACTGGGTGATATACGATGGGTCACTGCTATAGGACTGCGTCCGGATGACTGACTGGGTGATATACGACGGGTCACCGCTATAGGACTGCCTCCGGATGACTGACTGGGTGATATACGACGGGTCACCGCTATAGGACTGCCTCCGGATGACTGACTGGGTGATATACGACGGGTCACCGCTATAGGACTGCCTCCGGATGACTGACTGGGTGATATACGACGGGTCACCGCTATAGGACTGGCTCCGGATGACTGACTGGGTGATATACGACGGGTCACTGCTATAGGACTGCGTCCGGATGACTCATTAAAAACATTAACTGCAATTTCAACACCAGATCCATACCAAAGATACCACTTCATGGTCAGAAAAATAAATGTCTTTTTCAAACAGTCACTAAAAGAATAAGACAATGGCCTGGATTCAAGCATCATTTCTCCTTGCCTTTAACTTAAAGATGAATGTCTTCCCTAACACAGCTTGGTGGGTTAATGCTTTGATGCACTTTTGTCTTCCCTAACACAGCTTAGTGGGTTAATTTTGATGACGTTAAAGCCTAATTTATACTTCGTCGCACAACCCTTTCGACAAGTGTCGAATGACGAAAATTACGTATTTCCAACTGAAAAACCTGTCGCTCGACACTGTCGCGCACCTCCAGAATGTTGTTATGTCACAGACAACGTAATTTTTGTCGCTTGACACTTGTCGAAAGGGGCGTGTGACAAAGTATAAATCAGGCTTAAGGACAAATGTTGATTGAGTCTCGGCCAATCACTTCAGAGCTGCTGGAGAGGGGAGAACAAAGCCTGTCCGTTAAGGGATTCAGAATTACTGCACCTTTTAATTACATGCTTTAATTACTATAATGTAACATTAAACTACCAAAAAAGGAGAGACAATAATATGTTGGTTAAAAAAATCTACAAAAACAGACAGAAATGATAGAATTAGGATGATTTGATTCCAATACATTGCAGATCAAAACACTAGCATGCCACACAAGATCCAAAGCAGCACTTCCCCTATGGATGGAAACGACAACAGAGGCAATCTTCTCCTTCGCTGTTTGGGCTCTTCACGTTTTGGAGAAGGGATAGGGGAGGGGTCATAAAAACCACCAGTCAGAAAAACAGAAGCTTGAAAAAGGGTGTGTGTCTGCCTCAGAGGGGTACTTACATCCACAATGAAGAAGTCGAGCCAGCACCAGGCGTTGGTGAAGTACTTGACAAAGCCGTAGGCGACCCACTTTAGCAGCATCTCCAGAATGAAGATGTAGGTAAAGACACGGTCTGCGTACTCCAGGATGATGCGGACGGTCTTCCTCTGCTCAATGTATACGTCCTCAAAGGCCTGGCGAGACGCAAGCAAAGAGCGTGTCTGAAATTTATCTCGCACTTCCACAAACACATGCATTGACAATTTTGCACGGCAGATGGTGATAGATCAATTATGTTGGATTGGTGATACGCAAAGAAGAAGAAAAGTTGACTACGTCTGTGAGAAATGGCGCTGCCCACGCGATCAATAACTTTAATCAATAAGCGGGAGGGATCTGAGATCACTAATCTTCCCCATATCTATGCTAGGACATTACTTGCTATGTTCTGCTGTTATATACAGTTATACAGGTATACAGGTGGTAGCACTTCCTGATTAACTGATCATGGGCACTTGATAAGCACCACCTGGTTTTTAATTACCTTTGTAAATGATATGGAAAAAGTAAGGCTGCACTTACTAGCTTTTGCATGTTAGTTGGTTGAAAAAAATAATAAGTTCAATTTTTGTGTGTTATGCGAGTCACACGAGGTGAGATTTATCTTCTGTAAGGAAATAATGAGGACTAGATGAGGGTTAGTTACATTCTAATATGTAAAACTATCGAAGTGAAAGAGGGTGTACTTTCTTTTTCACATCACTGTGTCTGCATTCATTTCCCAGACTTTTGATAAGATTTAGCCTGTAAATATTTATGCCGGTTAAAATACATTGTTATATATCATCAAGAACATGAAAGAATTAGAATACATAATGATGAAAACATAATATTTAGCCCATCTAGGCTCAAACTAGACAGTGTCCAGTATTGCATAAAACCTTGGAGTTGAATACCCCAAAGGTCTATACCTCTTGTTCTACTGTTATATGCTTGCTATGCATGTAGTAATATTGTATTTTAATACAATAATTTATTGTAGTGATTTGTATAGTGCATTGTTTAGTGTCATATTGTGTTGTGTAGTTTTGTATGAGATCATATTGTGTTGTTTTGTATTGGATCATGTTGTGTTGTGTAGTTTTGTATTGGATCATATTGTGTAGTGCAGTTTTGTATTGGATCATATTCTGTAGTGTTGTATAGGGTTGTATAGTATTGCATTGTGTGAAATTGTGTTGTGTTGTATAGTTTTGTATGGGATCGTGTTGTGTAGTTCTGTATGGGATCATATTGTGTTATGTAGTTTTGTACTGAATCATGTTGTGTTGTGCAGTTTTGTATTGGATCATATTCTGTAGTGTTGTATAGGGTTGTATAGTATTATATTGTGTGAAATTGTGTTGTGTTGTATAGTTTTGTATTTAATTATATTGTGTTGTGTAGTTTTGTATTGGATCATGTTGTGTTGTGCAGTTTTGTATTGGATCTTGTTGTGTTGTGCAGTTTTGTATTGGATCATATTCTGTAGTGTTGTATAGGGTTGTATAGTATTGCATTGTGTGAAATTGTGTTGTGTTGTATAGTTTTGTATGGGATCGTGTTGTGTAGTTCTGTATGGGATCATATTGTGTTGTATAGTATCATGTTGTGCTTTGTAGTTTTGTATGGATCATATTGTGTTGTGTAGTTTTGTATTGGATCATATTGTGTTGTGTTGCGTAGTTTTGTATTGGATCATGTTGTGTATTGGATCATATTGTGTAGTGTTGTATAGGATTGTATAGTATTGTATAGTGTGAAATTGCGTTGTGTTGTATAGGGTTGTAGATTATTGTATAGTGTGAAATTGTGTTGTGTTGTATAGTATAGTATTGTATAGTGTGAAATTGTGTTGTGTTGTATTGTATAGGGTTGTATTGGATCATATTGTGTTGTATAGTTTTGTATTGGATCATGTTGTGTTGTGTAGTTTTGTATGGGATCATATTGTGTTGTCTCTGCAGCGTTCGACACGGTCAACCACAAACTCCTGATCTCCACACTGGCTGAGATAGGCATTTCTGGAACTGCTCTCTCTTGGTTTACATTTTATCTCACAGATAGGTCCTACCACGTATCGTGGAAGGGCTCTGTCTCTGCACCTCATCCACTTTTTACAGGAGTCCCGCAGGGATCTGTACTGGGTCCTCTGCTGTTCTCCATTTACACTAAGTCTCTTGGTTCGGTTATTAATTCACATGGCTTCTCTTACCATAGTTATGCTGATGACACTCAACTCTTCCTCTCTTTCCCTCCCTCTACCCCACAGTTTAAGGAGAGGATATCTGCTTGCCTGGCTGACATCTGTGTGGATGTCAAGCCATCACCTGAAGCTCAACCTCGACAAGACTGAGCTGCTCTTCATGCCACACAAGACCTCCCTGCTACAAGACCTCTCCATCACCATTGATGGAACCATGGTGACCGCCTCCCGCTCGGCTAGGAACCTGGGGGTGGTCCTGGACGACCAGCTGGACTTAAAAGGACACATCAGGACAACAGCACTGTCCTGCAGGTTCCTCCTGTACAACATCAGGAGGATTCGGCTGTACCTGACCACCTACTCCACTCAGATTCTTGTCCAGACCATGGACACCTCACGTCTGGATTACTGCAACTCCCTTCTCGCAAGCCTACCAGCCTGTGCCATTCTGCCCCTACAACTGGCCCATAACACGGCTGCTCGGCTTGTGTTCAACCTCCCAAAGTTCTCCCACGTCACCCCCCTGCTGAGGTCACTCCACTGGCTGCCGGTCGTGGCCAGGATCAGGTTTAAAGTTCTAACCCTGGCCTACACTGCAGCCAAAAGGTCAGGCCCCTCCTACCTACAGGACTTAATCCAGCACTACGCTCCTGCTCGACCACTTTGCTCTGCTGCTGCAGGGCGACTTGCACTTCCCTCCCTCCGTGTTAATGGCTCTCGTTCGTCCCGACTGCGGAGCTTTTCCACCCTAGCTCCCCAGTGGTGGAACAAACTCCCCACTCCGCTGCGCTCAGCTCAAACACTCTGTTTTCCCTCGTGGTCTGAAGACACACTTTTTCAGACTCCGCCTCAACTGAACTACCGATCTAGGGCCAATTCCATAGTACTTTTTTCTGTTTTCTATTTAACTTGTGTGGCTTTTGTTTTTTACTTTAAATCAGAATGCATAGCTGACGGTGTGTACTATTCTATGTTCATTACTAGGGATGGCTCCTAAGTTATGAGAAAGTTGTGCTTTGTCGGATCTGCTTTGTAGTTGCTTCATTGACCTTCAGTATGCACTTATTGTACGTCGCTTTGGATAAAAGCATCTGCCAAATGATTGTAATGTAATGTGTTGTGTAGTTTTGTATTGGATCATATTGTGTAGTGCTGTATAGGGTTGTATAGTATTGTATAGTGTGAAATTGTGTTGTGTTGTATAGTTTTGTATTGGATCATATTGTGTTGTGTTGTATAGTTGTGTATTGGATCATATTGTGTTGTGTAGTTTTGTATTGGATTATGCTGTGTTGTATAGTTATGTATTGGATCATATTGTGTAGTGTTGTATTGTTGTGTATTGGATCATATTGTGTTGTGTTGTATAGTTGTGTATTGGATCATATTGTGTTGTGCTGTATAGGGTTGTATAGGGTTGTATAGTATTGTATAGTGTGAAATTGTGTTGTGTTGTGTGTTCATGGCCTCACCAGCGCCCCACTGCTGAGCAGGATCATAAAGATGATTAGAGACTCAAACCAGTTGTGCTCCACGATCAGAAAAGAGGTCTTCCTCAGGTACCACCAGTACTTCCCCCAGCCCTCCGTGATTGGCACATCACAGCACGGGTACTTGGCAATACAGGCTGAAGAAGAGACCAGCCAGGTATCACAACCCCTCCCCCCAAAGTACAGTACCCACCCACCCCCACCCCCGAAAGTACAGTACCCAGAATGTTTGGCAAGCTCAGCCCTCACAAAAATGACCATGCCAAACTTTTTATGAAGAAAATATTTCTGACATTTATTATAGTTTAATTTATTTATTATAGAGTGTATATGTGAGAACATCCTGAGGAACTGGGGGCACACCTTCTGTCCAGCAGGCATCTGGATCCAGGTACTCCTCTACAGCCTCCACCACCACAACATCCTCCACATCAGGCTTAATGTCTATGGTACTCCCCTCAGATGAGCTGGTGTCATCCAACTGCGACAACGGAGGAGAGGAAGAGAGACCGTACAATTATTCCACAACACTGAGAAAGAACAGAGCTCAGTGCTTCATTCTCCAACACTGAGAAAGAACAGAGCTCAGTGCTTCATTCTGTAACACTGAGAAAGAACAGAGCTCAGTGCTTCATTCTCCAACACTGAGAAAGAACAGAGCTCAGTGCTTCATTCTGTAACACTGAGAAAGAACAGAGCTCAGTGCTTCATTCTGTAACACTGAGAAAGAACAGAGCTCAGTGCTTCATTCTGTAACACTGAGAAAGAACAGAGCTCAGTGCTTCATTCTGTAACACTGAGAAAGAACAGAGCTCAGTGCTTCATTCTGTAACACTGAGAAAGAACAGAGCTCAGTGCTTCATTCTCCAACACTGAGAAACAGAGCTCAGTGCTTCATTCTCCAACACTGAGAAAGAACAGAGCTCAGTGCTTCATTCTGTAACACTAAGAACAGAGCTCAGTGCTTCATTCTGTAACACTGAGAACAGAGCTCAGTGCTTCATTCTGTAACACTGAGAAAGAACAGAGCTCAGTGCTTCATTCTGTAACACTGAGAAAGAACAGAGCTCTGTGCTTCATTCTGTAACACTGAGAAAGAACAGAGCTCAGTGCTTCATTCTGTAACACTGAGAAAGAACAGAACACAGTGCTTCATTCTCCAACACTGAGAAAGAACAGAGCTCAGTGCTTCATTCTGTAACACTGAGAAAGAACAGAGCTCTGTGCTTCATTCTGTAACACTGAGAAAGAACAGAGCTCAGTGCTTCATTCTGTAACACTGAGAAAGAATAGAGCTCAGTGCTTCATTCTGTAACACTGAGAAAGAACAGAGCTCAGTGCTTCATTCTGTAACACTGAGAAAGAACAGAGCTCAGTGCTTCATTCTGTGTGATTGCCATTACCTTCGTACTTTTGAGAATACAGTTTAGTGACTGGACACGGAAGTTTGCGGAAACAGCACAGAAATAGGGATTGAAGCCATTTACATAAGTGTCCTGTAATGGTGAAGGACTGTAGCTTTGGGATGGCAGTGTCCTGTAATGATGAAGGACTGGCCTTGTAACTCTGAGGCAGCAGGTTTCATTCTCAGCTTGGGTAGTGCTGTTATACCCTTGAGCTAAAGGTACTTAGCCTGAATTTCTTCAGTAAAGATATCCAGCTGTATAAATGGATAGTATGTAAAAATATATTATGTCATTGTAAATGCCAAAATGTATATAAATATAGTTACCAGCCCACTACAGCCAGGAGATGACAGGCAGATGGACATCATCTGCCATTTCACACGTGCATCAACACCAGCCCGACTGGGAGCATTACTACCATGACAATACGTTTGAATCAGGAACCATCAGCACGTTTCCTCATTGCAATGACTCAATGGTTTCTGTGAGCTCTCTGTCTTCCTGGGTCTGTGTGCTAGCCCTGGCTCTCATGCAACCGCAGAGTTCCGGGAATCCTGATTGGCTGGTGGGGTTCTGCTCTACCCAGTAGCGTGCCAGATTCCCAGTAGGCAAATGAACAGCAGGTCTGCTGGAGGCAGTTCTATTGACTGATACAAAACAAGACTCCACATCACCCCCTTCCTTCTAGGCCTGACATAAGCCCCGCCCATCCAACATGAAGCCCCGCCCATCCAACATGAAGCCCCGCCCATCCAACATGAAGTCTGCGTACCAACATCTCTCAAGAACGAATATAAGAAAAAGTTAAGATAAAAATAAGAAAATGTCCTTGCATGAGGCCCATCTCGACCCTGTATGGGTCCCAGCAAAAATCAGTGGTCAGATAAAGTGCCCTTAAAATTATGAATCCTTGATTAAGATGAACAAAATAACTTATTTGTATAAAACAAATAGTGATCTATATTTAAATTCTATAACAAGTTGTAAATGTTATAGTTTAACAATGATTCAATGATGTTAATCAGCTAACCACTTCTTGGCTGATTTTGAGGTATGAATTTTCAGCTTCCTGGCAGTGGGAATCAGGTTTTTGACAAAAATAGGTTGGTTCTTGCTGCAGTTCATGATTCCATTGCTCTTAACTCAAGCACCAAAAGAAGACGCAAAGCATCCCCATAACACAGATTCTCTCACTCACATCTTTACTGCCCTCCACATCCGATCTCACTCACATCTTTACTGCCCTCCACATCCGATCTCACTCACATCTTTACTGCCCTCCACATCCGATCTCACTCACATCTTTACTGCCCTCCACACCCGATCTCACTCACATCTTTACTGCCCTCCACATCCGATCTCACTCACATCTTTACTGCCCTCCACATCCGATCTTACTCACATCTTTACTGCCCTCCACATCCGATCTCACTCACATCTTTACTGCCCTCCACATCCGATCTCACTCACATCTTTACTGCCCTCCACATCCGATCTCACTCACATCTTTACTGCCCTCCACATCCGATCTCACTCACATCTTTACTGCCCTCCACATACGATCTCACTTACATCTTTACTGCCCTCCACATCCGATCTCACTCACATCTTTACTGCCCTCCACATCCGATCTCACTCACATCTTTACTGCCCTCCACATCCGATCTCACTCACATCTTTACTGCCCTCCACATCCGATCTCACTCACATCTTTACTGCCCTCCACATCCGATCTCACTCACATCTTTACTGCCCTCCACATCCGATCTCACTCACATCTTTACTGCCCTCCACATCCGATCTCACTCACATCTTTACTGCCCTCCACATCCGATCTCACTCACATCTTTACTGCCCTCCACATACGATCTCACTTACATCTTTACTGCCCTCCACATCCGATCTCACTCACATCTTTACTGCCCTCCACATCCGATCTCACTCACATCTTTACTGCCCTCCACATCCGATCTCACTCACATCTTTACTGCCCTCCACATCCGATCTCACTCACATCTTTACTGCCCTCCACATCCGATCTCACTCACATCTTTACTGCCCTCCACATCCGATCTCACTCACGTCTTTACTGCCCTCCACATACGATCTCAGTTACATCTTTACTGCCCTCCACATCCGATCTCACTCACATCTTTACTGCCCTCCACATCCGATCTCACTCACATCTTTACTGCCCTCCACATCCGATCTCACTCACATCTTTACTGCCCTCCACATCCGACTCGCTGCTGAAGTCCTCGGTGTTGAGGTTCTCGAAGTCGGACTCGCCCACGGCGATGGGGACGCGTACGGTCAGGTTGGGGTTGTGGATGAAGGACATGCGGTCCTCATCGATCATGTACTTCCCCACACTGCTGCCGATGCCGCTGGTGGTGCCGTTGTTCTGGTAGTCCAGCTCGCGGTTGATGTCCACGCCCGTGTGGTTGGCGATGCAGTTGAGCTTCTTGTCGTACATGTCATCCAGTGGCTTCACCTCATCAGTCTCCTTCTTCAGCAGGGTAGCTGCAAGCACCCTGGCATTGATCTTTGCCCAAGCGATGCCCTTTTTGATGCGGATGGCGGAGATTTGCAGGTTGTTCATCTCGCCGTCGTCGTCCGTGGCCGCCAGGTTGTCTGCGCTGAAGGAGCTCAGCAGCAAGGCGAGGAACAGGTTCAGTACCTGGAACAGAGACAGGAACCATGAGGATCACCTAATTTTGTGCTTTTTAAATACTTTTTTTTAATAATGAGTTTTTGTTAATGAAAGAATAGCTGGCAGCATTTGTGCTATAACAATCCAAGCTCAAGGTGTGCCGTTTCACAAAAGCTGCCAAATGAGACGGCAGATGAGTCGCCACACTGGTAGGAAACCCCTAATTCAGCTCATGTTTTGAACATGGCCTCTTGACATATTTAGTTATGTTAAAGGACGGGCTTTGTAAGAAGATAAAATAAATTCATCCTACAATTCAAACCTGTTCAAGGGACAATCCAGGAAACCAGGCAAACATATGCATTGGGATGGTTTAACGTTATTTGAATGTTCAAAGAATGTTCTTGGAATACAACTCCCAAAACCTGTCACCCTAAATATCAGGGTGGAGCCACACCCTTTAGCAGACAAAGAGGGGGGCAGAGGATGTATCCTCACCACAAGGTTTCCAATGACCATGACCATCATAAAGACAGTGAGACACATAGTCTGTCCCGCCACCTCCATGCAGTCCCACATGGTCTCGATCCACTCCCCGCACAGCACTCGGAACACGATCAGGAAGGAGTGGAAGAAGTCGTTCATGTGCCAGCGCGGCAGCTCGCAGTCCAGGGCGATCTTGCACACGCATTCCTTGTAGTTCTTCCCAAAGAGCTGCATGCCGACCACAGCGAAGATGAAGACGATGATGGCCAACACCAGGGTCAGGTTTCCCAGGGCACCCACTGAGTTTCCGATGATCTTGATCAACATGTTGAGGGTTGGCCAAGACTTAGCCAGCTTGAACACTCGCAGCTGTTGACAGCAAAAGGAAGGAACTTAAATATGCTTCAGAAAATTATTTAAAAATTCTACAGCTGAAACTAAGGTACCAGATTTTTAAGCTAAATTCCATCTATCTTACACACTCAATCATATGTGGACTGGGATGTTTTAATAAAATTTCCATTTTTCCTATTTTGTATTGCGTGTTTGTAATGTGTCATTGTAATGTGTAACAAACTGTGTTTTGCATTTTTGTGTTTTTAATTTTTATGTTTCAGGCAGACACGAGCTTGAAGTTCCTTTAGCAAAACTAATCTGATTTTATCAGTGACAGAATTAATCTACTGGGGGATGAGCCACAAAAAACTGGGCCAGAGGCATTGGGGGCTTTACCAATCGGAAGGATCGCAGCACGGACAGCCCCTCCACATCAGCCAGACCCAGCTCTACCAAACTCAGGCTCACAATGAAGCCGTCAAAGATGTTCCAGCCCTCCTGGAAGTAGTAGTATGGATCCATAGCAATGAGTTTGGCAAACATCTCAGCTGTAAAGATCCCAGTAAACACCTACAAGAGCACAGAGGAGAGAAGGATTCAGCTAAACTGCTTAACTGAGGAGATACATGCTTACAATGCAAACAGCTTGCCTGGTCATGTGAAGAGCTTTTCAGGTTATGTAGTAGAAGCAGACATCTCTGAGGAGTTCAGGTTTGATGCGGTGCTAGACACAGTCTAGGTAGTTTAACAAACTTAGATAAACTGGATTGGCCTGTTCTCATCCTCAAACATTCGGATGTTTTGGCTGCAGATCGCTGATTTACCCACAGCTGACTGAACTACATTCAATGTTCATTACTAGGGATAGCTGCTACGTTATGGAAAGGATGTGCTTTGTCTTATCTGTTCTGTAGTTACTTCGATGATATTTCTGTATGCACTTATTGTATGTCGCTTTGGATAAAAGCGTCCGCTAAATGACTAATGTAATGTAATGTAGATCACAGGTGTGTTTCGAAGGAGAGGTTTGGCTGCAGATCACAGATGAGTTCAGAAGACACGTAGAGATGCAGCTCACAGGTGAGTTTTTCAGAGGAGAGGTTTGGCTGCAGCTCACAGGTAAGTGTTTTGGTGGAGAGGTGTGATTGTAGATCACAGGTAAGTGTTTTGGTGGAGAGGTGTGATTGTAGATCACAGGTAAGTGTTTTGGTGGAGAGGTGTGATTGCAGATCACAGGTAAGTGTTTTGATGGAGAGGTGTGATTGCAGATCACAGGTAAGTGTTTTGGTGGAGAGGTGTGATTGCAGATCACAGGTAAGTGTTTTGATGGAGAGGTGTGATTGCAGATCACAGGTAAGTGTTTTGATGGAGAGGTGTGATTGCAGATCACAGGTAAGTGTATTGGTGGAGAGGTGTGATTGCAGATCACAGGTAAGTGTTTTGGTGGAGAGGTGTGATTGCAGATCACAGGTAAGTGTTTTGATGGAGAGGTGTGATTGCAGATCACAGGTAAGTGTTTTGGTGGAGAGGTGTGATTGCAGATCACAGGTAAGTGTTTTGGTGGAGAGGTGTGATTGCAGATCACAGGTAAGTGTTTTGGTGGAGAGGTGTGATTGCAGATCACAGGTGAGCTTGGTTTGGCTGCAGCTCACTCGGCCACATCTACATTTTTAAATCCAAGTTAACAAAGAATTTGGATATCATGCAGGCCAGTAATGAATTTGGATATCACGCAGGCCAGTAATGAATTTGGATATCATGCAGGCCAGTAATGAATTTGGATATCATGCAGGCCAGTAATGAATTTGGATATCATGCAGGCCAGTAATGAATTTGGATATCATGCAGGCCAGTAATGAATTGTAAAGATGTATACTTGTACAGGTCCTGAAAACCCAAGACTATCCAAACATGGCTACCATGCAAAAAAAACTCAGGTGTTCCATTGTACAGAAGCTAATTGATCAAGCAAAGTGAAGAAAAGTATGTGTGCAACTGTGCCACTGAAAACTGCAGCAGCAGCTGTTCCTGAGAACCCAAGCACCAGGACTGCTGAATCAGTCTGTGGGAAAGAGGAATGTGTGTGTGTGTGTGCGTGTGTGTGTGTGTGTGTGTGTGTGTGCGCGTGTCTGTGCGAGCACGCGTGTCTGTGCGAGCACACGTGTGTGCGCGTGTGTGCACATGTGTGCGTGCGTGTCTGTGTGTGCGCGTGTCTGTGTGCGCGCGTGTGCACACTGCACATGTGTGTGTGTGTGTCTGTGCGTCTGTGTGTGCGCGTGTACGCATGTGCACACGTGTGTGTGTGCGTGTGCGTCTGTGTGTGCGTGTGTCTGTGTGTGCGCGTGTGTCCACACTACACGTGTGTGTGTGTGTGTGTGTGTGTGTGTGTGTCGGCGCATGCGTGTGTTTGTGGTTGTGTGTGTGTGAGTGCTTGTGCGTGCAAATGCACGTGTGTAACAGAAAGTGTGTGTGTGTATGTAAAATACAGTGCAGTCCGTAAGTATTTGGACAGTGACAAAATCACTCTGCTGCCAGATTTGCAGTAGATATGGATGGATCACTTTAGGGGCTGTTTCTCCTGACTCATTTTCCTATTGAACTCCATATAAATCCATTGAACTTATGGAAAAATAAGTCAGGACAAACAACCCTTAAAGTGATCCATGCATATCTACTGCATATCTGGCAGCAGAGTGATGATTTTAGACTCGTTTGATACCTGAGACCCTTGATGACTTACAGCCATTGAGCCAACTATGGGGTCGATTATCAAAGATCCCAAATAAGGGGTGTTATTTTGCGGGCGCAGCCAAAGTATTTGCACGCCTTATCATTTCACACTTTGAGGGTGATCAACCAGCAGCCATATTTACCGCAAATAGCCATATTTAAATGAGAGATTTCGCTCGTTTGGAATGGTTTTAGCGCGATTTAGCGTGTTTGGAATGGTTTTAGCATGATTTAGCGTGTTTGGAATGGTTTTAGCATGATTTAGCGTGTTTGGAATGGTTTTAGCATGATTTAGCGTGTTTGGAATGGTAAAAGTATAAAAATTGGTGAAAAGACTGGCAGCAATGCTGCAGTTTTTTAAAATTTTTAGTGTAGGGTATAGACTACTGTTACACTGACCAAGCTGGTGGTTTATTACAAACTGTTTCACTGGATGTCTCTTAGTTTCTGCCGGGAGTTAGATGTTTGTCAGGACTGAAATGATCATAACTATGCTTACTAGCACTAGTTACTCTTGCATTCTGTAACACGATTTGCTTCATGATTTAAAAAAAAATCCTTCTGTTCATGATGTAGCCTATGCAGGCTATCCACAAATTCTCTTCTTGTGTATTTTGAGTGTTAGCCAGAATGGGCCAGTTAATTAGCCCCCATTGTGACACAATCATTCAGAACGTTCAGTTATGGATATTCCAAACACACCCGTACGTGTCTTGCTCCAATAACAGTCGTCATTTTATCGATTCCGTGTCTTTTAATACCTGCTTTCCATTTGTACTAAAATGCACCCGCAAATACCTTTCTCAAACTTCCTTTTGGGTTTCGTAAATCACTTCACACGCTCTAAAGTAATCTATTTGCATGTCCACCATCCACTATTTCGTGAAATAACTTAGGAACGCCCAATGTTGCATATTCATTCAGGCTAACCTGCAAAAATGAGAAATCAACGTATCTTTCAATTTTAGCACACGCAATCCTCTTTACAACTCACACTAGTTCATCACCGCTGATGATTTTTTGCAGGTGGTAACAGTTTTGCATGCATTTTTGTACACGCAAACCTTTAGTAAATCAAACCCTATGTATTTCACACTATTCCCATGTAATTTGCAGAGAGGTTGTAGTATCCCTTGTAAGAGTACCTGATGTTTTTTTTGATGTTTTTGTGTCACAGACGTCAGGAAGTCTTGGCATGCAAAGGATATGTGACCAAATATTAAATATGGTGACTCTAAGTATTGGTCCCCTAAAATGGGGGGGGGGGGGTTATGTATAAAAATGGCTACATTTGCTACACGGTTCACCCGTTATGGATGTAAAAACACGCAAATTAAAGCTGAAAGTCTGCACTTTAACCTCATAGTCACTGTTCCATTTCAAATGCAATGTACTGGAGTACAGAGCCAAAACAACAAAAAATGTTGTCACTGTCCAAATACTTAGGGACTGCACTGTATGTGTATATGTGAATAGAAGACTGCTCCACTCTGTTCACTCCTGAGAGGTCGCCTGTAAGATCTACATATTGGGGACCTACAGGTCGCAAGGAGCAGACAATCTTATGCAAATGACACGACAACTCCCTTACCAGGTTTCCAACAGACAGAACCCCCTCAAATTGAGGGGTCATGGGGTAGTGCTCCATGGCCATGAAGACGGTGTTGAGGACGATGCAGATGGTTATGGCCAGGTCCACGAAGGGGTCCATCACAATCAGGTTGATGATATTCTTGAACTTGATCCACATAGGGGAGCACTCCCAGATGAGGAAGGTGTTGGCGAACTTGTACCAGCACGGCGGGCACGAGCGCTGAGAGTCTTCCAGTTCTGGCCCATCCAAGTCAAACACCAGCAAGGGGGGAGGAAGAAGAAGACAGCCAGCCGCATCACAAAACAATGCAGCTGCACGCTACGCTAACAACCCATCTTTACTTTGTACAGTACCATTCACAAACCTGCAGCTGCACGCTAACAACCCATCTTTACTTTGTACAGTACCATTCACAAACCTGCTGCTGCATGCTAACAACCCATCTTTACTTTGTACAGTACCATTCACAAACCTGCTGCTGCACGCTAACAACCCATCTTTACTTTGTACAGTACCATTCACAAACCTGCAGCTGCACGCTAACAACCCATCTTTACTTTGTACAGTACCATTCACAAACCTGCAGCTGCACGCTAACAACCCATCTTTACTTTGTACAGTACCATTCACAAACCTGCTGCTGCCTGCTAACAACCCATCTTTACTTTGTACAGTACCATTCACAAACCTGCTGCTGCACGCTAACAACCCATCTTTACTTTGTACAGTACCATTCACAAACCTGCTGCTGCACGCTAACAACCCATCTTTACTTTGTACAGTACCATTCACAAACCTGCAGCTGCACGCTAACAACCCATCTTTACTTTGTACAGTACCATTCACAAACCTGCTGCTGCACGCTAACAACCCATCTTTACTTTGTACAGTACCATTCACAAACCTGCTGCTGCACGCTAACAACCCATCTTTACTTTGTACAGTACCATTCACAAACCTGCTGCTGCACGCTAACAACCCATCTTTACTTTGTACAGTAGCATTCACAAACCTGCTGCTGCCTGCTAACAACCCATCTTTACTTTGTACAGTACCATTCACAAACCTGCAGCTGCACGCTAACAACCCATCTTTACTTTGTACAGTACCATTCACAAACCTGCTGCTGCACGCTAACAACCCATCTTAACTTTGTACAGTACCATTCACAAACCTGCAGCTGCACGCTAACAACCCATCTTTACTTTGTACAGTACCATTCACAAACCTGCAGCTGCACGCTAACAACCCATCTTTACTTTGTACAGTACCATTCACAAACCTGCTGCTGCATGCTAACAACCCATCTTTACTTTGTACAGTACCATTCACAAACCTGCTGCTGCACGCTAACAACCCATCTTTACTTTGTACAGTACCATTCACAAACCTGCAGCTGCACGCTAACAACCCATCTTTACTTTGTACAGTACCATTCACAAACCTGCAGCTGCACGCTAACAACCCATCTTTACTTTGTACAGTACCATTCACAAACCTGCTGCTGCCTGCTAACAACCCATCTTTACTTTGTACAGTACCATTCACAAACCTGCTGCTGCACGCTAACAACCCATCTTTACTTTGTACAGTACCATTCACAAACCTGCTGCTGCACGCTAACAACCCATCTTTACTTTGTACAGTACCATTCACAAACCTGCAGCTGCACGCTAACAACCCATCTTTACTTTGTACAGTACCATTCACAAACCTGCTGCTGCACGCTAACAACCCATCTTTACTTTGTACAGTACCATTCACAAACCTGCTGCTGCACGCTAACAACCCATCTTTACTTTGTACAGTACCATTCACAAACCTGCAGCTGCACGCTAACAACCCATCTTTACTTTGTACAGTACCATTCACAAACCTGCAGCTGCACGCTAACAACCCATCTTTACTTTGTACAGTACCATTCACAAACCTGCTGCTGCCTGCTAACAACCCATCTTTACTTTGTACAGTACCATTCACAAACCTGCAGCTGCATGCTAACAACCCATCTTTACTTTGTACAGTACCATTCACAAACCTGCAGCCATGCAGTGGATTTACAATGATCACGTGCCATCAAAAAGAGAATCAAAAACCCAGAAAAAAACCTTGGAAAAACCTAACTCTCTCTTCTCTGACCATGTTAAATATTGAATATTGAATTGGACTCCCAGGAAATTCTGGCATGCAGAGAGGAACCCAGAGAAACATCGCTACATCACAAATGGACTTGTTACCTAACATGCTAAATCTAATATTGTTAATGAACTAGTTACTTACAACCTATACATTTCATCTGCTTGCCAGCTAAGGCCTGGCAGGTAAATATTGTGGGGAAGTCAGCTAACGTTAGCTTAGCTTGCTAACAAACGCAAAAGAGAGAGACTGTACTACAGGTGTGATGATACCGCAATATATTTTAATTGCTCTTGGACTGTAGCAAGAGATCCTATAAGATTAAGGCCCCGAAATACTGAAGGCTTTCCTGCAGGACATTTCTGCGGGATTCCAGTGGGATTTTTTATAAGGGCTTTCTTCTCTCCATGTAATGCCATTACTATCACAAGCTATGTACTTAATAGCAGAGTGTTATAAATTAAATGATGAAAAACAATGACCACAAGTTAGATTCACCTCATATCACAGATTCACCGGGGGTGATACACCCCTCACACACAATAGAGCTGTCGCTGAAATGGGCAGGTTTAATGTGCTGGTCAAAATGTACACCAATCATAAATCAATCAATTAAACCCAACAGTCAATTGTGTTTGCAAAGGAAGTATTAGTGTTACAAAACCCAATTTGCAAGATAGATATAGTTATCCTATTTCCCAGGTGTGTTTGTAAGGTGTGAAGGTGTCACAAATGACCAATAGCAGCACTAACGCTGGAGACCCTCCCTGCCAAATAGGCATTTGTACAGTTTGTTATTTATTGGGGAGTGGTGGTATGTAGGAGGGGGGGTGGAGTTATGTAGCTTAACATACCAAATATAAAACAAGCACAATAAATGACCGGTGCCACAAACTTGCAAAATGGCGATAAATACAGTATTTCCCAGATATTGGTGAAATATTAATTCAGTTTTGCAAGGCTTTTAACTGACTTGTGATGTTTTAAATTCACAGGAAGCCCAACAAAGTACCAGGATGTAAAACTATTTTAGTATACACAAGCCCAGCAGCAGACGAAATATCTGTTAATATTTAATTTTAGTATTTAGAAATATACTTGAGTTTTGTCACGGTTTTCCTGCTTGCCGTTCCCGTCTCCGCTTGAGTCTTCTCGCGGCTCCGGGTCGGCTCCCTTCCGTGTTTTGTTTTCCGTTCGTCTGTCAATTTGCTCACCTGTTACGGGTGATTGCGCCGGATATTTAAGCTCCTCGCTTCCCTCGTCCGGTGCTTTGTTGTCATTTTATGTTTGACACTTAGTCGGTAAGGTGTAGGAACTTGGAGACTACTTTTCTTGTTGTTTCAAATAAGAAAAGTAGGAAATCCGGATTAGAGAAAAGAATAGTTCTTTTATTTCCTGTTTTTACTCTTTATCCTTTGATTTCCTTCTGGAGTATTTTTGTTAATTTTACTCCTCTCTTCCTGTTACCTTTTAATTCAGCTCGTATGTACCTAGAACTAGAGGTAACAGGTTATATATACGATGACGTTTCTGTATGCACTTATTCTATGTCGCTTTGGATAAAAGCGTCTGCTAAATGACTGTAATGTAATGTAATGTATATTTTCTTTCTCGTTTTTCTCGCCCGTTATCGTTTTCTTTTGTTTTATATTTGACCTCTAGTAATTGCTCTTTGGTCGAGAGCGTGAGGTTCTTTCTTTATTTTTCCTACTCGCTATTATCGAGTCGCGCCCTCGTTTGGGGTTGTTTTTGATTTGGCTTACGCCGGGACTTTTCTTCCCATTATTTAATTTATTCCCCTATCCGTTCCCTTTTCTGTGGTCCTCATTGTTGTGAGTGACTTATTGAAATCCCGCTCACGTTTGCACCTGGTTCACCGAATAAAGAACCCTCACAGGTTTGGCGATACGTTGTTGCAGTATTACTCATAGAACGCGGTGAAGCACAAAAATATCAATCAATGATGTCTTGCCGGCCTATAAGCAACCAAAAGCAACATATCAAGTCTGCTAAAGTCTAATGTCAAATTTGAACCCGTGAACAATAGACTACCAGACCAGCATAAACAACCAAACTATTCTGATATGATATAAACACATTTAAGTGATCAACATCAACAGTATTGCTATCCCAAACCCGAGCGGCACAATGACCACACAACGCCACGCCAGTCTCTCCTGCTCTGAGCCCAATGGTCCTGGCATTCATCAATGTTTGCACTTATAGCGAGCGCCATTATTAAAGCAACAATCTCTACGTCTTTTCCACATTATTTGCGTACGTGCTGCAGTAGAAATGACCTTTTGCCTTTATGTCTGGTAACTGTAGTCCAGTTCAGAACAAAGATACATCAAGAGGAGAAAAACACCTGGAGCCTGTATCACAAGGCAGGATTACAGAGTTAGCTGGATAACTGCACCGAGTAAAACCCAAAGCAGGATTACTGAGTTAGCTGGATAACTGCACCGAGTAAAACCCAAAGCAGGATTACTGAGTTAGCTGGATAACTGCACTGAGTAAAGCCCAAAGCAGGATTACTGAGTTAGCTGGATAACTGCACCGAGTAAAACCCAAAGCAGGATTACTGAGTTAGCTGGATAACTGCACCGAGTAAAACCCAAAGCAGGATTACTGAGTTAGCTGGATAACTTCACTGAGAAAAACCCAAAGCAGGATTACTGAGTTAGCTGGATAACTTCACTGAGAAAAACCCAACGCAGGATTACTGAGTTAGCTGGATAACTGCACCGAGTAAAACCCAAAGCAGGATTACTGAGTTAGCTGGATAACTGCACTGAGAAAAACCCAAAGCAGGATTGCTGAGTTAGCTGGATAACTGCACTGAGTAACACCCAAAGCAGGATTACTGAGTTAGCTGGATAACTGCACCGAGTAAAACCCAAAGCAGGATTACTGAGTTAGCTGGATAACTGCACTGAGTAAAACCCAAAGCAGGATTACTGAGTTAGCTGGATAACTGCACTGAGTAAAACCCAAAGCAGGATTACAGAGTTAGCAGGATAACTGCACCGAGTAAAACCCAAAGCAGGATTACTGAGTTAGCTGGATAACTGCACTGAGTAAAACCCAAAGCAGGATTACTGAGTTAGCTGGATAACTGCACTGAGTAAAACCCAAAGCAGGATTACTGAGTTAGCTGGATAACTGCACTGAGTAAAACCCAAAGCAGGATTACTGAGTTAGCAGGATAACTGCACTGAGTAAAACCCAAAGCAGGATTACTGAGTTAGCTGGATAACTGCACTGAGTAAAACCCAAAGCAGGATTACTGAGTTAGCTGGATAACTGCACTGAGTAAAACCCAAAGCAGGATTACTGAGTTAGCTGGATAACTGCACTGAGTAAAACCCAAAGCAGGATTACAGAGTTAGAAGGATAACTGCACAGAGTAAAACGCAAGGCAAGATTACAGAGTTAGCAGGATAACTGCACTGAGTAAAACCCGGAACAGCTCTTTTTACTTCAGTCCAGGGATCTGGGTTTTATGGTTTTAGAATGTCTTCCATTGGCATCTCTCTAGGAACCTCCCATCTCTCTGCAGCTAAGTAAATACAGGGCTGAAACACATTGGGTTCTTATTTTTAAGCAACTTATATGTGTTAGTACACATGTTATTACAGGTGGATTTAATGGAAGGAAGGTATCAGGAAGAGGTTAAAAATATAACAAATAATCAAACATTACCTTCCACTAAAGTGTTGGTGATGACGCTCATCGCGCTGTTGGCCCGGTCTTTGCGTCCAAAGGAGGTGTTGAGCTGCTCCACAGACACCATCAGGGAACCTGAATGTTTCTTCTTCACCTCACCATCTGTCGCTTCCTGTCAGAAAGGACAAGAGCAGACAGTTAAGACTGTGACCCAGAGTTCCCTCTACTGACCCACAGAGGACCCAGGTGCATGCTGGGATGGCTGTGGGTGGGGGTGCTGATGGAGGCTACCTGAAGATGAAGATCCCCCCCCCCCCCCCAACCTGTGAGCCCCCAGGCCTACAGATACTCAACTCCCCCGAAACCTGTGAGCCCCCAGGCCTACAGATACTCAACTCCCCCGAAACCTGTGAGCCCCCAGGCCTACAGATACTCAACCCCCCTGAAACCTGTGAGCCCCCAGGCCTACAGATACTCAACCCCCCCCAACCTGTGAGCCCCCAGGCCTACAGATACTCAACCCCCCCCAACCTGTGAGCCCCCAGGCCTAAAGATACTCAACCCCCCCAACCTGTGAGCCCCCAGGCCTAAAGATACTCAACCCCCCCAACCTGTGAGCCCCCAGGCCTAAAGATACTCAACCCCCCCAACCTGTGAGCCCCCAGGCCTACAGATACTCCACCCCCCCCAACCTGTGAGCCCCCAGGCCTACAGATACTCAACCCCCCCCAACCTGTGAGCCCCCAGGCCTACAGATACTCAACCCCCCGAAACCTGTGAGCCCCCTGGCTGACAGATACTCAACCCCCCCCAACCTGTGAGCCCCCAGGCCTTCAGATACTCCACCCCCCCAACCTGTGAGGCCCCAGGCCTATTTAAAATGGCTACCTTAAGTTCATTTTTGCATTTTTGAACAACACCTGAGTTCTGTCCTCATTCATATTTGTCACTTGACATCACCTGGGCTGGGAGGTCCAATCACAGAGCAGAAGAAAACTAGCCCAGAATTTCCTCAGAGTTGAGCCTTCAGACAGCCTAACCAAACTCACAGTAAACACACTCATCCTTTCCTTAACACAAGCCTACAGTGGCACACCTACCACTAATGCACAGCTTAAACACTTTTCAATGCCAGTAAAAATCCTGCAGATCCCCAAGCATCTGTAAAGAAACTACTTTACCAGCATACACTCATATGAAATAATTATTCTCTCAATACAGGTGAAACATGTCAGGGATTTGCAACAATTGGGAAAGGGACAGAAATTGTGTATTGAACAAAAAAATTAGCTACAAGTGACCCACCCAATACAGGTACTCTCAAAATGTCAGTGCATTCCAGGCGACCAGGACTGAAAATGGGCGGGAGAGAGGAATTAATAAAACCTGCATGCTTGGACATGCATCGATTGAGTTTGTAAGAGAGAAATTAAAGACATCATACACCTTGGCTGTTACACATGCTACGTTCAGTAGGACAGGAGACAAGAGCTTAGACTGAGGACAAGATATTAAACTACCATGCTAACTGGAGGGAAATGCATGACTGGAACAGTTTAGGTTTTTCCACAGGTAGTTAAGGAAAGATAAAGAGAAGAAAGGTTGGAAGGATTGAAAAACATGTCTGGTACAGAACTAGCAAAATAAGATCAAATAAATAATAGATGAAATGGAGGACAATTTTACTTTGACAGAAAGACAAAACCCCATAGTTGTCAGACTGACTGTCCCCCTGCCTGTATTTACATGTATATTACTTAAAGGAGCTATATGTAACATTGACACCGAGCGTTTAAAATGGGTACTGCAGTCCAAATTCACAATATTGGAGAGAATTGTCTCCGCCAGCCCCCTCCTCAAAGCTCACGTGGGTTGCCAGGTTGAGGACAGGTTTTATTTTGGACATTATCAGAACAATATGCGGGACTGTCTGCTGTTGAAATGAAAAAAATTGTTTTGACTAATGGGGACTGTCTGCTGTTGAAATGAAACAAATTGTTTTGACTAATGTATGACATGTACATTCAAATCTGACTTATTTGGACTTTAATATCTGGTTTATTTTACTTTAGCTTATTTTTTCTTTCTCAAACTGTTTTGTTATAAAGAAAATTCAGTTATGCTGTTGTGATACTAAAAAATTTGTTTTAAACAAATGTATAATATGAACATTTAAAATTGTGAGGGAATTGGGGCGGGACTTTGATAAGCAGGCTGCTTTTTCCCGTATCCCTTTTCGGCAGGTAATGTGTTTTGTCAGGGCATATTACAGAAATTGTGATAAAGTGTGACTATATGCGTGCCGAAATAATTAAATAAATCTAAATCTAAAAAAAAAAAGGACACTGAACGAACACGAGTGCAAGACGAGCCGAGCGCAACATCATATTTTGAGACGAGCTTATTCTATTTTGACAATGACAAGCGACGACGAGTCCTACACTGTAAGTTGATCAGCTAATGTATACATTTGCAATTTGTTTATTATTTATTGTTTGTAAATTATAAACCAGCTCATGTGGATTTTTTATAACTCTGTCAATGTTAGGCAGGTGCATGGCTGGCTATGTTTACGGTCACACAGATATAACCTAACGTTAGTGGTATGTTTAGCTAGTAAATATATACATATATATATTTAAATCTTTAGCTAGCTAGCTAAATGAAAACGATGTTGAACTTAGCTTAGCCATTCGTAAATTGGCTATCGGAGTGCCACAGTACATCTGGTTGTTCGTAATGGGCAGTGGGCGGAGTCAACTCGGAGAATAGTGAATCACACAGGCCAAAACAAATACAGACGTTCCGACCCGGAATGGAAATTTTAAAGGAGAACATACTGGCTGTAGCATTGTTGTCGGAGAAGCCAGTATTTCGACTTAGCATGTTTCCTTAAAGGGATAGTTCGGAATTTTGGACATAATGTCTCAATTACGTTTTACCCATGATGTAGTTGATTGATGGAAACCATTTTCAGATAATTCCATGCTGTCCCTTCTTTTGGACATACACACGTTGCTAATGCTAGTGCAACTCTAAGGTATCTAGTAGCATCCACTACCAAACGCACTTAAACACTCCACAGTGCACCCAAAGCAAATGAAATACGACGACAGTCTATCGGGGTTATTTTCAGTGATGAGACCATCATTTTTCAAGTCAAACTATCGTTGAATCCTTTACTTTGTGCTCACCTAAATTATCAGTGGAAGTACGGTGGCGGA
>CM056385.1:63348103-63663518 GCA_029718625.1 Synaphobranchus kaupii | reverse complement strand
AAAAACCGACTTTTCCCGTTGAAAACCGATGTTTTGAGTTAGATTATAATCATACACAACTGTCTATGTCTGAAAATCTCATGTTTAGTCAAAATAGGTTTATATGAGTTTTTGTGTAGGCTTACCAATACGCTGATTTCCGGGGATTCGTGACGTCACGAGATCCTTAACATAAAAATGGGGTGGAGTTGAGGTGGTCCTAGGGGTGGTCCTAGCAGATACCAACTGTTTTTTTTTTTTCCTCTTTGAGACTGAGACCCTTGTACTACTAACTAGTTAGTTCAAGTTCAAATGCGAATTGCTTTGTATTACTGCTAACGTTAATATTACGACTTATATCGAGCTACTAAGGCTACGTTCACACTGCAGGCCTTAGTGCTCAATTCAGATTTATTGCTCAGATCCGATTTATTTTGTTTGGCTGTTCACATTAATTTTTTAATGTGGCCCATATCTGATTCCAGTGTGAACCGATTGCTCTCCTCAAATGACCCGTGCAAATTAACTAAAACAAAAGACATAGCGCCTGTTACACAGCCTGCAGAAATAAACAACAACAAAAAGGAAGTCATCAAAGTCACAGCTTCTGCGTTAATTTTAAAGTTGATGTGCAGTGGAGCTAATGATAAGGGTGATGAGACGGGGAAAAAGCCAAGGTTTTTACTAGCTTTTTGTGCTGCCGTGGCTGCTACTTCTGTGCATAGTGACTCGTGAATGCGAGATCGGAGCCAGGAATGGGGGGACCGTGACATGTGCGGTTTCAGTGAAACTCAAGCAAGGCATGAAATTAACCTCGCTCACTCGCCTGGGCGAGTGATTATGAGGACGGGCGAGTTAAGAAAATGGAGCGCTCTGCCGTTTGGCTAGTGAGACCAGTCGATATAACATTTATAAAACGGATAGTTCCGGGATGAAGATTGGCCAATACAGCGTTCCAGCCGTGTTAAAATACACAATATAAAAAAGCTATCACATGACACATCTGTTCAACTTCATGTGTAACGTATAGCCTAACATCACTGCGCACCCTTAGATTAAGCTATTGACACACCAATTGGACCGACAACCATAACGTTCGGTAAGCAGCTACATGAGAAAACCGTGAATAATGAATACCGCGCAACAAACCAAGACAATAATATGGACAGTTCTAACATTATTTTAAATCACAAAACGGGTAACGCAGCTGTCCGCGAATGATATAAAAACGTTGCCTACTTCCGACTTATTATGGTGTATTGTTTGTGCCCAAAAAAAATCCACTGCTTTGCACATTTACCACTTATCTAAAATGACAACACATGATAATATAATGTGAATCTGTTGATAACCTACCCTGTACAATAGTGAGTTAACTAGCCTGTGCGCTAACGTTCTAATGCCCTGCTAGCTGCATCAAAAATTACGTAAAAAGTCACATTAATTCCGATCTGACAGACTGCGGTCGCTTGACACAATCGGTTGTGTATCGGCATCTAATACCACATTCAAAAGTGCCCAAATGAGAATTGGAAATGTCAGATTCAATGTGATTTTCGCTGTTCACACTTCCATAAAAAAAAATCAGATCTGTGTCACATTTGAGGAAAAAATCGGATCTGTGCCACTTTTTACCTGCAGTGTGAACGTAGCCATAGAGAGTTATTCATCTACAACGTCTTACTTTGGTATCTTTAGCTAACTTGCCTGCATTATGCCAAGGAGTCAGAGATATATCGTTCCTCGGTGTAACGCCACTGGCAATGTTAGCTTTCATAATCTGCCGAGAGACGGAATGTATCGATAAATTAGGTAATGCAAAGCAGTCTATTGTGTGTAAGTTTAGCCCCGTTTGGTCCAGAGAACTGGTAACTTAGCTAGATAGCTAGTTATCGCTATCATTTATGAATAATGTTAGCTAATAAATTATAACAATTCTCTCCAGACCAAGTGGAGCTGGGCGCTACAACCAGCTATGTTCAATATACTAACGTTACTATGTGAGAGTCACTATGCTGTGTATTTGAATGTATTTAATAGTAACGTTTACTTTAGGCAGACAAACAAGCTAACTTAGCTAGGTAACGTTAGCTCTACCATTCGGTTACATCCCCGGTCCTCTCCTCGATCGCGAAGACGTAGCCTAGTTGTGAGGAGAGAGCAGGAAGGGGGCTGAGTTCAGTGGGGGCCTGAGTCAGTTCACCAAGACACACCCTTTCACTCCTTGACCGTATGAATATTCATAATATGATTACGTGGCACCATCGTCATATGACCACACCCACTCACGAGTTCCAGTTCAAATTGAAGCGGTAAAAAAAGGCCTTAGAAAAGCCTCTGCAGTATATCTTTAATATCTTTTCAGTTCAACGACAATTAGCCTAGCTACATAACTCTGCGCCTCTGCCTTTAACACATTCAGTCAACTCATAAGGGGACGCTCATTGCCCGCCTCCATTGCATAGTAAATGAAAGTCGAATAAATGTTAAAACGGCGCGGCGCGGTGGCATATGTGCAGCTAGTTAACTAGCTGGCCTTAAGAGCCAGCCACCTAGCTAGCGAGCAAGGTCGCAAATGTCTTTTTAAAACGTAGCTAGTTAACTAGTTGGCCTTAACACAGTGTCAGCTAGTGAACTAGCTGTCCTTATTTCCGTGTAGCTAGTAAACTAGCTGCACTTTGTTCATTAGCTAGTGAACTAGCCGGCGTTTTAAGGCAACTAGCTGGGACATATGGCTAGCTAGTAAGACAAATGGGCAGCTAGCTAGGGCTAAAAGGTAGCTAGCTACAGAAGTCAAATAAATGTTAAAACAGCATGCAGCTATATGTAGCTAGCTGACCATTAAAGGCCACCTAGTTAGCTAGCTACGTTTTAAAAAGAGGTTTGCGACCTAGCTAGCTCACTAGCTGGCCTTACAACCATGGCTGCCCCTTTTGCCATGCAGCTATTTAACTGTCACTTCTTATTCAACTAGCTACCTTTTTGATGCACCTAGTTGGACCTTTACCACAACCAGGTGGCCATTTGTCACAGCTAGCTGTGCCAAAAAAGCCAGCTAGTTAACTAGCTGCCCCATTGATTTTAAGTAGTTAGCTAGCTGGCATTTATGGACAGCTAGCTGGCTTTTTGGCGCAGCTAGCTAGGTTGTATGGCTAACTAGTTAGGTTGCAGGCCACAGCTAGCTGGCCAAAAAGCCAACTAGTTAGGTCAAATGGCGACCTAGCTAGCTATGCAAAATGGGCCACCTAGTTAACAAGCTAAAAATAAGAAATGACATCTAGCTTGTTAACTAGCTAACTGGCACAAATGGTAGCTAGTTAACTAGCTGCGCTTTGTCCGTGCTTACGACCTAACTAGCTGCACTTTTGTGCCACCTAGTTGGCCAAAAAGCCAGCTAGCTAGGGCAATTGTGGTAGCTAGCTGGGACATATGGCCAGCTAGCTAGGACAAATGGCCAACTAGCTAGGACTAATAAGGTAGCTAGCTACTGAAGTCGAATAAAAGCTAAAACGGCTTGCCATAGGTGTCAGTCACAAATACGCTTTGCTGTTAGGTATCGTTTTATTTATTTTTCTACGTCACCCTCGTCTTAACTTGTTGAATTTTAAACTTAACCAATTTAACCAGAAAATAAATAATTCACTGACCACGTAATGTACAGCAATGTAAGCGACCCGTAGTAGCGACCGCAGAAAACAGGCAACAAAGTTTTTTTATTTTTTATTTTGAAAATGAATGTGCGCCTGAATCTGATGCATCTGGTTGTTATTGTTACATTGATACAATGTTTACACATCAAACTAATACATCGGTGACCATTACCATCAGAAAGTGAATGGTGAAACATTGAAAATTGTTTGATGACCGATACTGATACTTATAACACAGTATCAATGTTGATTCAATGCTTCCTTGCTATCTGGGTCAGGTTTTGTTTCACCCGTGCGACATGATGCGGCGGAAGGGGGTTAAGACGTACTACACGATGGCTGCGTCCCAATCCAGTTTTTGCTCCACCCTGGCAAACTCCACTTGCAAACTTCACTTGGGAGGATGTGACGCACATACCAATAAAACAGGAGTATACACTAGCGTTTAGCGAGTGGGAGGGAGCGAGGGCGGAGCGGGTTATTTGAATTGAGATGCACTTCACCCCATCTATACTCGGAAGTTATGCTGCTGCACAGTGGTGTATAGTGGGATCTCGGATCATGTAAAATGTCTGTCACCGTAGCCTACCTTTAAACGGATGAAACTCTCAACCTGTTTAAATTAATTATCAATCCAAGCAATTTATTTACTGAATAACAAATATCAATAAATACAGCAAGTTTTGTGGGCTAGCATATTTCTTTGTGTCATAATATCGTGTAGCATTTAAATATGTAGGACAGCCCATGCGCTGGAATAAAGCATTTAAACCGAACATATTCTCAACTTGTTTCCATTTATTTTGCTTGCTTATGTCAATCAAACAAATTCCCTGAATAATCAAGAACAATTATGTAGCCTATAGGCTAATGATTAACAAATGACAATGACAAAGATATAACTAACGTGAGATTGTTTAATAAGGGTGGCAATAATTCTGAATAATTAACTGGCAAAAAAATCCCAACGTTTTCTCTGAGTTGCATGTTAGCATTGCGTTTTATCCTCATCACATTAAAGAATGTCATTAATTTAAGACGCCACTCGATTTAGTCAAAACGATTTAAACATTAGAAAGCATACATTTAAAGAGGAAAACCTCTTAAAGGAGAAGTTCGGTATTTAGCATTATAAGCCCTGTTATAAGGTTATTTACGATCATATACAGTACAACGGTCCATATCAACATTTTGACAAACTGTTTTTTTAACATTTAACATTTTTAACCCTAACCCTAACTGTGCAGTCTTGAGATGTATTGCTCATTGCTCATGTCACAGCTAACTTACACAATGGATCTGGATGGGCATATAGAAAATCCTTCAAAAAACTCTCGTTTTCAAAGACGGGAAACTCACGAGTGGTCACTGGTGTCTTCTTGTAATTTACGTTTACATTTAAAACATGTTTTAAATAATCGTTTAAAGATTTATAGAATCAATTTATAGAATCAATCGCCGTACAGCCATACGTTTGTAAACATCCGCTTGAAATTTTGGGAGGTCTTGGCTTCCGGGTCACCAGGTCGGGGTTTGCTTTGCAGTAAAACTTTGCAGTACGAACTCTTCAAAAGGATCCATTTTGCTAAATTAGTGTACTTTTATGCGACTGATTCCTTCACTGCGAGCGCACAAGACCGCTAGTGAGCAACAGAAAACTACAAACTTTCCAAAACAATTCAGAAGTATTTCCGGTTTCCGGCTGCGGATGTATCTATCTAAACCTCCTTTGGTGTCTATACAAGTCAAGTCAAATTTAATAAAATGATAAATAAAACCCGATACGAAGCACACTTTGTGACGATTTTTGTGTCAGAACATCAACAGACACCAGTGACCACTCGGTGAGTTTCCCGTCTTTGAAAACAAGAGTTTATGGTGTTTTTTGAAGGATTTTCTATATGCCCATCCAGATCCATTGTGTAAGTTGAGCAATAAGCAATGTATCTCAAGACTACACAGTTCGTCAAAATGTTGATATGGACCATTGTATATGATCGTAAGTACCCTTATAACAGGGCTTATAATGCTAAATACCGAACTTCTCCTTTAAATTGCTGGAACCAGCGTTGAGCGTAATGCATGCTTTCAAGCTAGAAAAATTTATTTACCCAAATATGTGCTGTTCATTGATCACTTTGCATGACATAGGCTATTAACGCATTTTGTGTCAGTACAATTGTGAATATAGTAAAATGCTCCACACATTTATTTACCTATTCGTTTTGGTTATTGAGCAATGCAATTGTTAGGCTAACTGGCAAATTATAGCCTACTGAAAAATATTGAGTTGCCTAATAATCCGTTTAAAAGCAAGATTAACTACAGAGAACCTGGTAGGCCTACATTCCACAGTATACGCTCTGTTGTTGCATAACGCAATTTGCTATTAAAAAAAAAAATAATAATCTACTTGCTGTAGTTTGCTACTTGGCTATAGGCTACTGCAACATGAGCATGCATGAGGAGGTAGGCTATTTCACAAAGTGCAATAAGAAAATTCCCCAAAAAGCATGTACTTTCATCCATATCAAGAGTCGATGTAATGACCTTCTCATGAGCAAGAATAACCAGGTTTTTCTTTCGCTCGTGCAATATGCGGTGGAAGGGGGTTGAGACGTAACGTGGAGAAAAAACTTTCGCATGCTGCAGATGAAACTCCAAGGATATCCAATTTTCAAACTGTCACCTGCACATTGCAATAACCTTGGCAATGTTTATCCTACAAAAATATATAACCCACTGCTGCCCTGTGTCTCTAGTTTTATAGTAGCCTGTATGTAAGAAGTTGTGTAAGTCGCTCTGGATAAGAGTGTCTGCTAAATGCCTGTAATGTAGTTGCCTATGCTTGAATATTGACGGCGCTACGGGCATCAATGTCCGACATTATTGGATTAAATTTTTTCTGGACTTGGCTTTGAGAAGGGGGGGGGGGCATTGAAATCCACGCATCGTAGTTCATTTTACAGTTTAATTTGACCATTTTTACAGTTTTCTAGTTGTCTAACATGAATGAAACACACAGAGATGTGCTAGTTCTAATTTCATACAAAGATAGTCTGTTTGCATGCCATAGGATGGAAAAAAAAAAGTGTCATGTTTTTCACTACAAGGTGGTGATAGCACGCCGTCATGGTGGCACAGCGCCACTATACCATTATTTGGGGAGAGGCCTGGTAGCTTCTCTCAGCATCACACCTGTGCGTGGTTACCTCTGAGCTATTTAAGCCCACGTTTCCTTCGTTCTGGGCTTCTGTATTGTTTTGTGTTTGATATTAGTTTTGCCTTTGTTTGCCTTAGCCGGTATGGTTAGGTCTAGGCTCTGTAGGAGACCTCTTTGCTCCATTAAGGTTTTATTGGAGTAATGCGGGACTTGCCTTTGTGCATGTAGCTATTTGGACTCATTTTCCTTGGCTGTCGCCACTTCCTGGTCTTTCCTTCCTTTCTTTGCCTAGACCTTTTCTGTCTCTCGACCCAAGAGGAGTCTTGGTTTGTTTGTGGTTATATTTACAGTCAAGCCGGAAAGTCTGCACATATGTCTGTAACGTAATAAAATGTGGAGAAGGTGAAAGGGGTGTGCAGACTTTCCGGCTTGACTGTATATAGTCATTTCTTACTGAGAGGCAGGGCTTTATCTATACTGAGAGGCAGGGTGTGTATTTTTTACTAGGCTTGCCTTAGTCATTGATCCGGCAAATGTCCAGAACAGCTGTTCTGTTCGTCCTTCGGTACCTGTCTCCTTACAGGGAGACTGGGCGATTTTGTTCGGAACTGTAGTTCTGTTCGCCCTTCGGGTACGTCTCTCCTTACAGGGAGACTGGGCAATTTCGTTGACATGTTTGCGTGTGACTGCCATGGAACGTTAGATCTTGGTTCCTTTCACCTTCTCGTTACCTTCCCCCTTATTGAGATGTAGGGCCATTATTTTTCGCATGTATTGCGTTTGGCACACTGCCGGTAGAGGGTAGGACATGGAGACTGCTTCCCTTCTATTCCTGCAGCAAGCAGTACGCTCCGATTAGGGCTCGGGAGTTATGTTTCGCTTGTCGCGTTCTCCCTTTGCTTAGCTCTAATTTATGTTCCTTTATTTATGTAACCTCCGAGGCAGCTCCTTCTCTCATTTCACGTTAGCATCTCGTTGTTCACTGTTTTGTATACTATTTTGGGTATTCAGTGTTAGCTCATTGTGTTTAACTTAATGATGACACTAAATATAATAAATCTGTCAGGTTGGCAACCCATAGGTTCAGCATATTTTCTCTTATTTTATAATGTCCTGCTTATGGAAATGCGACCAACCTATTTTACTGGTAGCGTAATGCTTTAAAACGATCCACTTTCCCAGGAAGACCGTGAAAAGTGTGATTTACAGCAGAGGAAACAGACCTGCTCCTGTAAAGCGCACATGCAGATAATGGCATTAAAATGAATTGTAAATTAATTTTGTAACGTGCTGCAAATTTAGTTTCTAATTAGCCGCTTAGTTCTCTTTAGAATCTTCAGTTAGTGGAATAACAGGTGAAATCAGCGGGGTTTTAATAAGCTGAGGGTATGGAATCTTGTCACTGTAATTAAAAAAATATGAAGGACGAAGAATAGCTAAGGTTACAATTCAGTTAACATGATGACATTTATCTCCGTTTTTTAACCATAGGCTATCGAAAAACCCTTATGTATGCACAGCGAATCCGCTGTAGCCTAGGCTATTTGAAAAACAATAAAAGCAATATTCACTGGACAAGGTTTTGAACTTTTTTCAGTCACAAACCATTCTATTTACTTACAGGCTGTATTCCTAGATAAACAGAGCAGTATTGTAATGACGTCTGAAGCGCATTTTCAGAACTCAAAAGTCCGTCTATTGCAGTGAGCGAGTTTTCCATTGAATGACAATTCACGCATTAGGCTCGATATAGGTGTTCATGGACGGCGCTACACCGGGGCAAGGGTGGGCTATAGCCCCGTCACAAATTTGCTTAGCCCCAGTTTAGCTCCCCCAGGCATTTTAATAACATTTTTATAATTATAATAAAAAAATATATAAAAGTAAATCAACAGTTCTAATCCCTTTCTGATATTCACCCTGGCTACGCAGCGTATGTAGCCTATGCTATGACGTAGGCTACGGGTGTGGGGGCGTGTGTGTAGGGAGCTCACGCAAATGACACAATAACGTAAACTGATTTCTAACGTTAGCAAACCAGTGTTTCCCATAGCCTACAATACATCAGGCCTACAGAGTTCGCCACCACGTTAAAAAATATTAAATGGAAATGTCATTGTTTGAAAACTAATTTAGCTACTATCATTTTAAAATCAATAGAAAATGTGTTCGCATAAGCTCTCCATGTGATCCGTCTTCGGAAATGATCAACTACTCAACAGATTTGTGGAGTGTGTGGACCTCCCTAGGTAGCAACTCCCAAGTGTAAACTACAGTGTTTTGATTGGCTGCTTGGCCATGCACAGATGAGTAGATTTAGAAAGCAAATAACTAACCTAAATTAGCTAAATGATCATTTTCAATCTTCGTCATCTCAACTTCAGCTAATAAGAAGAGCTTGCCTCCAAAAAATGGTCAGGTAACGTTAAAGATCTCATATTTCTTCCATGTAGCTAAATGTATAAGCTAAGCCTAAATTAAATGGGGGAGAATTGTGACAGTGGAAGCTGTTCTGATAATACAGAAACCAACGCAAACGTTACGGTGCAGTTTATGAAACACGCCAAGGAGCGTAACTAACTCGTAAGTAAAGTTTGCGATCTTCGTTAGATAATGAAACTCCTAAATGTCCCAATCATAGAGCAGCGGTTAAACAATGACATTTTAGGCATCTTTTTTGACATAACGTTACACTGATAATTTATCCTCTCTTCTCACATCCTTTTTCATTATTTTCCGGTGTATTATTTTCTTTGATGTCTGATATTTTTAAGTACTCGTATTGATGAAGCCAAATGACATTTGTAATGCCATTTCAATTTACAGAATTATACAATTCTGACTGTTGTATGGATGCTCTGCCACTTGTGACGTTCGCCCGGTTTTACGGGTCGATTTCTGTTACGTCCCCTTTTTCCTAGTTCCCTTATTATTTCTCTCCGGTCGAGAGTGGGAACTATGTTATTTGAGTTCTTGTTTAAATTTCCCTCAAATACGGGGTCTCTCCATCTCAGTGGCTCTTACAGCTTAATGAATCCCCTTGCTGCGATTGGTCCCTCGAACCTCACACGTCACGCTCCCCTTACAGTATGTGATGATTCTGACATAAATTTATTATTTAGCAAATTTCTCAATGGTACAGCCTCTTCTTCAATTCAAACCTTAAACCATGGATGTGCAGTGAATAGTTTTTGAGATATTGACACTTAAATAAGACTCTAGGTGAAAATTGTCTCTTGTGGGCCAAAGTTAAAAGAGGTAACATTTAAATGTTTTCATTTACAAACCCCAATTCCAAAAAAGTTGGGAAAATATGTAAAATGCACATAAAAGCAGTGATTTGTAAATTCTCTTTTACATATATTTAATTTAAAACAGTAGAAAAAAAAGATATTTAATGTTTTACCTTATCAACTTTATATATGTTTGTAAATATAAGCTAATGCCTGCAACATGTTCCAAAAAAGTTGGGACAGGGGCAAAAGAAAGACTGGGAAGTTCAAAAAACACCTGTTTGGAGCATTCCACAGGTAAACAGGTGATGCTATCATGACTGGGTATAAAAGGATATCTTATTTTCAGGTACTCTTCCAAGCGATACTATAACCTCTCTGCATTTGAATGGATTTCTATGGGAATTGGGGGGTGGGACTAGATTAAGATTAAGATGGAATTGCAGGACTGGCTGATGTGTGTGTTGATCAAATAGATTAACTCTTCTTTCTCTCTCTAGCTGCCATGGCTGAGCTGAAACTGATGATAGTGGGGATGAGTGGAGTAGGAAAGAGTGCAGCAGGAAACACGATCCTGCGGAGAGAGGAGTTTAAATCAGATACTAGCCCCTCATCTCTGACCCTGAAGACTGACAGAGGAGAAGGAGAAGTGGATGGGAGAAGAGTCACTGTGGTGGACACTCCAGGCCTGGACAGCACTGAGCTCCCAAAGAAGAAGCTAAGAGAGGAGATGGAGAGAGCTGTGACTCTGTGTGACCACAAACCCCACGCTGTCCTCCTGGTCATCCAGCTGGGAAGATTCACGGAGAAGGAGTCGAGAGTGATGGAGACACTGCAGGAGCTCTTCTCTAAGAGGGTGAATAAGTACACCATGGTCCTCTTCACTTATGGAGACAGACTGAAAAAGAAAACCATTGGCGAGTTCATCAGTACTGACACAAACCTGGAGCAGCTCCTAAGGATGTGTGGGGATCGATACCATGTCTTTAACAACGAGCAAATGGAGAATCGCTCTCAGGTCTTAGAGCTGCTGGAGAAGATTGATAAGATGGTGACCACAGAGATGAAGACAACAGAGGAAGGAGGACTGAAAGAGAGGAGGAGCAGAGGAGGAGCAGAAGGTAAGAGATCTTTTAAAGTCAGTCAAAATTGGGATGGCAGGTATGCCATCCGCCCCATACCTACCCAGCTAACGAAATCACGTGCTAGGAAGGTTCCCTGTATGTTATTAAGGTTGCTCTAAATGTTCCCTGGTTGATGCAATGTTGAGTTTTTTTCAGGTTCTAAGAACTTTCACATGTTTCTGAGGAACGTCCCTTTAACATTCCAGAAACATTCTAGAAGCATTCCTCTTAGGTTCTAGGCACATTCTATGCAACATGAGGGTATCGTTCTGGGAACCTTCCTCTTGTGCTTCCTCTTGTGACAAATATGCCATTTTTACACACATGTTAAGGCTGAACAAAAGATAAATGTTGGTACAAAACCACAGGAATACTCAAATAAAAACGTCAGATTCTGCTCTTATATCTCATGTTCCTATTTTGATCTCACATTAAAATTTCAGGACAATGCATTGTTCAGAATGTCCAATAGCCTATTTATGGAGGGCATGTAGCCTGACTACTGAAGTGAATTAGCCCAATGTCATAGGGCTAGCTAGCTTATTTACTATAAAAGAAAACACAGAAATACAGTAGACCTACATAGGTCACAGTCATTGTGAAACGCAATATTAATCAATTTTTTTTGCCTGTCACAACGTTCGTGCTCCATCTAATATTTTTTTAATATGTATTTCGCTAATTTATCACCCTATTGTAGGCCTACTGTATCAAGCTAGAATCATATGCTTCATGATCTTGAGGGAAATAATTTTATACACATATTTCATACCAAACCTGATAGTCTTGTAGAATATGGTCGTATAGTTATGCTCAATTGTCTCCAAGCCATAGCCTATAGCTAACCATAGCCATAGCTAACGTTACAGCAAAGACAGTACTTATATTAGCTACTAACGGGAGGCGAGCGTCTCACTGTCCCCTATTGGTAAAGCAGTAGGCTATCGTGCACTGCAAGAGAACCCAATTTAGAAATAAATGGCTGAGTCAGAATAAAAAGAAAACGTTTTATCAAGTAGGCTATAGAGTAGGCTACAACAGAACACACAAAAGAATGTTAAAATACAATGTTTGCAGCCCTGAGTGCTTCCCAATTATTGATACGTGGTTGCCATCTAGTGGCGTAAAGTGTTGTTTTCCCATACAATGACATGCAGGTGCAGAATTTCATAGATTATTAAATTCTCGGTCAGGTATATCCTTGACAAAGGCCTCGTACACACTGCCACTAACATTTGTGCATATTTTATTATTATATTATTTTATCTCTATATTACGGCTGCCGATCATGGTTAAATTAGGAAGGAGGAGGAGACGCCTACAACACTTGGAAAGCGGTAAATTATGCATGTTGTTTATTTTGTCGATACGGATACCAAAGGACACAAAAGATCAAGTCCTTTGTCAAGGAAACGTGCTGCGCGGAGCATTCTAAAACCACAGAATGCCTTCGAGTAATGTGTACGAGCAGGTCAAGGTAGCGAAAACCTCAAAACTGAAACGTTTCCGAAACTTAAACCCCAGTTTAAGGTCAAAAGGTTTTGTTGTCATAATATACATAACGATGCATGATTAAGTTAACGTTGCCTCTGAGAATCAAGGTAGTCTCCGAAAAAACTTAAAGTGATACTGCAATCAAAAACCGACTTTTCCCGTTGAAAACCGATGTTTTGAGTTAGATTATAATCATACACAACTGTCTATGTCTGAAGATCTCATGTTTAGTCAAAATAGGTTTATATGAGTTTTTGTGTAGGCTTACCAATACGCTGATTTCCGGGGATTCGTGACGTCACGAGATCCTTAACATAAAAATGGGTGGAGTTGAGGTGGTCCTAGGGGTGGTCCTAGCAGATACCAACTGGTTTTTTTTTTCCTCTTTGAGACTGAGACCCTTGTACTACTAACTAGTTAGTTCAAGTTCAAATGCGAATTGCTTTGTATTACTGCTAACGTTAATATTACGACTTATATCGAGCTACTAAGGTTACGTTCACACTGCAGGCCTTAGTGCTCAATTCCGATTTATTGGTCAGATCCGATTTTTTTTGTTTGGCTGTTCACATTAATTTTTTAATGTGGCCCATATCTTATTCCAGTGTGAACCGATTGCTTTCCTCAAATGACCCGTGCAAATTAACTAAAACAAAAGACATAGCGCCTGTTACACAGCCTGCAGAAATAAACAACAACAAAAAGGAAGTCATCAAAGTCACAGCTTCTGCGTTAATTTTAAAGTTGATGTGCAGTGGAGCTAATGATAAGGGTGATGAGACGGGGAAAAAGCCAAGGTTTTTACTAGCTTTTTGTGCTGCCATGGCTGCTACTTCTGTGCAGAGTGACTCGTGAATGCGAGATCGGAGCCAGGAATGGGGGGACCGTGACATGTGCGGTTTCAGTGAAACTCAAGCAAGGCATGAAATTAACCTCGCTCACTCGCCTGGGCGAGTGATTATGAGGACGGGCGAGTTAAGAAAATGGAGCGCTCTGCCGTTTGGCTAGTGAGACCAGTCGATATAACATTTATAAAACGGATAGTTCCGGGATGAAGATTGGCCAATACAGCGTTCCAGCCGTGTTAAAATACACAATATAAAAAAGCTATCACATGACACATCTGTTCAACTTCATGTGTAACGTATAGCCTAACATCACTGCGCACCCTTAGATTAAGCTATTGACACACCAATTGGACCGACAACCATAACGTTCGGTAAGCAGCTACATGAGAAAACCGTGAATAATGAATACCGCGCAACAAACCAAGACAATAATATGGACAGTTCTAACATTATTTTAAATCACAAAACGGGTAACGCAGCTGTCCGCGAATGATATAAAAACGTTGCCTACTTCCGACTTATTATGGTGTATTGTTTGTGCCCAAAAAAATCCACTGCTTTGCACATTTACCACTTATCTAAAATGACAACACATGATAATATAATGTGAATCTGTTGATAACCTACCCTGTACAATAGTGAGTTAACTAGCCCGTGCGCTAACGTTCTAATGCCCTGCTAGCTGCATCAAAAATTACGTAAAAAGTCACATTAATTCCGATCTGACAGACTGCGGTCGCTTGACACAATCGGTTGTGTATCGGCATCTAATACCACATTCAAAAGTGCCCAAATGAGAATTGGAAATGTCAGATTCAATGTGATTTTCGCTGTTCACACTTCCATAAAAAAAAATCAGATCTGTGTCACATTTGAGGAAAAAATCGGATCTGTGCCACTTTTTACCTGCAGTGTGAACGTAGCCATAGAGAGTTATTCATCTACAACGTCTTACTTTGGTATCTTTAGCTAACTTGCCTGCATTATGCCAAGGAGTCAGAGATATATCGTTCCTCGGTGTAACGCCACTGGCAATGTTAGCTTTCATAATCTGCCGAGAGACGGAATGTATCGATAAATTAGGTAATGCAAAGCAGTCTATTGTGTGTAAGTTTAGCCCCGTTTGGTCCAGAGAACTGGTAACTTAGCTAGATAGCTAGTTATCGCTATCATTTATGAATAATGTTAGCTAATAAATTATAACAATTCTCTCCAGACCAAGTGGAGCTGGGCGCTACAACCAGCTATGTTCAATATACTAACGTTACTATGTGAGAGTCACTATGCTGTGTATTTGAATGTATTTAATAGTAACGTTACTTTAGGCAGACAAACAAGCTAACTTAGCTAGGTAACGTTAGCTCTACCATTCGGTTACATCCCCGGTCCTCTCCTCGATCGCGAAGACGTAGCCTAGTTGTGAGGAGAGAGCAGGAAGGGGGCTGAGTTCAGTGGGGGCCTGAGTCAGTTCACCAAGACACACCCTTTCACTCCTTGACCGTATGAATATTCATAATATGATTACGTGGCACCATCGTCATATGACCACACCCACTCACGAGTTCCAGTTCAAATTGAAGCGGTAAAAAAAGGCCTTAGAAAAGCCTCTGCAGTATATCTTTAATATCTTTTCAGTTCAACGACAATTAGCCTAGCTACATAACTCTGCGCCTCTGCCTTTAACACATTCAGTCAACTCATAAGGGGACGCTCATTGCCCGCCTCCATTGCATAGTAAATGAAAGTCGAATAAATGTTAAAACGGCGCGGCGCGGTGGCATATGTGCAGCTAGTTAACTAGCTGGCCTTAAGAGCCAGCCACCTAGCTAGCGAGCAAGGTCGCAAATGTCTTTTTAAAACGTAGCTAGTTAACTAGTTGGCCTTAACACAGTGTCAGCTAGTGAACTAGCTGTCCTTATTTCCGTGTAGCTAGTAAACTAGCTGCACTTTGTTCATTAGCTAGTGAACTAGCCGGCGTTTTAAGGCAACTAGCTGGGACATATGGCTAGCTAGTAAGACAAATGGGCAGCTAGCTAGGGCTAAAAGGTAGCTAGCTACAGAAGTCAAATAAATGTTAAAACAGCATGCAGCTATATGTAGCTAGCTGACCATTAAAGGCCACCTAGTTAGCTAGCTACGTTTTAAAAAGAGGTTTGCGACCTAGCTAGCTCACTAGCTGGCCTTACAACCATGGCTGCCCCTTTTGCCATGCAGCTATTTAACTGTCACTTCTTATTCAACTAGCTACCTTTTTGATGCACCTAGTTGGACCTTTACCACAACCAGGTGGCCATTTGTCACAGCTAGCTGTGCCAAAAAAGCCAGCTAGTTAACTAGCTGCCCCATTGATTTTAAGTAGTTAGCTAGCTGGCATTTATGGACAGCTAGCTGGCTTTTTGGCGCAGCTAGCTAGGTTGTATGGCTAACTAGTTAGGTTGCAGGCCACAGCTAGCTGGCCAAAAAGCCAACTAGTTAGGTCAAATGGCGACCTAGCTAGCTATGCAAAATGGCCACCTAGTTAACAAGCTAAAAATAAGAAATGACATCTAGCTTGTTAACTAGCTAACTGGCACAAATGGTAGCTAGTTAACTAGCTGCGCTTTGTCCGTGCTTACGACCTAACTAGCTGCACTTTTGTGCCACCTAGTTGGCCAAAAAGCCAGCTAGCTAGGGCAATTGTGGTAGCTAGCTGGGACATATGGCCAGCTAGCTAGGACAAATGGCCAACTAGCTAGGACTAATAAGGTAGCTAGCTACTGAAGTCGAATAAAAGCTAAAACGGCTTGCCATAGGTGTCTGTCACAAATACGCTTTGCTGTTAGGTATCGTTTTATTTATTTTTCTACGTCACCCTCGTCTTAACTTGTTGAATTTTAAACTTAACCAATTTAACCAGAAAATAAATAATTCACTGACCACGTAATGTACAGCAATGTAAGCGACCCGTAGTAGCGACCGCAGAAAACAGGCAACAAAGTTTTTTATTTTTTATTTTGAAAATGAATGTGCGCCTGAATCTGATGCATCTGGTTGTTATTGTTACATTGATACAATGTTTACACATCAAACTAATACATCGGTGACCATTACCATCAGAAAGTGAATGGTGAAACATTGAAAATTGTTTGATGACCGATACTGATACTTATAACACAGTATCAATGTTGATTCAATGCTTCCTTGCTATCTGGGTCAGGTTTTGTTTCACCCGTGCGACATGATGCGGCGGAAGGGGGTTAAGACGTACTACACGATGGCTGCGTCCCAATCCAGTTTTTGCTCCACCCTGGCAAACTCCACTTGCAAACTTCACTTGGGAGGATGTGACGCACATACCAATAAAACAGGAGTATACACTAGCGTTTAGCGAGTGGGAGGGAGCGAGGGCGGAGCGGTTTATTTGAATTGAGATGCACTTCACCCCATCTATACTCGGAAGTTATGCTGCTGCACAGTGGTGTATAGTGGGATCTCGGATCATGTAAAATGTCTGTCACCGTAGCCTACCTTTAAACGGATGAAACTCTCAACCTGTTTAAATTAATTATCAATCCAAGCAATTGATTTACTGAATAACAAATATCAATAAATACAGCAAGTTTTGTGGGCTAGCATATTTCTTTGTGTCATAATATCGTGTAGCATTTAAATATGTAGGACAGCCCATGCGCTGGAATAAAGCATTTAAACCGAACATATTCTCAACTTGTTTCCATTTATTTTGCTTGCTTATGTCAATCAAACAAATTCCCTGAATAATCAAGAACAATTATGTAGCCTATAGGCTAATGATTAACAAATGACAATGACAAAGATATAACTAACGTGAGATTGTTTAATAAGGGTGGCAATAATTCTGAATAATTAACTGGCAAAAAAATCCCAACGTTTTCTCTGAGTTGCATGTTAGCATTGCGTTTTATCCTCATCACATTAAAGAATGTCATTAATTTAAGACGCCACTCGATTTAGTCAAAACGATTTAAACATTAGAAAGCATACATTTAAAGAGGAAAACCTCTTAAAGGAGAAGTTCGGTATTTAGCATTATAAGCCCTGTTATAAGGTTATTTACGATCATATACAGTACAACGGTCCATATCAACATTTTGACAAACTGTTTTTTTAACATTTAACATTTTTAACCCTAACCCTAACTGTGCAGTCTTGAGATGTATTGCTCATTGCTCATGTCACAGCTAACTTACACAATGGATCTGGATGGGCATATAGAAAATCCTTCAAAAAACTCTCGTTTTCAAAGACGGGAAACTCACGAGTGGTCACTGGTGTCTTCTTGTAATTTACGTTTACATTTAAAACATGTTTTAAATAATCGTTTAAAGATTTATAGAATCAATTTATAGAATCAATCGCCGTACAGCCATACGTTTGTAAACATCCGCTTGAAATTTTGGGAGGTCTTGGCTTCCGGGTCACCAGGTCGGGGTTTGCTTTGCAGTAAAACTTTGCAGTACGAACTCTTCAAAAGGATCCATTTTGCTAAATTAGTGTACTTTTATGCGACTGATTCCTTCACTGCGAGCGCACAAGACCGCTAGTGAGCAACAGAAAACTACAAACTTTCCAAAACAATTCAGAAGTATTTCCGGTTTCCGGCTGCGGATGTATCTATCTAAACCTCCTTTGGTGTCTATACAAGTCAAGTCAAATTTAATAAAATGATAAATAAAACCCGATACGAAGCACACTTTGTGACGATTTTTGTGTCAGAACATCAACAGACACCAGTGACCACTCGGTGAGTTTCCCGTCTTTGAAAACAAGAGTTTATGGTGTTTTTTGAAGGATTTTCTATATGCCCATCCAGATCCATTGTGTAAGTTGAGCAATAAGCAATGTATCTCAAGACTGCACAGTTCGTCAAAATGTTGATATGGACCATTGTATATGATCGTAAGTACCCTTATAACAGGGCTTATAATGCTAAATACCGAACTTCTCCTTTAAATTGCTGGAACCAGCGTTGAGCGTAATGCATGCTTTCAAGCTAGAAAAATTTATTTACCCAAATATGTGCTGTTCATTGATCACTTTGCATGACATAGGCTATTAACGCATTTTGTGTCAGTACAATTGTGAATATAGTAAAATTCTCCACACATTTATTTACCTATTCGTTTTGGTTATTGAGCAATGCAATTGTTAGGCTAACTGGCAAATTATAGCCTACTGAAAAATATTGAGTTGCCTAATAATCCGTTTAAAAGCAAGATTAACTACAGAGAACCTGGTAGGCCTACATTCCACAGTATACGCTCTGTTGTTGCATAACGCAATTTGCTATTAAAAAAAAAAAAAATAATCTACTTGCTGTAGTTTGCTACTTGGCTATAGGCTACTGCAACATGAGCATGCATGAGGAGGTAGGCTATTTCACAAAGTGCAATAAGAAAATTCCCCAAAAAGCATGTACTTTCATCCATATCAAGAGTCGATGTAATGACCTTCTCATGAGCAAGAATAACCAGGTTTTTCTTTCGCTCGTGCAATATGCGGTGGAAGGGGGTTGAGACGTAACGTGGAGAAAAAACTTTCGCATGCTGCAGATGAAACTCCAAGGATATCCAATTTTCAAACTGTCACCTGCACATTGCAATAACCTTGGCAATGTTTATCCTACAAAAATATATAACCCACTGCTGCCCTGTGTCTCTAGTTTTATAGTAGCCTGTATGTAAGAAGTTGTGTAAGTCGCTCTGGATAAGAGTGTCTGCTAAATGCCTGTAATGTAGTTGCCTATGCTTGAATATTGACGGCGCTACGGGCATCAATGTCCGACATTATTGGATTAAATTTTTTCTGGACTTGGCTTTGAGAAGGGGGGGGGGGCATTGAAATCCACGCATCGTAGTTCATTTTACAGTTTAATTTGACCATTTTTACAGTTTTCTAGTTGTCTAACATGAATGAAACACACAGAGATGTGCTAGTTCTAATTTCATACAAAGATAGTCTGTTTGCATGCCATAGGATGGAAAAAAAAAAGTGTCATGTTTTTCACTACAAGGTGGTGATAGCACGCCGTCATGGTGGCACAGCGCCACTATACCATTATTTGGGGAGAGGCCTGGTAGCTTCTCTCAGCATCACACCTGTGCGTGGTTACCTCTGAGCTATTTAAGCCCACGTTTCCTTCGTTCTGGGCTTCTGTATTGTTTTGTGTTTGATATTAGTTTTGCCTTTGTTTGCCTTAGCCGGTATGGTTAGGTCTAGGCTCTGTAGGAGACCTCTTTGCTCCATTAAGGTTTTATTGGAGTAATGCGGGACTTGCCTTTGTGCATGTAGCTATTTGGACTCATTTTCCTTGGCTGTCGCCACTTCCTGGTCTTTCCTTCCTTTCTTTGCCTAGACCTTTTCTGTCTCTCGACCCAAGAGGAGTCTTGGTTTGTTTGTGGTTATATTTACAGTCAAGCCGGAAAGTCTGCACATATGTCTGTAACGTAATAAAATGTGGAGAAGGTGAAAGGGGTGTGCAGACTTTCCGGCTTGACTGTATATAGTCATTTCTTACTGAGAGGCAGGGCTTTATCTATACTGAGAGGCAGGGTGTGTATTTTTTACTAGGCTTGCCTTAGTCATTGATCCGGCAAATGTCCAGAACAGCTGTTCTGTTCGTCCTTCGGTACCTGTCTCCTTACAGGGAGACTGGGCGATTTTGTTCGGAACTGTAGTTCTGTTCGCCCTTCGGGTACGTCTCTCCTTACAGGGAGACTGGGCAATTTCGTTGACATGTTTGCGTGTGACTGCCATGGAACGTTAGATCTTGGTTCCTTTCACCTTCTCGTTACCTTCCCCCTTATTGAGATGTAGGGCCATTATTTTTCGCATGTATTGCGTTTGGCACACTGCCGGTAGAGGGTAGGACACGGAGACTGCTTCCCTTCTATTCCTGCAGCAAGCAGTACGCTCCGATTAGGGCTTGGGAGTTATGTTTCGCTTGTCGCGTTCTCCCTTTGCTTAGCTCTAATTTATGTTCCTTTATTTATGTAACCTCCGAGGCAGCTCCTTCTCTCATTTCACGTTAGCATCTCGTTGTTCACTGTTTTGTATACTATTTTGGGTATTCAGTGTTAGCTCATTGTGTTTAACTTAATGATGACACTAAATATAATAAATCTGTCAGGTTGGCAACCCATAGGTTCAGCATATTTTCTCTTATTTTATAATGTCCTGCTTATGGAAATGCGACCAACCTATTTTACTGGTAGCGTAATGCTTTAAAACGATCCACTTTCCCAGGAAGACCGTGAAAAGTGTGATTTACAGCAGAGGAAACAGACCTGCTCCTGTAAAGCGCACATGCAGATAATGGCATTAAAATGAATTGTAAATTAATTTTGTAACGTGCTGCAAATTTAGTTTCTAATTAGCCGCTTAGTTCTCTTTAGAATCTTCAGTTAGTGGAATAACAGGTGAAATCAGCGGGGTTTTAATAAGCTGAGGGTATGGAATCTTGTCACTGTAATTAAAAAAATATGAAGGACGAAGAATAGCTAAGGTTACAATTCAGTTAACATGATGACATTTATCTCCGTTTTTTAACCATAGGCTATCGAAAAACCCTTATGTATGCACAGCGAATCCGCTGTAGCCTAGGCTATTTGAAAAACAATAAAAGCAATATTCACTGGACAAGGTTTTGAACTTTTTTCAGTCACAAACCATTCTATTTACTTACAGGCTGTATTCCTAGATAAACAGAGCTGTATTGTAATGACGTCTGAAGCGCATTTTCAGAACTCAAAAGTCCGTCTATTGCAGTGAGCGAGTTTTCCATTGAATGACAATTCACGCATTAGGCTCGATATAGGTGTTCATGGACGGCGCTACACCGGGGCAAGGGTGGGCTATAGCCCCGTCACAAATTTGCTTAGCCCCAGTTTAGCTCCCCCAGGCATTTTAATAACATTTTTATAATTATAATAAAAAAATATATAAAAGTAAATCAACAGTTCTAATCCCTTTCTGATATTCACCCTGGCTACGCAGCGTATGTAGCCTATGCTATGACGTAGGCTACGGGTGTGGGGGCGTGTGTGTAGGGAGCTCACGCAAATGACACAATAACGTAAACTGATTTCTAACGTTAGCAAACCAGTGTTTCCCATAGCCTACAATACATCAGGCCTACAGAGTTCGCCACCACGTTAAAAAATATTAAATGGAAATGTCATTGTTTGAAAACTAATTTAGCTACTATCATTTTAAAATCAATAGAAAATGTGTTCGCATAAGCTCTCCATGTGATCCGTCTTCGGAAATGATCAACTACTCAACAGATTTGTGGAGTGTGTGGACCTCCCTAGGTAGCAACTCCCAAGTGTAAACTACAGTGTTTTGATTGGCTGCTTGGCCATGCACAGATGAGTAGATTTAGAAAGCAAATAACTAACCTAAATTAGCTAAATGATCATTTTCAATCTTCGTCATCTCAACTTCAGCTAATAAGAAGAGCTTGCCTCCAAAAAATGGTCAGGTAACGTTAAAGATCTCATATTTCTTCCATGTAGCTAAATGTATAAGCTAAGCCTAAATTAAATGGGGGAGAATTGTGACAGTGGAAGCTGTTCTGATAATACAGAAACCAACGCAAACGTTACGGTGCAGTTTATGAAACACGCCAAGGAGCGTAACTAACTCGTAAGTAAAGTTTGCGATCTTCGTTAGATAATGAAACTCCTAAATGTCCCAATCATAGAGCAGCGGTTAAACAATGACATTTTAGGCATCTTTTTTGACATAACGTTACACTGATAATTTATCCTCTCTTCTCACATCCTTTTTCATTATTTTCCGGTGTATTATTTTCTTTGATGTCTGATATTTTTAAGTACTCGTATTGATGAAGCCAAATGACATTTGTAATGCCATTTCAATTTACAGAATTATACAATTCTGACTGTTGTATGGATGCTCTGCCACTTGTGACGTTCGCCCGGTTTTACGGGTCGATTTCTGTTACGTCCCCTTTTTCCTAGTTCCCTTATTATTTCTCTCCGGTCGAGAGTGGGAACTATGTTATTTGAGTTCTTGTTTAAATTTCCCTCAAATACGGGGTCTCTCCATCTCAGTGGCTCTTACAGCTTAATGAATCCCCTTGCTGCGATTGGTCCCTCGAACCTCACACGTCACGCTCCCCTTACAGTATGTGATGATTCTGACATAAATTTATTATTTAGCAAATTTCTCAATGGTACAGCCTCTTCTTCAATTCAAACATTAAACCATGGATGTGCAGTGAATAGTTTTTGAGATATTGACACTTAAATAAGACTCTAGGTGAAAAGTGCCTCTTGTGGGCCAAAGTTAAAAGAGGTAACATTTAAATGTTTTCATTTACAAACCCCAATTCCAAAAAAGTTGGGAAAATATGTAAAATGCACATAAAAGCAGTGATTTGTAAATTCTCTTTTACATATATTTAATTTAAAACAGTAGAAAAAAAAGATATTTAATGTTTTACCTTATCAACTTTATATATGTTTGTAAATATAAGCTAATGCCTGCAACATGTTCCAAATAAGTTGGGACAGGGGCAAAAGAAAGACTGGGAAGTTCAAAAAACACCTGTTTGGAGCATTCCACAGGTAAACAGGTGATGCTATCATGACTGGGTATAAAAGGATATCTTATTTGCAGGTACTCTTCCAAGCGATACTATAACCTCTCTGCATTTGAATGGATTTCTATGGGAATTGGGGGGTGGGACTAGATTAAGATTAAGATGGAATTGCAGGACTGGCTGATGTGTGTGTTGATCAAATAGATTAACTCTTCTTTCTCTCTCTAGCTGCCATGGCTGAGCTGAAACTGATGATAGTGGGGATGAGTGGAGTAGGAAAGAGTGCAGCAGGAAACACGATCCTGCGGAGAGAGGAGTTTAAATCAGATACTAGCCCCTCATCTCTGACCCTGAAGACTGACAGAGGAGAAGGAGAAGTGGATGGGAGAAGAGTCACTGTGGTGGACACTCCAGGCCTGGACAGCACTGAGCTCCCAAAGAAGAAGCTAAGAGAGGAGATGGAGAGAGCTGTGACTCTGTGTGACCACAAACCCCACGCTGTCCTCCTGGTCATCCAGCTGGGAAGATTCACGGAGAAGGAGAAGAGAGTGGTGGAGACACTGCAGGAACACTTCTCTAAGGGGGTGAATAAGTACACCATGGTCCTCTTCACTTATGGAGACAGACTGAAAAAGAAAACCATTGGCGAGTTCATCAGTACTGACACAAACCTGCAGCAGCTCCTAAGGATGTGTGGGGATCGATACCATGTCTTTAACAACGAGCAAATGGAGAATCGCTCTCAGGTCTCAGAGCTGCTGAAGAAGATTGATGAGATGGTGACCACTGAGATGAAGACAACAGAGGAAGGAGGAACCAAAGAGAGCAGGAGGAGAGGAGGAGCAGAGGGTAAGAGATCTTTTAAAGTCAGTCAAAATTGGGATGGCAGGTATGCCATCCGCCCCATACCTACCCAGCTAACGAAATCACGTGCTAGGAAGGTTCCCTGTATGTTATTAAGGTTGCTCTAAACGTTCCCTGGTTGATGCAATGTTGAGTTTTTTTCAGGTTCTAAGAACTTTCACACAACGTTTCTGAGGAACGTCCCTTTAACATTCCAGAAACATTCTAGAAGCATTCCTCTTAGGTTCTAGGCACATTCTATGCAACATGAGGGTATCGTTCTGGGAACCTTCCTCTTGTGCTCCACAAACAGTTTATATAACATCAGAGGAACATTCTAGGAGCATTCCATGTAACATCAAAGGGGAACATTCTCTGGGCATTCCATAGAACATCAGGGCAATGTTCTATGTTACATCAGGGTATCGTTCTGGGAACCTTCCTCTTGCTCTCCACGAACAGTTTATATAACATCAGGGGAACATTCTAGGAGCATTCCATGAAACACCAGGGGGACATTCTATGTAACGTGAGGGTAATGTTCTGGGAACCTTCCTCTGGCGTTCTAAGAGTATTCTATATAATACGAGGGGAACATTCTCTGGGCATTCCATAAAACATCAGGGCAACGTTCTACATAATATGAAGGTAACGTTCTGGGAACCTTCCTCTTGTGCTCTACAAACATTGTATATAACATCAGTGCAACATTCTAGGTGCATTCCATGTAACGTAGGGGGAATGTTCTGGGAACCTTCCTCTTGTGTTCTTCAAACATTCAATATGATGTTCCAGGAACGTGCCAGGAACATTCTATATAACATTAGGGGGACGCTCATTTAAAAGATTTAAATGCAGGGTCTAAGTGCCTAACACAAGGGCTCACCATCAGTAATTTTTTGCGTTTTGGCTTTATTAGACAGTATTTAGTGCTGACTGATAGGAAAGCAAGGTTGGGAACCATTGAGAATCATAGCAGAGGAGATATAGGCTGAATACAAGTACACAGCTTTCAGGTTATGGTACACAGAGCAACGCAATGAGGGTTTAAGGACACTCCAGGGGGAGGACGACAACTATTTCCATACAACATTTACACTTACTCAATTTAGATCCTGCCGATGCCAGGACTCGAACCTGTGATCCTTTCGTCAAGAGCTTGCGCCTCTGCCCATTACACCACTGTCTTGTGACGATAGAGCTCAACTCCGAAAACACACTACCAACCAATAACGTAGGACTTTGGTTGTACCAGACCTGTGCCAAAGAATATTTCTATTTTCAATTGTATTCATAAATATTACATTACCAAATAGGAGAACTAATGAGGAATGGAATCTCAAACGTTTGTGACTATTTTAAAGTGATACTGCAGTCAAAAACCGACTTTTCCTGTTGAAAACCGATCTTTTGGGTTAGATTATAATCATACACAACTGTCTATGTCCGAAAATCTCATGTTTAGTCAAAATAGTTTTATATGAGTTTTTGTGTAGGTTTACCAATACGCTGGTTTCCGGGGATTCGTGACGTCACGAGATGCTTAACATAAAAATGGGTGGAGTTGAGGTGGTCCTAGGGGTGGTCTCGGCTGGGCATGTGGTATAAAAGCAACAGATTTTTTTCCTGCAGTCTATGTTTGAGACTGAGACCCTTGTACTGTTAACTAGCTAGTTCAAGTTCAAATGCGAATTGCTTTGTATTACTGCTAACGTTAATATTACGACTTATATCGAGCTACTAAGGCTACGTTCACACTGCAGGCCTTAGTGCTCATTCCGATTTATTGCTCAGATCCGATTTTTGTTGTTTGGCTGTTCACATTAATTTTTTAATGTGGCCCATATCTTATTCCAGTGTGAACCGATTGCTTTCCTCAAATGACCCGTGCAAATTAACAAAAACAAAAGACATAGCGCCTGTTACACAGCCTGCAGAAATAAACAACAACAAAAAGGAAGTCATCAAAGTCACAGCTTCTGCGTTAATTTTAAAGTTGATGTGCAGTGGAGCTAATGATAAGGGTGAGGAGACGGGGGAAAAGCCAAGGTTTTTACTAGCTTTTTGTGCTGCCGTGGCTGCTACTTCTGTGCAGAGTGACTCGTGAATGCGAGATCGGAGCCAGGAATGGGGGTACCGTGACATGGGCGGTTTCAGTGAAACTCAAGCAAGGCATGAAATTAACCTCGCTCACTCGCCTGGGCGAGTGATTATGAGGACGGGCGAGTTAAGAAAATGGAGCGCTCGGCCGTTTGGCTAGTGAGACCAGTCGATATAACATTTATAAAACGGATAGTTCCGGAATTCAGATTGGTCAATACAGCGTTCCAGCCGTGTGAAAATACACAATATAAAAAAGCTATCACACGACACATCTGTTCAACTTCATGTGTAACGTATAGCCTAACATCACTGCGCACCCTTAAGCTGATGATACACGGGCAATATTTTCAGGCAATATTGCCAGCAATGGGTATGGGCCACTGTAGCAATGGGGCAATAACTGAAAAAATAATTTTTGCGGATCCTGTTTTCAATCTCTGTTTCAAACCTTTACTGTCATCTCACCACAAAGGTATATACACTACTCACAAAAAGTTAGGGATATTTGGCTTTCGGGTGAAATTTATGCAAAATGTAAGTTCACGCTACAGTGATATTATACGTATCATGAAAGTAGGGCATTTAAGTAGAAGCATGCAATGGTGATTTCCTCATCTCAAACTATTTATTGAAACAAAAGCCAACAACAGTGGTGGGTATACCACAACAAAAATGTCAATGTCTCAATAACTTGTCATGTGCCCTTGAGCATCAATTACAGCTTGACAACGACGTCTCATGCTGTTCACAAGTCGACTTATTGTCTGCTGAGGCATGGCATCCCACTCTTCTTGAAGGGCGGCCCTCAGGTCATTGAGGTTCTGGGGTACAGAGTTACGAGCCTCTACACGGTGAGTCAGCTGATCCCATAGGTTTTCTATGGGATTCAGGTCTGGAGAAAGTGCAGGCCACTCCATTTGAGGTACCCCAGTCTCCAGCAGCCTTTCCCTAATGATGCGACCTCGATGAGCTGGAGCATTGTCGTCCATGAAGATGAAATTAGGCCTGTGTTGTTCATGCAGGGGCACAATGACTGGATTAATGATGTTATTCAGGTAGTATGGGCTTGTCACTGTACCATTCACAAAGTGTAGGGCAGTTCTGTATTGACTAGACACACCTGCCCACACTGTAACACCGCCACCACCAAAGGGTCGTCTGGTGACAACAGTGGCTGATGCATAGCGCTCTCCTTGACGTCTCCAACATCGTTGGTGGCCATCATTTCTGCTCAACGTGAATCGACTTTCATCAGAGAACAGCACTGAGGCCCACTGGTCCCTCGTCCAGCTGTCGTGGATTTTTCCCTTTAAACCCACAGTGAGCAAGTCTGTCCAAACAGAACCACAACAAACCGATGTAAATAGAATAAGAAAAAGAATTTAAGTTTATTGAGATAAACTTTTAGAACGAGAGAGATTCTCACCAGAATCACTCTGACTTAGAAACAGCATACAGAGGAGATTTATACACAATAATCGTTGCTTTACTGATTTGCCACAAGTGTCTCGTACAGGTATAAATGACCATAATCATCTCCTCTGCAAAATTGCCTCTCCTGTACTAATCCGTGTATATCATTTGCCTCTACTGACAATACATGATACCACATTACAAAAATGTTTCAGAGCTCACTACAAGATAAAGAAAAAGGTGAAAGAAAAAGAGAAATATTAGTCCATGGGTGGGAGTAGCATACAGCCTCCACAGTTTGAATCACTCCACAGAGTGACGGACCCGTCGGTCACTAATCAAACTTTTTAGAATTTGAGCGCGATACAGCCTCAAGTTACATTTTGCTGTGGTGGCTCACCTGTGATTCTCTTTCTATGGATTGCGTATTGATCACCCCAGACAGACGTCTTACTCTCCTTGGTCCGGTCGCCGCCGTCCTTCCTCTAGGCCACTGGTTACAGTTACCTCTCTATGAGAAGGTGGGTTGCGGTATCGGGGTTTGAACTCCCGGCAGTGCACTGTCTAAGCCGTTCCGACTTGAGAGAAATCTGCGTAGGAGAAAATCAAGTTAGCAATCCTGCCGACTATGCCATATTGTCGTGGATTTTTCCCTTTAAACCCACAGTGAGCAAGTCTGTCCAAACAGAACCACAACAAACCGATGTAAATAGAATAAGAAAAAGAATTTCAGTTTATTGAGATAAACTTTTAGAACGAGAGAGATTCTCACCAGAATCACTCTGACTTAGAAACAGCATACAGAGGAGATTTATACACAATAATCGTTGCTTTACTGATTTGCCACAAGGGGCGGTTTCTAAACATACAGAGACAAGGGTATCCAATTCTTGATGTTTTGTCTCTCTATAACTATCAATAACCTTCAAAACAAGTAACGAAAACATCTGCCTCACAGACTGCCTGTCTCAGCAGAATGTGAAGGAGAGACACATAGGGAGTGAACCATGACCTACTCAGTGTTCACAAAGAATACATTATTTAATTACTTAACTCCATATATAATTGATCTATTATATTAAATGCTTAATGATAATCATGTGATTGTCTCTATGTTAATACACACATATTGTAAAACAGAAATTTCCCTCCTTTTATCATTTCATGATAACTAACAATTTTCTGTTACAATCTACCTAATGTACTCAATCAATTAGTAAGTGATTCATTTTAATAACATCATAAATGATTACATGATTATACAGACCAAATACAATAATCTCGTGTGGATATGTACAATACTCCAATAATCCAGGGGGAATTGAAAAACCGGCAGACTCAGGACTTATATGGGACAAAACTAGCACAGAGCCAGAAAACCCAATCAGTTCCGGAAAAAATAATCCCCCGATCCCCTCGCTTAGGGCAATCAAGCTTCGCTTCCGGATATTAGCAATTATTGCACATCATCCATATCTGATTAATAACAAGAATCAACATAGGAAAAAATAAAAATATAAAAATATAAAAATGAAAGCATAGTGAATATAGTAACAGGATAGAATATAATTGAATATAAAAATAATTTTTACTATAATGTACTACTTTAACATATAAAATTATATAAAATTATAAAAAAATATAAAATTATTACTATCAAGAGAAAGTCTGAAAGAAAAGAAAGATAAAAAATAAAAACCCATCATGTAATGGAGACTTTTCACAACTCCTGGAATGTCAACCTTTTATCTCTTCACATTACAACACTGTCTTCCCACCAACCATGTGATAGGGTGGGTACATAATTCAGGCCTATACTTTATATAGGGTCGTCAGTAAACTCAGGAAGTTGTCGGAGAAGGAATACATTATCTTGTTCAGGATCAGGAACATATTGCTGTAAGTACTGACCTATAGCAGCTTGAGTGAGGCGTGCAATACAGGCGCGAATCAGTGGCATTCCACAACAGCAAAGAAATACGAGCAGGGTGGCAAAGATAATAACAGGCAAAAAGATTCTCAGCAGTGTTTTCTTCCAACCTGTCAGGAGGTTAAAGAACCAATCTTTATTTGCATCAACCTCTCTCTCCACTAATGAGTCACGGAGTTTGGTCATATTTCTAAGTCCCTGCTGTATGACCTGGCCATCCTCATCATAATGTGGTATGTATGTGCAACACGCCTCCCCAATCATCACACAAACCCCCCCCTGCTCTGCAGTAAGCTGATCTAATACCATGCGATTCTGCATAACCATTAATCGCAGTGAAGTCAACTCAGAGTTTACAGCACCTATGGTCAAAATGGAGGAGTTTATGTACTGGAGAAAAGTGTATCGAGTAACTTCTATCTCTTTAAAAGCCTCTGACACACCTAACCCAGGAAGCAAAGCCTGTATAAACTTTGAACCTGCAGTCCAAAGACGATGTTCAGTAGGAACAGGATTACTATCCCAAAACCCTCTCTTTACCCTGTGCATGCGACGTGTGGTGTGACTATATGTGGAAAGGTCAGGAATCACATATGTAGAGTCATACAAGGCAACAATGGCACACACTCCACCCCAGTCAGGGGGGAGAGCAGTGTAGACTGAATTTCCACAAAGCCAGTACCAATCTGATAACAGTCGACTCCCAAGGCGAGAGGATGGTATTATCCCGGAACAGGTTGCAGTTTGTTCCCTATTCCAAGGCAATGAGATTGCGTGTGACCAGTTCTTCCTACATGTGTCAGGGTCGTCTCTGCAGGGACTATGGGGATTACTCAGACAGTCAAAACACTTTTCAGGATGTATGGGCGGACAATCACAGAAAACATTTTTACACTGAACATTGTCTAATTGACCTAGTGCATTAGAGCCATTACCTATAATACAACTTCCAAACCTCATACTATGTTTAAGTACGACCGGACCGGGCATTCTCCATGACACCTGTGGCCATGCTAGGTAATCTTTCAGGAAAGAACAATTTGTATTGACTACTGGAGTACTCAAACGTGACAGATTTAATGGCACAGAGAAATCAGCTTTTTCCCACCGTATTCCCACACCTGGGTGAGAACTCAGTCCCACCAAACACGTTGAGAGGTCGTTCTTCAGATTCTGCACCTGAAGAAGAGGGCCTGCTGTGGAATGAGGCATGTGAGAGCAAACATAACAAGACCGGTTAAAGTGCTGTTTTGCAGTCCACTCAGCATAACGCCACCAAGAATTAGTAGCATAATGATGCTTCACAGTTCCTGGTGTCAGCCAAGCTTCATTCCCGGTGGTGACATACCTTTTAGGCCTTTTAGTCATTACAACAGTACCGTTTGGTTCACTGGTGTTAATGGTGTAGAATGTCTCATGAATCAGGATAATGGGCAGAACTGTGATGAGTGTAATGAGGCCTAGTATCAATAGGCCTACCTTCAGGCTGCAGCCTAATCTTCTCAAAGGGTTGTACCCCTCGGTGTTCCTGCTGTCGTCTGGCATGTTGGGAGCAGATATTACCGTCACGTGCTCCTTGAAGTGGTGGTTCTCTGAGTTTTTAAACTCCGTGAGAACTTAGTTGTCCCTGCTCGTCGGTCGAGGTGGGTCTCTCACCCTTATCCCTCCTTTGGCGCTGGTGGAGCTCTTTTGCAGTGGCTGGCGTGGACCCAAGAAGCACGGCCTTCCACTCGCACGGCTGTGGGCGTGGTGAGTAGTATCTGGAAAGGACCCCTCCACCTGGCCTGGTGCCACTTCTTCCTTCTGAAGTCCTTTATCACCACCCAGTCTCCTGGCTGCAGGTCATGTAGAGGCCCGCTGGCTGGATCTGGGAGAGCTGCTTTCACCTGTTGATGCACAGATCTCAGAACATTGGTTAGCTGAACACAGTAACTCACCATGCGAGTGTCAGCTAGCTCCTTGTCCAGCATCAGCCCTGGGGGGTGACATCCAGTCCTCATGGGCCGCCCTGTGATGACCTCATAGGGCGACAACCCTATAGCAGCGTGGACCCTCCCCCGCATACCTGTAAGGACAATTGGCAGGGCCTGGACCCAATCCAGACCTGTCTCTGCCATCACTTTAGTTAACCGGTTCTTAATGGTTCCATTTGCCCTCTCTACCGCCCCTCCACTCTGAGGGTGGTAAGCACAATGGAACTTCAACCTGATCCCCAATTGCTCGGTCACTTTGTCCAACACCTTGTTTAAAAAGTGTGAGCCTCTGTCTGAAGACAGCTTCCTCGGGATCCCCCACCTAGGAATAAGCTCTGTTAGTAGGGCTTTCGCCACTGCTGCAGCATCAGCTTTCCCTGTAGGAAAAACTTCAACCCATTTTGAAAACATGTCAACAAACACCAAACAATATTTCTTACCCCTGCATGGGTTAAGTTCAATGAAGTCCATCATCAGGTACTCGAAAGGCTCCTGTGGAGCCGAGTGGGCCGCATTTGGAACCTTCTGGCCCCTCCCAGCATTATTTACAACACAGATAACACACTTTTCACAAAAGTTTTTTGCATAAGTAGAAAATCCGCTTGTGTCCCAGTGTCTGGACATCAAAGATATCATCCCTCCTTTTGACACATGATCCAGTCCATGAGTCAATTTAGCATAATAGGGAAATAAAAATCGAGATAAACAGGGTTTACCAGTAGGGCCTAGCCAGACCCCATCAGTGTAGGTGCCGTCTCGCTTCCATTTGGCCTTTTCCTGGGGTGTGGCCCCAGCTTGGCAGTCCTGTACAGAGGCCATTGGAGTGTCTGTGGGAACAGCAGCCTGTGTGAGCAGACTGAGAGTTGTGTGAGGGGGGGCGATTGCAGCCGTCTTGGCAGCCAAGTCCGCCTGCTCATTACCTTGAGAGATAGCATCAGTCTGGTTTGTGTGAGCGGAGCATTTAGATATAGCAATGGCAGCAGGCAAAAGAATTGCCTGTAGGAGGCAGCTCACTAAGTGTCCATTCTGTATAGTTTTCCCTGTAGAGGTAAGGAAGCCTCTATGCTGCCAAAGAGTTCCAAAGTCGTGCACAACTCCAAAAGCATATCTGCTGTCAGTGAAAATATTTACAGTTTTACCTTCAGCCAAATGGCAAGCGCGTGTAAGAGCGAACAGTTCAGCTGCCTGTGCTGAGAGATGTCCAGGAAGGCGGGCTGACTCCAGAACCTGGTGTTGTGTCACTACTGCATAGCCAACCTGACTGTCACCTGTGAGGGGACATCGACTGGCAGAACCGTCAACAAACATATCAAAGTCTGCATTTGAGAGGGGAGTGGTGGCGAGGTCAGGACGGGGGGAGAGAATTTGATCTAACACATGAACACAATTATGTGGCTCCCCATCCTCAGGTGTAGGTAAAAGAGTAGCGGGATTCAGAACATTGCATCGCTTGACTGTAACATTTGGCAAAGAGAGCAACACATGTTGATAGTGAAGCATTCGAGCTGGTGAGAAATGTGCCGTTTTTTGTTTTAACAGAATTTCTGCTACCGCATGCGGAAAAAGGACAGTGACAGGACGATAAGCAACAAGTGATGCAGATGCAGTTACCGCCAAAGCCGCTGCTGAAATGGAGCGCAAACAAAGAGGAAGGCCCCTAGAAACAGCATCAAGTCGCTGAGAATAGTACGCCACAGGCCTGTGCTTATCACCGTGCTTTTGCAAAAGAACAGCAGACATGTAGCCGCCCTTCTCATCAACAGTCAAAAGAAAAGGTTTAATCATGTCAGGCAGGCCCAAAGTAGGAGAAGAGGCCAATTGTTGTTTCAACTTCTGAAAGGAAATTTCAGCAAGCTCTGTCCATGTGACATTATCATTAGCCGCTAGATCATGGCCATGTGCCAAATCTTGCAAGGGTTGGGAGATTTCAGCGTAATCAGAAATCCATTGCCTACAGTACCCTGTCATGCCTAGAAAAGACATTACCTGCTTTTTTGTAACCGGTTTAGGGAGGTCAAGAATCGCTTGGATTCTGTCAGTTCCCAAAGATTTGCCTTCTGCAGAAATAGAGTGTCCTAAGTAGGTAACAGTATTTAATGCAAATTGCAGTTTCTCCTGTTTAACTTTGTGGCCCTCTGTGGCTAGGAATGTCAACAGTTCAAGTGAATCCTGAATACAGCTGTGCTCGTCTGGAGAGCAGACGAGGAGATCATCAACGTATTGAATCAAAGTACTTTGGCCTGAAGAAAACTGGAATTGTTCCAAGTTTTCCTGCAGCGCTGCTGAAAAAACTGCTGGTGATTCAGCATACCCCTGGGGTAATCGAGACCAGGTATACCTTTTTGCCCTGAATGTAAAGGCAAACCAGTACTGGGAATTTACATCAACAGGAATACTAAAGAATGCATTCGCTAGATCGATTACAGAAAAATATTTAGCATTACCCGGGATTTGTGCTAGAATGGTCGCGGGGTTCGGCACAACGGGAGCGCGCTGTTGAACGGCGCTGTTCACAGCTCGTAAATCTTGTACGAACCGCCAAGACCCATCAGGCTTTTTTACAGGCAAGATAGGAGTGTTGCATGGAGAGTCAGGACAGGGAACCACAACACCAGCTTCTAACAACGCATTAAATACGGGGACAATGCCGTCTTCGGCTTCTGGGCGTAGGGGATATTGACGTTTGCATGGTCTGTATTCAGATTTAGGGGTTACTTGAAGTGGAGTAACTCCAGCTATGAGCCCCACATCATTTTGGGACGTTGCCCACAATTGAGAGGGAATTGCACTGAATCTCGGGTCTGACAAATGCAAGTAGGCTTGGGTGTCACACAACAACTCATGAATGCTGCAGACAGCTGTCAGAGAGTTCGGAAACTGGTGCGCAGTGACACGCAGAGAGGGAGAATATTTTGAAAATTCCCCTGTCTTTTCCCAGTCCGTGGTGTCCAAACATAATTTTACCCATGGTCCTGTTTCCTCCCATTTTTTATTTGAGGCTTTGCACAGTGAAACATGGGGTGCACTTCCCGCTATGGAATAGAATTGCTGATGTGCTGAGCTCAATTCTACAGACAATGCACAGAAATCGCGACCAACCAAAAACAATGTCGAAATTAATTTACAATCACCGTACCAATTCTTCTCAAATTCCCAATCTCTACCTCGACTAAAATGTGCTGTTACATGTAGTTGTAATTCTGTCAGTCTGTCGCCAGTGCCTGTCCACTCAGTTTTGGCCATTTGTATGGCTTTAGCTGTGACTGAGGATCTGTCCAGATCCCAAGCATAGTAAAACATTTCTAGAGTCTCCGCCATAGCAGCTCTGTCAATAGTTAAACCGTCATCAGTACACTGCACACTCAGACCTAATTTGCACATTAAGTCTCTGCCAAGCAGGTTTACCGGACATACAGGGGAGAACAAGAACGCATGTTTCGAAGTAATATTTGAGCCCGTATTGAAATCTTGCACCAGTAATGGAGCAGTAAATTTCTCTGTCGTGGTATTTCCACCAGCATCTTGGCTGAGCATGGTTTTACCACTAAAAAGAGAAGGTTTTGAATCCCATGATTTAGCTGTTATTACAGACCGACCAGCTCCCGTATCCACAATGAAGTCTAATGCTCGCCCATCAACTTTTAATGACCAAAGTGGTAACGCATTTGGAGCCGTATGGTAAAGGAACCCAGCGAACTCACCCTCCTTGTCCGCATGCGTTTCCTCGTCTCCCACAAAATGTCATTGTCCAGGTAATCCAGTTTGACCCCCAGGATGTTGGAAAGTAACATTCCCCTGGGGTGCTGTGTCCCAATTTTCAGCATTACCGGAAAATTTACAACCGCGAGCCCAATGTCCCTTTTTTCCGCATTTTCGGCAAACATCATAATCCACCATGGTAGTGGGTCCCATGGAGTTGGGTCTCTGTCTGTTCCCTTGATTCCGTCCTCCACGTCTGCCGCGGCCTCTCCTTTGCTGCTGCTGTCCACCGGCACCGTCTCGGTTCCCCTGGTAGGAATTGAGCTGGGCCAGCTGCAGCTGAGAGGTCATCTTGTCGCTCTTCTTTTTGTCTTTGTGTTGCTTGTCGCGGTCCTGTTCTTCGCAGTGAACAGCATAACGGAGAACGTCCTTAAGTCTCCGAGTCTGCCAGCCAACACAGGAGGTCTTAATAGCGGTTGCAAGGTGTTTATCCAATCCATCCAGGAAACAGTGGGTTAGCTGAGTCTCGTACGGAGTAAGAGTCTCGCTGTTTTCCGGTTTGTCCATTCCACTGTGTGCGTCGTACTTATCTGAAAGTCTCTCAAGAAAGTCATTAACAGTTTCACCAGGCTTTTGTTTAACCTGTCTAACTGCTTCCCAGTTCAGACGAACAGGGAATTCGGTTTTCATACTGGTTTCCAAAGTCTTAATTTGTTCCATATACTCAGAAGTAGCACCATCATTGTATGGATGGTTTATATTCCAAGTACCCTTTACGTTACCCCACCGTAACTTCAGTTTCTTAATCAGTACAGTTTGTAATTCGCCTGCAGTTGGTTGACACGTTCTTACCAGTGTAGGGAAAATACATTTCCTGCTTCAATGTTCTTGGATGGTCACCTAACACAATCAGCCTTACTCAATGATCAAGGGGGGTTAGAAACAAAGCCTGGTGTCGACGACACCGCGAGGGTGTGAAGACTGGAGGTAGCCAGTTTACCTAGGTGACAATAACCATTTGGTTCCCTCCCACACCACATACAATGTCCATTTGTTTGCCTGTTTGGGGTATAAAGCTTGTACCACACACAACACTATTTTGTGATTGAACTGCCTTACTATTACCCGGTATCTTGTATACTGTAATGAAGACTATTTTGCAGTGTAATTAAATTGCTATTGACCTAAACTTTGGAACTCTGAGTTTTACTTGACAAAGGACAGAATTCCTACATAAAGTGGCGAGCCAGCGACGGACGAAAAGCGGGGACGATTGGAGAACTTTTCCTTTTCAAGCAAGACAATCTGCACCATTCCATTTTGTATACCAACAAAGAATCCAAGAACTTTTCTACAGCCACACCAAGCCAGGACGTCTTTTGTTGCACGGAGAGGATACAGGCCTTCTGCTGCTGCAAGGAAGACAAACTGGACCTCCATCGCAAGCCCTCTTTCGACGAACAAATCTAGGAGGAATCCTTGTAAGTATAACGGGTTTTTTCTGCATTATTCCACTGTGGATAATAATTTGAGTTTATGGTTATATAACAAGTTTGATTTGTCAGCTGTGGCAAAGGTGAGCAAAATAGCACAGATTTAGGAGCAAATTCAAGACTTAGGCATGAGAATTCTCCTGGGAATTTAATAAGTAAATTCTGACCTGCTTAACAGTGAAAGGTAACTTTACGGGGTTAAGCGGGAGGTGTGTTGACCTGTTTAACAGTAAAAGGTAACTTTACGGGGTTAAGCGGGAGGTGTGTTTGTAGAGGAACTGGGCTTTTTGGAAAAGTACCAGCAGGGTATCCCACATTTATCCTGTGTCCTTGAGGTAAACCACCACACTAGGTATATTGTACATAGGTGTACTCAGAACCTAGAATGATGGAGTGGGCCATTGATTACATTGCAAAACATTGCAAAGAGGGACCCTATGGATCTCTGTTAGAAATATCAGATCCTCTAGTTTGGCTTGAGGAAGCGTGTACAGAGCGCAATAGTAAATGTAAAAATAAAAAACATAAGCATGCAAATGTACTGGCAGCCCTGGTGCAAGGTGGAAATGAATTGAAACGCCGTTTGTCAGTAGCAGAGAAACTCTGTGTAGAACAGCAACAAACCATTGAATCACTTAGAAGTGAGAATGCAGCAGGACAGGCAGAGCGCTGTTTAGCAGCACATAACACTATTGAACTGCGGCAGCAGTTGGCATCACTGAGGACAAGCTTGGCTGACTCAAAAACTGTAAATGCCACAATAAATAAACAGTTAGACAAGTGTAAAAATGCTTATGAGTTGTTATGGGAAAAAAGTGCAAAAAATCCAGAGGTTGCGCGTAGATCAGTAATAAAGGACAGTTCTGCTGATAAGCTCAGACAAATTCAGTGTCATGTTGCTGCTTTGGGTATTAATTTACCTGAGTACACCGACTCCGAAAGTAATTGTGATAGTTCAGAAGAGGCGGATTCAGATCCATCTGAAAGTCACATTGCTGTGGGTCCAGTTAAAGCGGCCCCTTTTCGCATAAGAGGGCGCAAAACACGTAGGAGAGCAGCAGGAGCTACTGAGGGCACCGCTGCTACAAATTATGAATACGAGGCTGTACAGGAACACATTCCGTTGTCTACCTCAGAACTCGGGAACTTGTGTAAAATAATTGGTCAGTGGGATGGTTTCTCTGATCCCCGGAATTATTTAGCCGAGTTGAAACGACAGGCTACAGCACAAACTCTAGATGACCAGGATTGTTGCCAGATTCTGCAGTTAACTATTCCTGCTGATCTAGTTCAGTCACTACCTGAAAATATTCAAGGACCTTTAAATGGTGTGTGGGCAAATGACCAGCAGAGAGAGTCTGCATTATTGGATATGATTGGCAACCCACAACCCAACTGGAAACAAATACAGAACACCACACCTAATAGAGGTGAAAATCCAGTAGCTTATATGAACCGCTTGTTCAATTGTTACACCAGGAATTCTGGCATTCCAAATCCAGGCAGAAATGATCCAGCTTTTCTTGCATTAATCATACAACAGTATGATGACATAGTAAACGATGCAACAAAGCTTGCATTAAATCAAAAACAGAAAGCAAACAATTTGACATTTGCTGATGTCTCTAGTCTTCTATCTAGTTGGTATGAAACTACACATAGTGCCCCTGTTAACAAAAAGGTTTCAGCTGTTGTCACTAATGAGGGTCGTAAGATGTCTAGAGATGCTTGCCACAACTGTGGTAGGATTGGACATTTTAAAAGGGACTGCTGGTCATGGGGTGGGGGTGCTGCAGGGCAGAATCCAAAACAGAAAAACACAGGAAAAGTTGTGACACAGTCAGAAATCTCTCCTTCTGCTCCAACTCTGACCTATGAGGAAATTAATAAACTACTACCAACTCTGACCTATGAGGAAAGTAATAAACTACTGCATGGGCTTATGGCAACACAAGCACGTTCTACAGCTGCACAGAGCACTAATGTTATGACTGACAATTCATACTTGAAACCATAGGGGTGTCTGGCCTCTGTGCATAAAGTGGGTGATTTGAAAGCTGATAAATTTGGCAGACCTAGTATTGAAGTTTCGGTTAGAGGCCACCGGGACAATTGGTTAGTAGATACAGGCGCTGCAATCACCCTAACACACTTAAATTTCCCTACCACTGGCAGGACCACAGAGTTGATTGGAGTAGGTAGTGGTGTAATTACGGCTGCACAATCCATTCCTATTACAGCACAGATTGGTTGTGATGATGTGTTACTAAATGTTTGGATGTCTAAAACACATGAAGACTCAATCCTTGGGGCTGACGTTATGAAGAAGAATAACTACATTGTTGATCTTGCTAATCAAACACTCTGGAAGGGTGGAGCAGATGTGGGTACTTGTGTTGTTATTCCTGACAGGCATGCAGTAGCTACAGTTAAAGGTGTGCTTGCATATGATTTGCCTATGCTTTTGGGTACAAAAAACAAAACTCTTGCTGGAGTATTAATGCAACATGAGGATGTGTGGGCTAGACACAAACATGACTGTGGTAGAGTAACAAACATGGAAGTACATGTGCAAGGCAATGACCCCCCACCGCAGCGGCAATACAAGTATCCCAGGGAAGCAGAAACTGACATTTCCCAAGTCATTGAATCTTTACAAAGTCAAGGGATACTACGTAGATGTGTGTCAACTGTGAACTCTCCAGTGTGGCCTGTAAAAAAGCCAGACAACTCTTGGAGATTAACTATTGATTACAGACAGATTAACTCTACTACCCCCCCTGCAACTGCTGTAGTGTCCAGAACCCCTGACATAATGGCTAATTTACAGAGTACGGCTAAAGTATATTCAGCATTAGATGTTTCTAATGGTTTTTGGTCTATTCCAGTACATATGGATAGTCAGTACAAGTTTGCATTCACATTTAAGGATAAACAATATACATGGCGAGGGCTCCCTCAAGGCTTCCACAACTCGCCAACTTTGTTCCACCAATGCATGGCAGACATTTTGAAAGGATTAAGCAAACCACAACACGTAATCCAGTACGTAGATGATTTGTTGATCCAAACAGAAACTGAAGAAGAACACATTGAACTCCTAGATGAGGTTTTGGATGTTGTTAAGAAGGCAGGATTAAAGCTTAATCCAAAAAAGGCACAGTTATTGGTACCTGAAGTCAAATTCCTAGGAGTACAAATAACTGAGGGGGGGCGCACACCAGATCCACAAAAGGTGGAAGTTGTCCAGAAGTTGCCTAGACCATATACAGTTACAGCCCTAAGATCATTCTTGGGGATTGTTGGATTTTGTAGAGACTTCATTGAGGGTTTTGCAGAGATAGCCGGACCTTTATATGACCATTTGAAAGGAAAAAAATGTAAAACAGAAGAGTTGGACTGGAGTCCAACTGACCAAGAATCTTTTGAAAAGCTGAAAAAAGCCTTAATGACAGCACCTGCATTGAGGAATCCTGACAAAGAAAATCCCTTTGCATTACAAGTAACTTCCACTGATCAGGCTCTTTCAGCAGTATTGTTACAGGAGGTACATCATCAGCACAGACCTGTTGGGTATTTCTCTAGGGTTCTAACACCAGTTGAAAAGGGATTTGATAAGTGCACTAAACATTTACTGGGGGTACACTGGGCCTTAGGAGCCACAGAACACATAGTGGGTTTTAATGAACTAGAATTACAAACTCCACATACTCCAATCAAACTGCTAATTCAAGGACACATTAAAGGGGTGTCAGCACAGAGGGTAGGTAGATGGTTAACTGAAATCAACAACCGGAACATAAAAGTAAAATATTCCCCCTCCTTCTGTTTACCAAACTCGTTGACATATGATGGGGAGCCTCACAATTGCGGGGAAATTAAGTATGCAAACTCAAACCAAATCTTTAGAATTGTTTCCAAAGAAAAAGACACACAACTGTATGTGGACGGGTCTAGGTATTGGGAAGAAGGACAATACTGGACAGGTTGTGCAGTCTGGGAACCTTCTAGTGGGGAAGAGACTTTGATTAAATGTCCTTCAAGTTATTCTGCTCAGAAGGCAGAAGTAATAGCAGTGTTGACAGCGGTCAACAAATACCAGGGCCCAATTAACATTCACTCAGATAGTGCTTTTGTAGTGCATGCATTAACAGAACATTTGGCTTTATGGCAACAGAGGGGGTTTTGCACGGCTGATGGAAAGCCTCTGATGCATCACAATAGCTTACAGCAGATCTGGAACAAAGCTAATCAAGAGCCGAAAAGAATTTGCATTACTAAGGTAAAGGCTCATCAGACTCCAGGTAAAAGTGAAGAGGGTGATCACAACAACCATGTTGATGAGTTGGCAAGAATTGCTGCAAAGAGTGGTGAAACATACAAGGAGCAATCAGCTCATCAAATAGCCATAGTGAGCCAATCAAAAATCCCCATAGATCTTGTTACATTGCAAAATAAAGATCCAGAGCTTGAAACGGTAAAAGAATCATTGATGGAAGGCAGACCTCTGCCTCCAAGTTATGAAAGAGAAGGAAAATTCTTTGCCATAAATGAGGGCCTCCTAGTTCACAAGAAGCCTGTTGAGAGGTGGGTCACTCCTAGCTTTATCAGAAAGGACATTGTTGAATATATGCACCGTGTCAGTGGGCATGCTGCGACTGAAAAAGTCATAGGTATGGTGCGAGAGTCACATTGGTGGCCAGGTATCAGGCAGACTGTTGAAGAAGTTTGCGACCGTTGTTTGATCTGTGCACAGATGAATCCTAGCCCACAAAAGCGTAAAGCCTTACTAGGACAACCACTTTCTGTAGAAGGCCCATGGATTAACCTGCAGATTGATTATGTAGGACCTTTTCCACCAGCTAAAGGGGGGTACCATTACCTGCTTGTAATTGTGGACATGTTCAGTAAATGGGTAGAAGCATTCCCTATTAAGAAATGCACAGCTGTTGCCACAGCCAGAGCTTTGTGGGAACAAGTATTTTCCAGATGGGGATTTCCTCGCAGATTGGAAAGTGACAGAGGTACTCATTTCACTGGGCAGGTGATAAAAGACTTGTGCGGTCTTTTGGGCATCTCCCAGAAATGGCACATACCCTACCATCCACAGTCATCAGGAGTGGTAGAGAGGATGAACAGGACTATCAAAACAGCACTGAAAAAGGCTGTCCTTGAGGCTGGGACAAACTGGTGCAGTCACTTGCCTGGCATCTTAATGGCCATTAGAGGGACTAACAGTAAAAGTACTGGCGTCTCTCCACATGAATTAATGACTGGCAGAAAAATGCCACTAATGCACCCTAACATGGGTACAGTACCCCAGCCGATCCAGGATCGGGTGAAACATGATACTTTTCTGAAAAATGTGCAGAGCCACTTGGAGGACAAATTCCTCTTTGCTGCTCACAGCATGGGCATAGCTCATCAATCCAACAAACATAGATGGGATGATGGTGTAAGACCAAATACACATAAATTTGAAGTTGGGGATCAAGTCATGGTCAAAAATTACCTTCAGAAAGGGCCTTGGGATGCAAATTGGACAGGGCCACATGAAATTGTGGACACCTGCGGGGAGGGCAATCTTAAGGTTACAATGAAGGGGAGGAAAAGAATGGGGTACAAATGGTATCATGCAGACCAATGTAAACTGTATCCAAATGTTAAACTGCCATAAGAGTAAATACTGCACTTGATGTTTTTCAGGAATCAGGACATGAGGTGGACTGAAAAGCCTCAAGGGGGGATTATTATGGAACACCAAGATGGGTATTTTTTTGTTTTTACCTTTTATTATATGTTTTATTTTTCTATTATTCCAATTTTCACATGCCAAAACACAAATGATGCCTGCATGGTGCACAGCAATGGGACTGCATATCTCAGCCACAAAAATTACAATCTAACTTGCCACATGAAAGCCACGTCTGGAGGAAGCTGCAGGAGACGGAAAATGCCAGTGCCCTGTTGGCCTCACAGGAGATGGGATCAGTAGGTGTGAGGATATTAATGAATGCAGAAAAGGACAATCTTGTGGCATTAATCAGGTTTGCATAAATACACTGGGAAGCTACAGGTGTGACTGCATTCCTGGATGGACAATGAACCATAGTCAAGTATGTGAGAAAAAAATGCCCTCGGATGTGGCCTATGCCAGCTAATGGGGCTATTACTGTTCGTAACCCATATATGTATGTGAATAATGTACAATGGGAATTTTTAACAATTGCTATGAATCTAGGGGACTTAAAAACACAACTCATAGATGCTTGCAAAAATGATTACTCTGTTTCCAGGCCTTTTGATGACTTGATACAAAGGGAATGGGAGGAAGTAGGACTCAGGGGGGGCAGCCAAGAAGCGAAGGAAGCAAAGTATATTTGGGGACTTGGCAGGTATATTTGGGACAGGAAACTCTTTGTATAATAGTCATCAGGTGGGATTACTCAAACAGTACATCAGTAATGTAAAGACAAAATTAGGACATTTTCTCCAGGACCATGTTCAATATTCCAGTAAATCAGATGATATCCTTGTTCAATATATGCAGGCACAAATATCACTTAATGCAGATGTTATGCAAGAACTCAAATTATCAAACAGACAATTAAGCGGCAGAATTTTGGTTTTCTAGCGACATCATCAGACAGTCAAATTGGATGAAGTAGTCCTTAGATCTACCTCCTCCTGGCAGCTGACTTTTATTATCAGTAGTCTAAATTCTCAAGGATATTGTAATTATGATAAGTTCCACCTGGTAAGAGCATGGCAGACTATGGCAACAAGTCCAGCTGGGTGTGGTGTTGGGATCCCATGACGGGTAAGACTCTCCAAGCCAAAAGAGGGCAACCTAAGACAGGACAGCACCGCCACTGGCACACTTCTTGGAAATGAGGTGTTCATGTTGTTTGTCAGATTTGGGTGAAGTGTAAGACTCTTAAGTTGACATGATCCACTCAAACACTGGCAAATCAACCACGCCACTGGCCAAATCAACTAACTTATCATAAATACAATGTAGGTTAAAACGTAAGTGTAAGCAGTGACTCATCGCCACTGATAGGCACAGTATTCAATTATAGAATAGCAGCTGGGAGTGAGTAATCAAGGCCTATTCCAACCAACTAAATTAGCAATACAATAGACTGGTTCCTGAGTTAAACCTTTCTCTCTTGTTTGTATATGGGTCAAGGTTTAAGGGGGGATTATGTAGGGAAAATACATTTCCTGCTTCAATGTTCTTGGATGGTCACCTAACACAATCAGCCTTACTCAATGATCAAGGGGGGTTAGAAACAAAGCCTGGTGTCGACGACACCGCGAGGGTGTGAAGACTGGAGGTAGCCAGTTTACCTAGGTGACAATAACCATTTGGTTCCCTCCCACACCACATACAATGTCCATTTGTTTGCCTGTTTGGGGTATAAAGCTTGTACCACACACAACACTATTTTGTGATTGAACTGCCTTACTATTACCCGGTATCTTGTATACTGTAATGAAGACTATTTTGCAGTGTAATTAAATTGCTATTGACCTAAACTTTGGAACTCTGAGTTTTACTTGACAAAGGACAGAATTCCTACACCAGATTTCTCAAAGCTTCCATAAACTTAGCACCACCCACCTGGGTTGGATCCGGCAAATCCTCGCAGACAGCCTGTAACTCTGACACCTTCCAGGGCCGATATACCAGGACCGTCGGACCCTGGTCGCCTTGTCCTGCCCTGGGATTGGGACATTCTAGCATAGGATAAGTGTCTGACCCCCAGGATGTGTCCAGTTGCGGCACAAGTGCCAACGTCTTCGGGCCGTACGCGGTACCTCCCCTGGTGTGTGACGGGGTAGGTATCTCTACCTCGTGCAGTTCGCCCTTATGGGAAGTTACCTGTACTGTGGAATCTGGGCCTACTGAAGCTGCAGGTCTCGCTCTGGTCGCCGGCCCACTCGCAGATGGTTGTGCAGCAGCACTGGAATGCGCTGCCTGGAGAGCAGGGGCTGAGGGATGTCCGTGAGCTCCTGCCGCCTGCTGTGGAACATAAGCTGGAGGACACGCAGGACAGTCCAAGTCCAGGTTAATTTTGTGTACGCTTGCAAGCTGTGCTACATCGGGATACAAAGAGCCGCCGGAATGCACAACAGGAGATAGCACTGAATTACTTTGTTGGGATTTCTCCACAGTTTTTTTTTCTCCCTTGGTCTGTTTTTCCTGCCTTAATTTTGATTCCTTTTCCCACAAATCTACTACATCCCAGTCGGGTTGCCATTTATTTTTACGTTTACTATTTTTAACCTCATATGACCGCAGCCGCATTTTTAAGTTATCAATCTGATTTAGGCTAAAAGAGCCTTTTTCAGGGAAACCTAACTTTTGCCATTTAACACGCTGGTGTGTGGTTGCCGGACCATATTTGTCATGCATTATTTTCATTGGACCCGTAAATTCAGAGTCCTGCTTCTTTGAATTTTTAGAACCCATTTTTCGTGCGTTTGTCCCACAACCAAACTATGCCTTTTAATTTTTTTATTTAAAAATTTAAAAAAAAAAAAAATAAATTCTCCTTTTAATTAGGCCTATTTTAGTCAGAATCAGTTTCAGATTCTGCACTATCCTCTGGATAATTGCCCTCACTCTCAGGGTGAACGTTTAGCCTAACTTCTATTAATGCCGTTTCCTTCTCTTTTAACCATTCACCTCTAGGTATAGCTACAACAGAAAAACCACTTCCATATCCGTCAACCTCATTAAGTGTCTCGTACAGGTATAAATGACCATAATCATCTCCTCTGCAAAATTGCCTCTCCTGTACTAATCCGTGTATATCATTTGCCTCTACTGACAATACATGATACCACATTACAAAAATGTTTCAGAGCTCACTACAAGATAAAGAAAAAGGTGAAAGAAAAAGAGAAATATTAGTCCATGGGTGGGAGTAGCATACAGCCTCCACAGTTTGAATCACTCCACAGAGTGACGGACCCGTCGGTCACTAATCAAACTTTTTAGAATTTGAGCGCGATACAGCCTCAAGTTACATTTTGCTGTGGTGGCTCACCTGTGATTCTCTTTCTATGGATTGCGTATTGATCACCCCAGACAGACGTCTTACTCTCCTCGGTCCGGTCGCCGCCGTCCTTCCTCTAGGCCACTGGTTACAGTTACCTCTCTATGAGAAGGTGGGTTGCGGTATCGGGGTTTGAACTCCCGGCAGTGCACTGTCTAAGCCGTTCCGACTTGAGAGAAATCTGCGTAGGAGAAAATCAAGTTAGCAATCCTGCCGACTATGCCATATTGTCGTGGATTTTTCCCTTTAAACCCACAGTGAGCAAGTCTGTCCAAACAGAACCACAACAAACCGATGTAAATAGAATAAGAAAAAGAATTTCAGTTTATTGAGATAAACTTTTAGAACGAGAGAGATTCTCACCAGAATCACTCTGACTTAGAAACAGCATACAGAGGAGATTTATACACAATAATCGTTGCTTTACTGATTTGCCACAAGGGGCGGTTTCTAAACATACAGAGACAAGGGTATCCAATTCTTGATGTTTTGTCTCTCTATAACTATCAATAACCTTCAAAACAAGTAACGAAAACATCTGCCTCACAGACTGCCTGTCTCAGCAGAATGTGAAGGAGAGACACATAGGGAGTGAACCATGACCTACTCAGTGTTCACAAAGAATACATTATTTAATTACTTAACTCCATATATAATTGATCTATTATATTAAATGCTTAATGATAATCATGTGATTGTCTCTATGTTAATACACACATATTGTAAAACAGAAAATTCCTTCACACAGCGTAAATGCTCCCTGGCCCATGCAAGACGATGACGCCTGTGCCTGGTGGTGTGGTCAGGTACCCTTGCAGGTCGTCTAGCACGCAGACCACGCTGATGTAAACGGTTTCGAATGGTCTGACGTGACACTTGGGTGCCTCTCACCTCCCTTAAATGTGCCTGGAGTTGAGTGGCATTCATCATCCGGTTCCGCAGGGCACTGTTCACAATGAAGCGGTCATCAGTGTGGGATGTGGCCAAAGGACGTCCACTTCTATGCCTTTCTGTGACTCTTCCAGTCTCTCTGTATCTCTGTTGCAACCTGCTGATGACACTCTGTGACACTCTAAGCTCAGTGGCCACTTCCCTCTGAGAACATCCTGTTTGAAGCCTCGCAATGGCGAGGTACTGTTGATCAATTGTTAGGTGTCGTCTTGGTCTCATGATGTCAAAATGTGAACAGCATGATGAAGAGGACTGTTTAAATACCAATTCTAATTGAACCAGGAAATTTATTGGTCGATTCATGGATCAAACACCTGTTGTGAATTTTGCTGTTCAGCTCCTTGTTAGAGAACAGCAAGTTGTGCAAAAAGTACTGAAACATTGAATAGTTGGACATGTGCATTCAAAAGTTTAGAGAAGGTCAAATTAATTTCACCTGTAAAGGTTATAGTGCATTTTAGGTTCATCCTGAAATTTCACCCGAAAGCCGAATATCCCTAACTTTTTGTGAGTAGTGTATGTGCCCGGAACAGCAAGAACCACAGCTTTCCGCCAATGTAATTCAATCGACCGTATCTCTAAATTTTACGGAAGCATTCATGGATGTATTCACCAGTAAAGCAGGTAGTCTGATTACGTCTGCTGAGTAAAGTTAGCTAGCTAGCTAGTTAAAAGTCACTCGGTTCGTCAGTACGGCGGTGAGTGAGTAATAATACCAATTATTTACAATCAAAAGTCAAGAATACCATAACTTATGAAAAGTTGGTCTTTATTTCAATATTACACTAATACATCAATATAACTTACCTGAGTAATAAATAAATAGTTATAAGAGATCAGCATCCCTTCGGTTTCCTCGCACCACTTGGCAGCCATTGTTGAAATTTATTTTTGGAAGACTCAGGTGTCATGTGACCCAAAATCTCATCTGTGATTGGATGGTAGCAAAATATTGCTTGCCTCGATCGAACTTGTTCAGATATTGATTTGTCAATAGGAAAATTGCCAGCAATCATTGCCTGAAAATATTGCCCGTGTATCATTAGCTTTAGATTAAACTATTGACACATTATTGAACCGACAACCATAACGTTCGGTAAGCAGCTACATGAGAAAACCGTGAATAATGAATACCGTGCAACAAACCAAGACAATCATATGGACAGTTCTAACATTATTTTAAATCACAAAACTGTTAATGCAGCTGTCCGCGAATGATATAAAAATGTTGCCTACTTCCGACTTATTATGGTGTATCGTTTGTGCCCAAAAAAATCCACTGCTTTGCACATTTACCACTTATCTAAAATGACAACACATGATAATATAATGTGAATCTGTTGATAACCTACCCTGTACAATTGTTAGGTGTTGGTAGGGGAAGGACCCAAACGCAGGCAGGAAGTACAAAAAACCGAAGTTTAATGCAAGGGCAAGGCAGCAATCCGTAGTGAACAGGCAGGGTCAAAAACCGGGGAGACAAGGCAACGGTACAAAAAACAGAGTTCAAAGAGAAGTCACAAAACAGGCAGGGGTCGGTACCGGGGAAGCACAGCAGAGGCACAAAAACAGGATCCGAAATCAGGGTCGCGAGAACACAGGCAGGGGTCAAAACCGGGAAGGCAAGAGAGGAACAAAAAAGAAAACAAACCGAAGACAGGAAACAGAAATAAAACAACCACAGGTAAGGATGAGGGGAAACAAAAACTTGGAAACAAATAACTACAGAATAAACAAAACAGCTCGGGCAGAAACTCGGAAAAACAGACGGTAACAGACGCAAAATATCATGTGTAAGGAACTCGCAAAGACAGACTGAAATAACAAGGTTTAAATACACAGGGAGAAGATTACACAAAAGGAATCAGGTGTGAAGATGGGGAGGGGAAATGGGAGAGTACACAGGTGAGAACAATGAGGGTTAACAGGGACCAATAATACAATAACGGGGGAAACGTAAGACACGGACTGGAATACACATAGACACAATGATAACAAACGGCCTGGTAGCAGGTAGACACGTGCACAGCTCAGAGGGGAGGAACACGAAAGTGGACACACGTGCAGAGAATGCAAAATCACAGATATATACAGGGATAGGATAACGAGGAGGGAAATGACAGCTGCAGGTAGAAACTCAAGATGAATTAGTAATTAGTAATGTTAGTAGCGAACTCTAAATCCCTAATGTTAGTAGGTTAGCTGGTTAGTATTATATACATGTTAGTTTGTTAGCAGGTTAGTGTTAAATCTAATCTAACAGTTAGTATGATTAGTACATTAGTATTATATACAAATATAAATAAAGCCAGAAGGAAGAAAACGAGATATACGAAATAGAGGAAACCCGAATGTTCCCAAAATCACCCGAATAGTGCAATGACAAAGACAGGGGGTGGAATCTCAGAAAACATGGAACGCGGACTGACAATCGCGAGGGAAAAGAAATCAGGAAAAATAATAATAAAACAGACTAAAGACAGACAAATTACAGGATCCTAACAACAATATAGTGAGTTAACTAGTCCGTGCGCTAACGTTCTAATGCCCTGCTAGCTACATCAAAAATGATGTAAAAAGTCACATTCATTCCGATCTGACAGACTGCGGTCGCTTTGACACAATCGGTTATGCATCGGCATCTAATACCACATTCAAAAGTGGCCCAAATGAGAATTGGAAATGTCAGATTCAATGTGATTTTCGCTGTTCACACTTCCATAAAAAAAATCTGATCTGTGTCACATTTGAGGAACAAATCGGATCTGTGCCACTTTTTACCTGCAGTGTGAACGTAGCCATAGAGAGTTATTAATCTACAACGTCTTACTTTGGTATCTTTAGCTAACTTGCCTGCATTATGCCAAGGAGTCAGAGATGTATCGTTCCTCTCCGGACTAAGTGGAGCTGGGCGCTACAACCAGCCATGTTCAATATACTAACGTTACTGTGTAACTGGGTTTTGCTGTGTATTTGAATGTATTTAATAGTAACTTTACTTTAGGCAGACTAACAAGCTAACTTATCTTGGCAACGTTAGCTCTACCATTCGGTTACATCCCCGGTCCTCTCCTCGATCGCGAAGATGTCTCTCAACCAATACAGCCGGGGCGGCGGCTGCTGCTGCAAGTGACTGGGATGAATACGCCTGTATTTCCCAAGCAACATCTTCGCGAGGAAGAGTCTTCCACCATGAAGGAATCCTTTCAAACTCCTCCACCTCAAAACTCCCTGCAGTACTGCTGTCACTCTTGTCACTCGCCATTTTGTTGTTTGTTTAGTAGTGAGGAGAGAGCGGAGTCAGTTCACCAGGACACACCCTTTCACTCCTTGACCGTGTGAATATTCATAATATGACTACGTGGCACCATCGTCATATGACCACACCTACTCACGAGTTCCAGTTGAAATTGAAGTGGTAAAAAAGGCCTTAGAAAAGGCTCTGCAGTATCTCTTTAAAGGATGTTGTAGGTGTCCATTTTAGAGGAAATTTCAAAATTAGGTTTTTTTTTTATCTTGAGAATTTTTTGCTTTCACTTGAATTGGGTTTAATTGTGTTCAATTGGCTAAAACTATATTGCCGGCCCTTAACTAAAACCTACAGAAGCCCTGAAAGGCAAGGTGAAAAAAAAAATTTGTACGTACGAGAAACTTTTTTTTTAAATAAAAAAAAAATACAATTTTACTTTGCCTTTCGGGGCCTCCGCTGTAGTAGGCTACGTTAAGTCGTACGCACGACTTAGCACTGGCCTTGGAGAAGGATTTCCGTAGCCTAAAACAAACTCATGAAACCAACCTCAATTTGCTGGAATCTAGATGTCGGGGTGGGGAAATCTAGGTTGAGAGACGTTTTGACATAAACGGACGCTAACCCTTATTAGCATTCACCTGAACGCTACACGCCGACTTTTCAACACAAAAATGTTCACTGGGTAACAGAAAAAAGCTGTGGTTATTTTGTCTTCAAATGCCGATTTTGTAATCATATAACCTCAAGATCTGCGTATTTTGCTAGTGTATTTGTAGCGGGTGTAGCTCGGCTAGTTCACTAGTAAGCACAGTGAGGTGCAGTAAAGCGAAGGCCTTGTAGCAGGTTACCGTGACAACACTCTCTGGCGACGCAACCCTCAGGATCAAAATAACGACGTTGCCCTTAGCTATCGGCGATGTTGTCTTTAGCTGATTGGTAACGCGTTCGCTTACGAGTGAGAGGAGCGGGGTTCAAATCTCACCTTGGACTTCTGAGTAAAATCTTCTCTCTTTCTATACGGTTACATATTGATAAATGCAGACTTCCCCTGATAAAATATGCTAGGCCTATAACTCGTTTCATTCTGAACTAATTTTCGTGTTATAAATGTGAGAAATACCTGCATAACACCTTATTCACAAATTTCCCAGAAAAGCTAGCCTATTTGTAAAACGTCCTTTCATAGCCTACAAGAGTTGTCAAAATGTTGTCAGAGCTGATTATGATATAAGCTATGCATTAAATATCTAGGTGGAGGGTTAATAATGCTAGACTGCATGACATATGATAGCCTATACAAATGTATTTCATAGATAACTGTGAGCAGTTATTGCTCCAAACTTTAATAATAATATTAATTTTTATTGCATATAGCACGTCACAGTTCAATATAGCCTCGCTATATGACTTGGTGCACATCTAATTCTATAACACTATATTCTCAGTCAAGCTGATCACCTGGATAACAAAGCTATTTAACCTACCTAACGAGTAGGTTAACCCCAGTAAAATTGCATAGCCTACTTTGAAACGTAGGCAACCAGTTGGTAAGAAAAGCGGAGGTATCTAAACGTGTAAAACTCCACGTGGAATAGACTACTGCAACTTGCTCTAAGAATTCCAGCTCATTTTGTAGGCTAATTATAACTGGTTATATTTCTGCAGAATGCAATATCCTGGAGTAAGAAACTGTGGGTACACTATAAAAAAATCCTGTAGATTTTACAGTAAAGTAGTGTAATTACAGCACTTTACTGGCAACTCTTGTTGCCAGTTAATTACTGTAAATTTACAGGGGCTCTCTTACAGCAAAAATACAGTAATGTACTGTGTTACTATTTACAGTAAAAACTTGTAAATAATCCAATTTACAGTACTTTATTGGCAACTCTTGTTGCCAGGTAATTACTGTAAATTTACAGGGGCTCTCTTACGGCAAAAATACAGTAATGTACTGTGTTACTATTTACAGTGAAACCTTGTAAATAATTCAATTTACAGTACTTTATTGGCAACTCTTGTTGCTAGTTAATTACTGTAAATTTACAGGGGCTCTCTTACAGCAAAAATACAGTAATGTACTGTGTTACTGTTTACAGTAAAAACTTGTAAATAATTAAATTTATAGTACTTTATTGGCAACTCTTGTTGCCAGTTAATTACTGTAAATTTACAGGGGCTCTCTTACGGCAAAAATACAGTAATGTACTGTGTTACTATTTACAGTGAAACCTTGTAAATCAAATTTACAGTACTTTACTGGCAAATCTTTTGCCAGGTAATTACTGTAATTCTACAGAACACCACATACTGCTAAAATACAGCAAATTACAGTGTTATTATTTACAGTAAAACCTTGTAATGAAATTTACAGTACTTTGCTGGGAATTAAAGTTGCAGGTAATTGCTGTCATTTTACAGTGGATCTCTTGCAGCAAAAATACAGCTGTCCACAGTGTAGCCATTTACAGAAGAACCCTGTAAATTATAATATTTACAGTACTTTACTGACAACTCCTCTTTACAATAAATTTTACAAGGGATCTCAGCATCTGTAGATTTTTTAAGAACAAAAAACAACACTGGAAACAGAATAATGATTAGCAGTTTAATTTGATGTAAAAACCCTCAAATAAAAGCTGAAAGTCTGCATTTTAACCTCATAGTCACAGTTCCATTTCAAATCCAATGTTCTGGAGTACAGAGCCAAAACAACAAAAAATGTCACTGCCCAAATACTTTCTGGACTATGCCATCAACTTACACCAATCATTTTTAGAGAATTCTGAACTCAGAAAAAGTAATAGATGAGTGTAATACAAAATGGTGGAGAATTCAAGACAGATTTAACTTATAAAGCACATGTTCCTAATGAGGGCTTTTGTCATAGTTGCAAGTTTGAAATCTATTCAATGGAACAGTGATTGTCAGTGAATTTCAGAATTTTTTCGTATTTGGAAATCTATAGTGTCACCATGTGGTTGGATTGAGCTAAGCCTTTACGGCGGGAGTCTAACACAATCACCACACCGACATTTATAACTTTATTATTAGCATTTATGCTATAATGCACTTAAGTCATTGGCTTGTCATTCGGCCATTTTTTGACCTAGGCCTGTATGACGGAACGTGAGATGAGTCAAAATACCATATAGGTTGTTATCAATAAAACGTCACGGTAGCATTTTGAGCATTCCATTTTCATCTGTAGGGCAATAATTTTTTATAATGCAAAATGCAATAATTAAATCAATGCAAAAAAAACACATTTTTCATGCCCCATCAATCATATTTGCGAGCATATTATTTATATCTAATCAAAGAATATGATTGTCACATTTCCAGAGATAAAAAAATATGCTTGTGTGGGGTGTGTGTGTGCGTTAATCCTTTCGATATTAGGTCTCAACATGACGCTACTTGCAGAATACACAACAATATTCGTATTCACAATAACACTAGCTAATGTTAGCTCACTTCAGATGCCATGGCAAGTGAACAACACAACAAGAAACCATATTGACGCTGGTTAAACTAGCCGAGAGGAGCGGGTGAATGAGCTCTTTCCTCGGCTAGAAGACATCAGCCTTCGTGGACCAAAACTGTCAGTTGATCAAAGCTGCATCATGTTGAGACCTAATATCTAAAGGATTTAACCCATACACACATCACACACAAGCATATTTGTTATCTCTGGAAACGCGATAATCATATTATTTCATTAGATATAAAAAATATGCTCACCAATATGAATGGTTGGGCATGAAAGATGCATTTTTTACATTGATTTAATAGGAGAAAAAAAATCTTTCCCTACAGCTGAAAATGCTACTGTGACGTTTTGATAACCTACTGTGTGCAAATTGGTCAAATTTAGTAGGAGTAACATTTTAAATGTTTTATAAAAAATGCGAATTAGCGGAAAATCCAATATCCACTTTATGGGTCGCAGAGGCAGATGAGGAGAGGGACCTGTGCACCAAATTTTGTGACTCTAGGTCAAACAGGGCATCGGGGCTGGGTGTGTGAATGTCACAATTTTGTGAAGTGCACTACAACGCCACCAGGTGTTCAATCTGCATCAATTTAAAGGATGCAAGAGTTCAGCCATCCCAACAACCCAACCAAGTTTGGTGATTCTTGCCCATACCAGCTCACAGTTATTTTAGGTGAAGGGGAGAAAATTAAATTTAAAAAAAGAATCAGAACAAAAACAATAGGGTTCCGCCTGTTATAACCCAAGTAGCTAGCTTAGACAGTTATTTTGACTGACTATGTGACTCCTACTTGCCAAACCATTCAAAGTCAATCAGTTTGCGGAGAAGGGTACAGACATGCGGTTTCACAGCTGCTTTTCTTTTGTTAACCACATTTCCGGAAGTACTGCTCACCACTTTCCCAGAAGTTTTTGTTCCACTTGCTGGGTTTATCCTGACAAAGCCTCTGTAAAAAGCACCAAACAATAGAATTAGGCAACAATAGAATTAGGCAACAATAGAATTAGGCTAAGTCCTGAGATCCATCGCAAGTAATCACATTTAATGGAATGGTTGAAAGATAAGGTTGATTTGAAAGTGGAACAAGCTTATTATAAGCTCAATACAAAGTTTCACCTCACTACAATGATAAAGAACTTCCCTTAACCCCCCCCCCCCCATGTAAATCACGCTCACCTTCATGAGTTGCTCCAGTGGTCAGAAACTGACCAACGAAGAATGACATTTTTCTCTCTCCATTCACTTCCATTGCATGGTGAAAAAGGTCTCAAAAGCACACTTTTAGCACATAAACTAATGCAAACAACGCGGATTATGCCGATATACAGTCAAGCCGGAAAGTCTCCCCACCCCTTTCACCTTCTCCACGTTTTATTACGTTACAGACAGTGTATGTGGTTATGTTGCAATTAACAGGGGAGTGAATCTTTCATATAGAATCTTGCAACTTGTGCTTTTTCACTTCTATAGATCATATAGGACTCAAAACCACCTGTTTCCAATTTTTTCAGGATGGACAAGCACTAAATCCAAGATGGTGGCTGTGTAACACAATAATAGTGGGGTGGCCTAGCTCCAATATTCATAAGGATTGTGCATTTTATGATAAAAGCACCAAATTTGGTACACATGTAGCTTAATATATTTAGAAGAAATCTGGCTATTGAGGCACAGAAAATTAACCCCTTAGTGGCCATGGCAGGCATAGACATTATTAGATAGCCACAGCCCCCCTAAATTTCATATCATCCATTATGAAAAGACAGATGAGAATGTTATCTTTCCAGAGATACCAATATTATTGTTCTAGTCCAAATAGAACCAGAGATATGCCATTTTACATATATAGATCCAAATAGAACCAGAGATATGCCATTTTACATATATAGATCCAAATAGAACCAGAGATATGCCATTTTACATACACTACTCACAAAAAGTTAGGGATATTCGGCTTTCGGGTGAAATTTCAGGATGAACCTAAAATGCACTATAACCTTTACAGGTGAAATTAATTTGACCTTCTCTAAACTTTTGAATGCACATGTCCAACTATTCAATGTTTCAGTACTTTTTGCACAACTTGCTGTTCTCTAACAAGGAGCTGAACGGCAAAATTCACAACAGGTGTTTGATCCATGAATCGACCAATAAATTTCCTGGTTCAATTAGAATTGGTATTTAAACAGTCCTCTTCATCGTGCTGTTCACATTTTGACATCATGAGACCAAGACGACACCTAACAATTGATCAACAGTACCTCGCCATTGCGAGGCTTCAAACAGGATGTTCTCAGAGGGAAGTGGCCACTGAGCTTAGAGTGTCACAGAGTGTCATCAGCAGGTTGCAACAGAGATACAGAGAGACTGGAAGAGTCACAGAAAGGCATAGAAGTGGACGTCCTTTGGCCACATCCCACACTGATGACCGCTTCATTGTGAAAAGTGCCCTGCGGAACCGGATGATGAATGCCACTCAACTCCAGGCACATTTAAGGGAGGTGAGAGGCACCCAAGTGTCACGTCAGACCATTCGAAACCGTTTACATCAGCGTGGTCTGCGTGCTAGACGACCTGCAAGGGTACCTGACCACACCACCAGGCACAGGCGTCATCGTCTTGCATGGGCCAGAGAGCATTTACGCTGGACGAGGGACCAGTGGGCCTCAGTGCTGTTCTCTGATGAGTCGATTCACGTTGAGCAGAAATGATGGCCGCCAACGATGTTGGAGACGTCAAGGAGAGCGCTATGCATCAGCCACTGTTGTCACCAGACGACCCTTTGGTGGTGGCGGTGTTACAGTGTGGGCAGGTGTGTCTAGTCAATACAGAACTGCCCTACACTTTGTGAATGGTACAGTGACAAGCCCATACTACCTGAATAACATCATTAATCCAGTCATTGTGCCCCTGCATGAACAACACAGGCCTAATTTCATCTTCATGGACGACAATGCTCCAGCTCATCGAGGTCGCATCATTAGGGAAAGGCTGCTGGAGACTGGGGTACCTCAAATGGAGTGGCCTGCACTTTCTCCAGACCTGAATCCCATAGAAAACCTATGGGATCAGCTGACTCACCGTGTAGAGGCTCGTAACTCTGTACCCCAGAACCTCAATGACCTGAGGGCCGCCCTTCAAGAAGAGTGGGATGCCATGCCTCAGCAGACAATAAGTCGACTTGTGAACAGCATGAGACGTCGTTGTCAAGCTGTAATTGATGCTCAAGGGCACATGACAAGTTATTGAGACATTGACATTTTTGTTGTGGTATACCCACCACTGTTGTTGGCTTTTGTTTCAATAAATTGTTTGAGATGAGGAAATCACCATTGCATGCTTCTACTTAAATGCCCTACTTTCATGATACGTATAATATCACTGTAGCGTGAACTTACATTTTCCATAAATTTCACCCGAAAGCCAAATATCCCTAACTTTTTGTGAGTAGTGTATATAGATCCAAATAGAACCAGAGATATGCCATTTTACATATATAGATCCAAATAGAACCAGAGATATGCCATTTTACATATATAGATCCAAATAGAACCAGAGATATGCCATTTTACATATATAGATCCAAATAGAACCAGAGATATGCCATTTTACATATATAGATCCAAATAGAACCAGAGATATGCCATTTTACATACAGTATATAGATCCAAATAGAACCAGAGATATGCCATTTTACATATATAGATCCAAATAGAACCAGAGATATGCCATTTTACATATATAGATCCAAATAGAACCAGAGATATGCCATTTTACATATATAGATGAATAATGTCTCAAAATTGACTGTGAAGTGGAAGTTATATTTCTTCAGCACAATACATACTAATAGTCATAAGGAAAACTATATAGGGGAGAACAGGGTAAGATGAGCCACCCCTTGTTGCTAGGAAACGATAAAGTAGGAAATGATTCGTGATAGTATTGAAGACACATGGCAAATGTGGTAAGAAATTATGTCCAAAAATAAGATTTTTTGCTTTGTAAGTAAATTCTATTCATATCCAGTATTGATTTAGAGAAAACCTGAGTTAATATAGGAGAATATACAGATACATTACACCTCAGTTTGTGCTTCATATGTGTCAGTTGAACAAAATCATGAATGTTAGCCTAGCCCAGGGATCGGCAGGCAACCTTTACTAACAAAAGAGCTACTTTTGGGCCAAAAATAAATAAAAATCTGGGTCCGCAAGACATATTTGAGCCTTATTTTTGGGGCCTGCAAATGTATAAGCTATAAAAAGAATGTAAGAATGGTTGGCTTAGCCAACCAGTTACGTTAGCTATCTATCTAAAGTTGTTAACTAACGTTAGCTGTACTAACATTATTGAGCTGGCATCATGAATAGCCTATATAATCACGAAATTCAGATTTGATCAGCTTATGAAGTGTCCATTTTGAACCATCTATTTTTCATTTATAGCCTACTTGTAGGTAAATAATGTCAACCAAAGAAGGGCCTGTGAAGAGAAGGGCAGGTACTGAACTAACACAACAGGTAGGCCTATCTGGTTCAACTGGTTGTATAACAATGTCCTGATATGGTGGACACCATCTTGGTTTTTGTCAATGGAAATAAACATTTTGAAACATCTGTCTGTTTTTGACAAGGTTAGATTATTACTATGATAAGCTCATAGGTATACATCTATGGAACAAAAAAGTTCAAATGTAACAATTTTTAGATTTTTCAGTATATGCTGTCTGCCATCTTGGATTTTTCCACTGGCCACAAATGAAACTATGAAACCTCCCTCTACACCATGGGCTTGATCTATAGGTACATTACTCCCCCCAAGTTTCATGGCTCTAGGACCTTTAGAACCAAAGTTATGTGCCTTAATCCATGGACCAATCAAGGGCGCTTGACCTCTATACCATGGACTTGATCCATAGGCCCTCCATATCATTCCCATTGAATTTAATGGTTTTAGGACGTTTAGAACCAAAGTTATTGACCAGAGACCATGGACCAATAAGCATCGAGGGGCACTGTTGCGCCACCCACGGACAGATCGTGGTCAAACGTTTATGAGTTCTTCAGTGGCCCATGCTACACCCCTCCACCAAGTTTCGTGAAGATCGGTCTTGTAGTTTTTGCGGAATCCTGCATTTGCTTTTTGAATCAGTCACTGTAGCGCCACCTATGGACAGATCGTGGTAAAACTTTTATGGGTTCCTCAGTGACCCATGCTACACCCCTCCACTGAGTTTCGGGAAGATCTGTAGTGTAGTTTTTGCGTAATCCTGCTGACAGACGCACAGACACATTGCATTACCTCTTCGCCCCTGGCGTTGCCTGGGGTGGAGGTAAAAATTGGAAACAGGTTGTTTTGTGTTCAGTGTGATCCTAGAAAGTAAAAAAACACAAGTTTCCAGATTCTATATGAACCGTTCTCAAAATAACACAATGATCTATACTATATTCCAAAATTGATTAAATTCATTTTTTCCCCCAAAATTCTACACAGAACACCCCATAATGACAATGTGAAAAAAGTTTTTTTGAGATTTTTGCAAATTTATTAAAAATAAAAAACTAAAATTTCTCATTTACATAAGTATTCATACCCTTTGCTTTAACGTATTTTTAAAGTATCATATTTCATATTTGGTTGCATATCCTTTACATGCTGTTACTTCCTGAAGTCTGTGACCATCAACATAAAAAAACTGTCGATATCTTATTTTCAGGTACTGTTACAAGCGATACTATAACCTCTCTGCATTTGAATGGATCTCTATGGAAATTGGGGGGTGAGACTAGATTCAGCTGTAAATTACACTGGTACAGTATGGAACACATGGCTGGCTAAATGGCTGTAAGTTATCAAGGGTCTGAGCTATCAAACGAGCCCCAAACCATCACTCTGTTGCCAGATATGGAGTAGATGTGGATGGATCACTGCAAGGGTTATTTCTCCGGACTCATTTTCCTATAGAACTCTATGGGGGAAAAAGTCAGGAGAAACAACCCTTAAAGTGATCCATCCACATCTACTCCATATCTGGCAACAGAGTGATGGTTTGGGGCTCGTTTGATAGCTCAGACCCTTGCTAACTTACAGCCATTTAGCCAGCCATGTGTTCCATACTGTACCATTGTAATTTACAGCTGAATCTAGTCTCACCCCCCAATTTCCATAGAGATCCATTCAAATGCAGAGAGGTTATAGTATCGCTTGTAACAGTACCTGAAAATAAGATATCGACAGTTTTTTGATGTTGGTGGTCACAGACTTCAGGAAGTAACAGCATGTAAAGGATATGCAACCAAATATGAAATATGATACTTTAAAAATACGTTAAAGCAAAGGGTATGAATACTTATGTAAATGAGAAATTTTATTTTTTTATTTTTAATAAATTTGCTAAAATCTCAAAAAAACTTTTTTCACATTGTCATTATGGGGTGTTGTGTGTAGATGTTTGAGGCAAAAAATGAACTCAATCTATTGTAGTATAAGTCTGTAACGTAATAAAACGTGGAGAAGGTGAAAGGGTGGGGAGACTTTCCGGCTTGACTGTATAAAATCACGACATCCAGAACCGAACGTTTGAAACTTTTGAACCAATTTTTGATTGGTTTGATTTTGAAGAACTATTTTCTGAGAACTAGCAACTGTTGCTAGCTTCTTTGCTGATCAGTTTGTTTAATGACGCACGGTTCAGGAAGTGAGTAGGACCGTTACGGCGCATTAACAAAACAAGGAAGTTAATAAGCTAACGACTGGATCTTCTTCCAAACCTTTGTTTGGAAAAAGTTTAAAATATCATGGAGCTTTTTATCTTTTCAAACGTTCGTTACTGGATATTGTGATTTTATATATCGGCATAATCCGCGTTGTTTGCATTTGTTTATGTGCTAAAGGTGTGCTTTTGAGACCTTTTTCGCCATGCAATGGAAGTGAATGCAGAGAGAAAACGTCATTCTTCGTTGGTCAGTTTCTGACCACTGGAGCAACTCATGAATATTATAACTAATATCGGTGCCAGGTAGCTATACAACATTATGTTCAAACAAAGTTCAGTATGCCTTTAAGGCAAAGAATGTGATAAGCCCCAAAGGAAAAATAAGGGTAACAAGGGGTCTAGACCCCAAGTTTCCCAGCAAAATTATTGTATATAATTACTGTATGCCAACTAGCTGGCTACGACTGCCAATGGGGTCAATCCGTGGGAAAATGGACCCTTTTTAATCTTGACCTCTCAGATCTTTCTGATATTTGACACCCATAATGTTACCTTGGAGTAATGAGCATTGTTATACATTTGAGGGGGGAAAAAACATTAAGAAAACTAGGGACAGTGTCCATTTTTACTCCATTTTGGGCCTACGCACCTCTACTTTCGAGACCTATTGACAACTGTAAATCGTACAATATCTCATTGTAATTACAAAGACTTGCTGTACAACATCGGTCATGTTTGAATACTTCACTTTATTCTTTGCATTAATTAAGAATTAAAATGAATAATCTAATTCTCAAAGCTACCTTTTAAAATTTTGCTTTAAAACTTTTTTCAATTGCTGTTCTACACCAGGGATGGGCAACTCCACGCCTCGCAGGTCGGTGTTATGCAGGTTCTTGCTGCCATCAGTTACCAATGATTTAATTCGCCAAACCATTTACATGATCTGATATTTTACCTACATTCCACAATATGAACAGCAGCTGATGAATGTTCTTATGCCTGTATGCATGTATTGCAGTCTAATTTACGAGTGAATTGGTGTTGGTGTATAAGATTGGATGCTGATTGAGCAAGGGTATCTGGTCGCAGCAAAAACTTGAATACACACCAGCCCATGAGGCCTGGAGTTGCTCATCCCTGTTCTGTACAGTTCGATGTATACACATTTCAACTAAAAATATTGTAAAAATATTGTTCTTCAAAAATATATTTATTGAGAAATATTTCAAATGTGCATAAACTTTACAAAAAAATGTTGATGGATAAATAGTACATTTGTCAAGAAAAATATATTTTAGAATAGTATAAGGTAGCATAAGGATGTGATCCTCAGGTTCTCACAGACATTGAATTTCTTTGGTGAGAAGCTATACTTTCTTCCAAAAAATCATCAAAATACTGTGCTATGAAATAATACTTTTAATAAAAAATGAACATTAACAATTGACAATAACAATTAAAAAATATAGCTGCATGCAGCTATACACAGTGTCCAAACAAAATGTTGTAATTTTGAAAAAATAATCATGTCACATTGCCAAATTTAGCAATCAAATTAAAATGGGAGATTCAATATGGTGGGCATTATATTATATTATTGCACATTATTATACATGCACGTTGATATCAAGTTCAGGACAGTAGTTGAAACAGAGTGAAAAATCTTGTTTATTAAATTCATAGGCTGCAGAGGCCACTATTGGCACTCTCACCATTGGTGCGTGGCCCCTAAATATAATAAAAATTGGAACAAACCCAATAAGGCTCCAGCACCTGCGGTGCTGGGACCCCTAAAAATGGTTAACCATAAATGTAAAAATACAAAGAACCTTAAAGTGATACTGCAGTCAAAAACCGACTTTTCCCGTTGACAACCTATGTTTTGAGTTAGATTATGATCATACACAACTGTTTATGTCCGAAAATTTTATGTTTAGTAAAAATGGTTTTATCTGAGTTTTTGTGTAGACTTACCAATATGCTGGCTTCCGGGGATTCGTGACGTCACGAAAGCCTTAACATAAAAATGGGTGGACTTGAGGTGGTCCTAGGGGTGGGTCTTGGCTGGGCATGTGGTATAAAAGCAGAGAACGACGATTTTTTTTTTTTTCTGAGATTGAGACCCTTGTACTGCTAATTAGCTAGTTCAAGTTCAAATGCGAATTGCTTTGTATTATTGCTAACGTTAATATTACGACTTATATCGAGCTACAGTTATTCATATACGACGTCTTAATATTTGGTAATTTTAGCTAACTTGCCTGCATTATGCCAAGGAGTCAGATATGTATCGTTCCTCGGTGCAACGCCACTGGCTCTGCTAGCTTTCATAGTCTGCCGAGAGACCCAGCGCTACTTAGCCAGTGGCTTCAAGCTATCGGTGTAGAGCAAGCGGACTTGCCGAAGAAAGCCCTAGTGTGCAACGCGCACTTCACACCGGACTGCTACCACAATTTAACTGGCTTTGAGATGGGCTTCTATAAAACTCCGTCGCTGAAGCCAGGTGCCATCCCAACAGTGATGGATGTAATTTTGTAATCATTACATCAGCTAAGTAAAACAGCTAAGTACAATATACCTATTACATTGTATTTGTGACATTGTGTAATTGCACATGTATTGGCCACTATTATACAGTTGGGCCAAGCATGCCCGACTACGGCACAGCAGTATTAGACAAATCAAGAATAGCTTCATAACTACGCTGACATAACGTTACCTCAGTAACCTCACGGCAACATAGGTTTTCTGGAGGGGACAGGTTAGAGCAGCAGTGGCCACAAGCACACCTGTTGGGACATTAGTTTGTTTCTGTTTACATGCAAGTTATCTGTACAAACTACAACAAAAATGCTTTTGCAAACGGTTGACATTACTGATAGGTAATAGCTAATGTGGGGTTGAAGGCAACCTATTGTGTGAGCTATCGTTTATGAATACGTAACGTTAGCTAATAAACGATAGCAATAATACATTTGATGTAGCCCTAGCAAAACCAGTAACCAGTTGGTCAGTAACTCGGACGGAATGTATCGATAAGTTAGGTAATGCAAGTCAGTCTATTGTGTGTGAGTTTAGCCCCGTTTGGTCCAGAGAGAACTGGTAACTTAGATAGCTAACTGAGTCAGTTCACCAAGACACACCCTTTCACTCCTTGACAGTATGAATATTCATAAAATGACTACGTGGCATCATCGTCATATGACCACGCCTACTCACGAGTTTCAGTTCAAATTGAAGCGGAAAAAAAGGCCTTAGAAAAGCCTCTGCAGTATCTCTTTAATTGCAACTTAAAAAAAAGTAAAAAAGCTGTTCCTAGAATTTAATTGTCATTTAATGCTTAAAAATGTATGAATGAAATACTAAACACGTTTTAGGTAGTCATGTTAACTGTACAGCAAATTGCATTTACAAATCAATAAACCAGACAGCTAGACTTCAGCAAAATATAAACTACTGTAGCTACCAAGACTGAGCTGCCTGCTTGTCAGAAAATAGGTTAGCCTGAACCATTGAATTAAAAACTTGGTTCGTAACCAGCTAACTTGTTAAACTCGCAGCTTTTCCTGAATTCATTAGGCTACGTAGAGAAAGCAGTCGCACCTTTTTATCGTTTTTAGTTACCAGTCCAGCTCTCATTTGTGTTCATTGGTAGATGTTTACATCAGATAGCGAATTAACGTTAGCTGGCATATCATGCATCAGGCTGAACATTATAACTTAATTCTAATATAACTGAAAGTGTTAATTACACAACGATATGTTGAAAGCATGGACGTTACCTTGGCTCGCTGGTGGTGAAGTCATATTCTCAGCTTAGGATGTGGAAATGATCTTCTTTGATGCTACTTCACAGTTCCCCAGTTAACGTCGGTTGTCGGTTCACAGTTCAAGTGCGCTCAACAGAAGCTTCCTCGGATTAATGAATGTAGCCTACTTTCCAAAATAAATAAAGTAATATAGGCTACGATAAATCTTTTAAGAACACCCGTTTCAAATTCTACATTATGTGTATGTTTAAAAAAACCTGTGGAGGTGATGAGCTGAAACAACTGAGTGGGCGGCGAAATGACCGTTGAATAGCTACATTAACATACAGCAATTTCAAAATTTACAGTAATTCTCTGTATTTAGCGTTTGCCATCATTTTAAATTCCCATGATGCAGTGCATATAACAGTTATTGTAAATGGGTTTTACAGTATACTACAGGAAAGAATTACAGCGAGGGCTAACAGTGTATATATTACGTTCTAACTTCAGCATGCCTTTAAGCTAACGTTAGATATGACCAACAATTTTAGATATGACAAGATACGGAACACAGTTCTACTATAAGGCTAAGCAAGTAGTAAAATTATTTTGATTTGCATCACAAAACTACACATTTTTTCGACATTATTTAAAATTGTGGCCTATAGGCTGGGCTACTCTTTGTTCGTGAACACGGGGATTTTATTAGTATGCATTGCATTGGGATTGTAATTGGCCTTGGAACGAAAAACCAGCGTAGGGTAGCCTCCTGGGCCGAGGTTGACCACTGTGTTAGACCACTTCTACTTAGTGGTAGCTAACGTTAGCTAGCTAGCTAACACAGATAAAAGTTAACGTAGGCTACTCTATTATATTCAAATACAACCTTATAACAGTAGCTAATTCCAATTAGCCAAATTACCTAAAAAGTTCAAAGTATTGCAAATTAAGGTATGTAAAAATGTTAACGTCATATACATAGGCTACCTTGTTTTGTGTGTTCCCGCTTGACATCTTCTTACAGTTGGTAATCCCACAATTCTGTGCGGTCACCTTAAAATACTGTAAAAAAATATTTTACTGTATATTTACAGCCGAATCCATGAAGGACCCAACGTGCTTTGCGATTTACAGTAATTTACAGGGAAAGAGTTAATACAGCAAGGTCTTGTTAAATTTTACTGTAAAAATTACAGCAATGTGTTACAGTGTATGGGTTCATTATTAGGCTACCCCTTGTTAATGACGCTTACCCTATGCACGGTGCGTCCCTAGTGGTAGTTCTTGACGTCCCAATTATAGCAACCTATTCATATTTCTCTGAAAGTATAAATTCATTTACAACAAAAAACCTCGACATTTTGACAACTCCTGTAGGCTATAATCGTTAAAAGGCCTTTTGCAAATATGCTAGCTGCTCTGGGAAATTTGGCAATAAAGTAACCTGTGTTATGCAGATATTTCTGACGTTTATAACACGAAAATTAGTTCAGCATTAAGGGAGTTATAGACCTAGCATATTTTCTCAGGGGAAGTCTGCATCTGTCAATACACTACCAAAATACGCTGATCTTTATGTGACTTATATATGTATTATATTAGTAACCTATAAAACTATGCATAAGTGAGCGGTATTTAGTTTTTTATATTTAAAGACTGAGCAACCAATGATCATAGCTGAACATATCCTTTTCATGCCGACTTGAAATGTATAGGTCTACGCCTTGAAATAAATGCGAGTGGAAATAAATAGGCTACCCATTGAAATAAATAAGAGACGTAAAATAATGAATATTTATTTTGACACACGCCAATAACAGCTTGTTTAGCCTGATCTTCCGAGAAAATATCCAAGCGTGATTTTGAGGTTATATGATTACAAAATAGGCATTTGAAGACTAAATAACCATTGTTTTTTTCTGTTACCCAGTGAGCATTTTTGTGTTGAAAAGTCGGCGGGACTACAATGGGGATGTCATCTGGCAGTGTAGTATAATGGTTAAGGAACTGGCTTTGTAACCGAAAGGTTGCAGGTTCGATTCCCAGGTAGGACACTGCCGTTGTACCCTTGAGCAAGGTACTTAACCTGATTCGCTTCAGTATATATCCAGCTGTATAAATGGATAATATGTAAAAAATGCTAAAAAGTTGTTTAAGTCGCTCTGGATAAGAGCGTCTGCTAAATGGATAGTTCCGAACTAATGGACAGTTCGGAATTTTGGACATAATGTCTCAATTACGACTTACCCATGATGTAGTTGATTGATGGAAACCATTTTCAGATAATTCCATGCTGTCCCTTCTTTTGGACATACACACATTGCTAATGCTAGCGCAACTCTAAGGTAACTGCTAGCATCCACTACCAAACGCACTTAAACACTCCACAGTGCACCCAAAGCAAATCAAATATGACGACAGTCTATCTGGGTTATTTTCAGTGATTAAACCATCATTTTTGAAGTCAAACTATCGTTGAATCCTTTACTTTGTGCTGACCTATATTCTCTGTGGAAGTACGGCGGCGGAGCGATACTTTACGTTACCTACGAATGTAGTGCCGGCACTGGTCGACTACAACAACAAAGAAGACCAACAAGTTGCAATGGCCACGTTCGCTCCGTGATTAGGGCATAGGCAAATCGACCACCACCATCATCCCCCGTTGCATCGATGGAAATATGTGCAGATCTCTTCACTAAAATAAGTACACCACTTTTTTTAATGTATATTTTGAAAGTGATATACATCTTCCCGTCGTAAGTGTGATTCTTGAATAAGCACTACAGATATATTGCGTTCAAGGTAACGGGTTCGCTTCACCGGCGAGTTCAAACCGCGTACATTCCAGTTAAATATACACAAATCAACCATTTGAGGTTAAAACAGCATTAAATGCCAATGAGCAATTCCACAAGTACCTCAGTACAAACATCAGTGATCGATTAAACCAGCGAATTAGTCGATGATATGTTGTGACCATTGAACACACAAATAAGTAGTCTGCTAAATAATAAAAAAAACAATCTTAAAGATAAAACTATATACACAAAATAAGCTAACTGTGAGGAAATAAAAGTAATATGATTCCCTCTGTTTTGAAACAGATAAAGATTGCTAAGAGCCGTGACGGATTAAGTATAGGACAGACTTTAAGGTTTTACTTCTGACCTTTAAAGCTCTGCATGGACTTGCGCCAGTGTATATATGTAATCTGCTTTCACCCTATAAGCCGACAAGATCACTTAGTTCATCGTCGCTTGCTCCCCCCTCCCCACCATCCCTGCCTCCCGCTGGACCGTCATCTAGCTGCTGCAAATTATATTCACATGAACATTGGCTGATTAACCATGTTGGTCATTAAGACCTAGACCCTGAGCCGACCAGAGGAGAATGGATTCCCTCCTTGAGTCTGGTTCCTCCCAAGGTTTCTTCCTATCTATCTCCAGGGGGTTTTTCCTTACTGCTGTCGCCTTTGGCTTGCTCTTGTGGGGGTTTAGGCTGGGTTTATCTGTGAAGCGTATTGTGACAACTGGTTGTGAAATGCACTAGATAAATAAATATTGATTTGAATATTGATTTTATACAGTGCAATTCTGGGCTCTTGGTAATAGGAGAGATTATCGTCAGGAGAGGGCATTATGGTTACGCAAATGTCTGATCAGGAGATTACATTTGTTTCTTTTCTATCGAACACTTATACAGTTAGAATTCAGTGTAACAGTTACAGCTAGCACTGCCATATGCAGTATCAATGATAATCCTCCCGTTAGGCTAGCATAAGTCATAGCCTACAGCTATAAGTGTACAAGGAGATATTATCTCATACGTACGACTTATTATCTTGTATGTACGAGATAAACTTGGGTTTTGGCCGCAAAATTGTTTTTTTTTCACCTTGCCTTTCAGGGCGTCCGTACTCGTAGATGTTTAATTCATTTAATTAAAAATGTATATTCAGGGCATCATATGTGTAACGTTATCGATAAACATTTTCTGGGCTGATATTGACTAACTCATGATGAAACTAAAATGATCTCCTGGATAACAAAGCTATTTTTCCCCAAGGGCCAAAACCGGGCTTTCGTTTTGAAGCTCACTTCCTGGATGGGCTGGGAGCGGCCATAGTGCCGTTGCTCACTAGCGCCACTGCAATTGGCTCCAGTATAGGTCTTTCCCCATGTAAGTCAATGACAGCAATGTTGTCAAAATACTAAGTCAATAAATGTTTTCCACGAGAAAATGTAGTCGCAATAGGTGCCTTTCCTTCATCTAATGCCTCTGCATGTGCTGATTTTTTAAAATATTGTGTATTGGGTATTAGGGTGTTCATGACCAATCAGAGGGACAGGTTGAGTCCTGGGGTCACTGCCAAAAATAGGTTCTATTGAGTTCTCACTGCCCTCACTTGGAGGGGCGGGACCAGAAGGGGGAGACAACAATCATTGGTCTAAAACGCACCCTGGCGTCTTGGGATTTTTATACAGTCCAGGGGCCCAGATTAGCAGTCGTCCTATCGTCTCAGACGACTAACAATTAAGAAGGACAACCTTTGATTTCCAAGTGATCGTCCTGCTGACGACTGTGAATTTAGGATTTTATCATTTTTTTAATTAGCTAACTAGAACTATTTCTGTTTTACACACACAACGTAACATACACGTTCGTCATGCACGGATATTCAAAAATATTTCCTAAGTTCCAAATGGGAAAAGCGGCACACATTGTCACTCGCACGCAGTCTGTCTGTGCTCACCGCATTGTTGTTATTGCTGCTATGCCAGACTGCAGCAGTCAAGCAAGTTTGCAGCACACAGACACAACAGCGATATCAGCTAGTTAGCTCGCTAACGCTAACGTTAGCGTTCACGGACATTGGGTATCGATCTGTTGTTGCTAGTTGTTTGCCAACACAAGGCTTAGTAAGTGATCATGCATTTATCACTTACCAAGCCTTTAATTAGCAAGCAATATCCATGAACACTAGCTAGCTAACGTTAGTTACTGTCTGTATTCAGTTCAGTGAGCCCTCAGTGTCCCATGAGCACACGCTGCACAAGTCAAACATAAATGTCCGTGGAGAAAAGGAATAACGTCGTGTCTATCTTTGGGCTACATGCGACGTAGTGATCGGATTTTCAAAGATGTGGAGATTTATTGAGGGTGCAAGTCCACCCCCCACTAAAAAGGCTAAAACCAAAGAAGATCAGCAAAAAACTCAGCGAAAATATGATTCAGAGAGCAGAGATTTTCCTTTCCAGGAAAATTGGAAGGTGAATAGACCATGGCTTGTCTGGGAGGAGGAAGGGATAATGAGATGTAGTTGGTGCATTCAAGCTAAAGAAGTAGACAGAAAAATAGGCACCAAAAATATATTTGCCTGTGAGAGTGGATGTGTGTCAGTTAGATTGGAGAGCATCAGGGCACATGAAATCTCCACCAAACACACCCTTGCAAAGAAAATTCTGAATGGCAAGGAGAAGCCAACAGAGTGGCCAATTGTGAAGTCCATGGTACAGCTAAATCCAGAAGAAATTAATAGATTAACAAGCATGTTTAGAAACGCTGTTTTAGAGCAGTCTCAACCTTGTTCGTCTTCTGTGTTCCTTTTTTCTTTCATTGTGAGTACCTCCAGTTGAGAACCACAACCAGAGACAGAGCCCTACATACATACATACACATACTGTATTCAAAATAAAGCATTTGAAGTACAGTCTTCTTTGTTGCTCACCTACAGCGCTTGCAGCGATGCAAGTAGGACAAGTAACTTTTAGGAAGGACAAGTATCTTTTCTAAGATACTTGTCCTTGGTCAAGTATGACTTTTACCCTAATCTGGGCCCCTGCAGTCTATGCTTGGCACAGGGAGACATCCCTTAGTAGCCTCCCATGAACAAGCTGTTGTTTTGTGGACGCAGTTCGTAGCATAATAAATTGACTGCCTTGTTGCTCATCTTCAACATGTTTGTCATCACATATTCATTTTGGAGCGAGCTATGATGTGTCTACTACGATAAAAAATACTGTTTCATGAGATGAGAGACAGCAGGGGATGTTGCAGCTACACTACAGGCCCAGCGTCTCGGAGCAAGCAGCCAAACTGTGGGTTAAGTATCTGAAATAAATTGCTACATACCTGGAAACCTTTTATCAATTTAGATAGCTATTCCACCCCCTCCCATACGCAATCGCCGTACTCCCCCTGTCATGAAAGTTACCATTGCTTAGCAATGCTGGGTTAGCTAGCTAGCAAGCTAACGATATCTCACGGCAAGTCGTTTTAACATTTAGCTTGCAAGCTAACGATAGCTTATGGCAAGCCATTTTAATTTAACAGTTATTCTACTTCCTTAAAGTCATCCTTGCAGGTGGCCATATAAGTTAGCTAGCTTCCGTGATTGCCTAGCTAACGTTATTAACGTTAGCCAGCTGCTCCAACTAGAATCCTAACCAGACATTTCTATGCCTGGATAATTTTTTTTTGGCCCCAAAAATTAAGAAAATGTGCGGGGAATAGAGCCGTTAGCGGTATGTTTGTACTGACCTGTGGTGTAGTGGTGCCTGGAGAAGTGGGTATACTGTAATTTTGCCAAAAAATGCTGAAAATGATATTTTCCAAGGTTATCTCATATTGGCAGGCCAACTTAAAGTGATGGTTTACTCAAAAATGAAAAATTGTCAACTGGTTTCTTTAAGAACTGTATGGGCCAGTATTGTTTGGAAAGTCACTTGACTTCTGCTGCAGCTAATGTTTGCACACTTAAGGGACAGTGTGGGATCAGTATCAAGTGAACATTAAAACCCCAAAAGATAAGCAAATTTTGCAATCAATACTGGCCCACAGACAATAGGGTGAGACCACAATTACAGAATTATGCTTTTTGGGTGAACTATTCCTTTGAAGGGATAGTTCACCCAAAAACGAAAACTGGGCAACTATCTTCTTACCCTATAAGTAGTCTATGGGCCAATAGTTTTTGTAAACTGTTTATTGGAACTGCTGATTTGCAACAATTAATTTTTACTCAATGGTTGTACATTTAAGCCAGAGTGTAGCACCATTATAAAATGAACATGAGTTGCAACAAAGCTGCAAAAGTCAAGGGACAGTTTACCAACACTACTGGTCCTAATCTATGATTATAAAACGGGTAATTCTGACCACGCATTATGATTGGTTGAGAGGCGTTCAAAGCTGTGTCTATATTCGCGATATAGTACCCCTATGATGCAATAATACACCTGTTTACCTGGACGTTTAAATTAATATCACTCCGCACGTCCACAGCAAAAACTTTCTGATGCTGGGCTGGAGGCTAGAGAAATCCACTCACGGACATAAAATCGAAAGCTACTGGAAACCAAATCCACTGGAAAGGAAATTAACGGTGTAGTGACATTCTCACTGCTAGTAACGATAGCAACAGTTTAGGCTTATAGCGATTCATGAAACCAGTTCAAACACTAAATCTGCAGATAAAAAAAGTTGTATTCGGCAGGTTAGCTACAGCAAATTTAATCTAACGTTAGCAAACCATTTTTGTGGTTAGAGGTGCAGTATTTATTCAGTTTGGAAACACGGATTTAGTAGGAATTTAGCTAGCTAGGCTTAGTAATTAGCTGTAAGTTAACGTGAGAAACATAGCCTACCGACTGGTTGTGTGAAAGCAAGTTAACGTTACTTCACATCTGTATAGGCTATATATAGATAACTGTTTTAGCTAACGCTATTACATTATATTATTATTATGTTATTAGCACATAACGCTAGCTATTAGTCCGTTTGCTAGCTAGGATTCCATTCCTAGCTTTGCTTGTTTTTGTGTTGCATGGCAACAGCTACACTGGGGACTATTTTCTGCTACTGAAATTCAATTCATAACGTTAATTAAAAATAGTTTTATTGAAAGTGTGCCTTGTCCTTATATATTATTTACAATATAACTGTCAGCCGTTTTATAAAAGCAATAAGGTAACTCAACGCTGTACAATAACGTCAATATAATCACAGTTAAAGGGTTGCCGGCCCTCCGCTTCACGTTGGGCCTAACAACACCCTTTAACTGTGACTATATTGACGATATAATACTGCGTCTCGTACCTTATTGCTTAAATATATCATAGGCGGATTGTCATTCAGGCTAACGGAGGCTGAGCCTTCCAATGGGATTAAAAATGAAATAAAATCGTCTGCAAAAATATATCATTTTTAAAAAGAATTCTGTCCATATTTAGGCTATAGTGAGAGCGCATCTGAGTCTAATTTCTGCTTCGACAGGTCTGCGCACATGCGCATTATGCTCGTGAGGCTATTTTGCCTAGGGTGACGTTCAGCCTCACTCAGAAGCATTTGACATTACATTACCTCTAAGCGGCTCATGTAGAATGAGATGGTACCAAGCAGAGCCCGTTGAAAATACTTGTCTGTTAGGCTAGCCTCAGCCACACCCCCATCCTGTGACAGGGCGAGTAGCCTACAGAAATTACATCTCATTTGCATATTGCACTCTATTTGCAAAATGTTCTGACTCCGCCCACCATTTGCGCTCCCCTTATTTTTTAATAAACAAACGAGGTCCGTTCTTAAAGCCACCGCATTCCGGTGGAAGAACAATTGTATATTCTTGCAGTACTGTTAGAAGACAACCAAGCAAAACATCTATTTAACTTGCTCTTCATCTGATAGCTAGCTGGGTGACTAGCTAGTTAACTAACAGGCGCTAAATCATTTCATGCCAACAACTTCCATTTTATAACGTTTATGCGAACGTGTCCCCTCACCATCCTACCCTATACCTTTCTGATCAATAGCAGCAGGCGGTTTGCAGAGAGAGAAAAACATTAATTTCTGGAGAGAGAAAGTGTAGGATCCTGAGACAGACAGTTACCCATATCAGGAGAGGGAATTATACAAGCAGGGATGTTCAGAAAGCTGCACCATTACACCCATTAAATGATAAGAATTTTGTTGTCAATACACCTGGAGCAACACTGAAGTTGGTATTCAAATGATGAGTGAGGAATGAATTGTGAGCTATTTGACAGCTGATTGGTTGGAACTGACAAAATCACCAGGACGAACCATTTAATAGTGATTCTGTATCACCATTTAAGGGTTATTTGAATCAAAATTTTCTACAGGGAGCCATGCCTCCCAGACCCCCCTCATTTACACCCCCTGCCAACCACCTACTACACTTGTAACCGCCTACTACACTCGTAACCGCCTACAACACTCGTAAACAACCAACTACACTCATAACCACCTACTACACTCATAACCACCTACTACACTCATAACCGCCTACTACACTCGTAACCACCTACTGCACTCGTAACCGCCTACTACACTCATAACCACCTACTACACTCGTAACCACCTACTACACTCATAACCACCTACTACACTCGTAACCGCCTACTACACTCATAACCGCCTACTACACTCGTAACCGCCTACTACACTCATAACCACCTACTACACTCGTAACCGCCTACTACACTCGTAACCGCCTACTACACTCGTAACCGCCTACTACACTCATAACCGCCTACTACACTCATAACCGCCTACAACACTCATAACCACCTACTACACTCGTAACCGCCTACTACACTCGTAACCGCCTACTACACTCATAACCACCTACTACACTCATAACCACCTACTACACTCATAGCCACCTACTACACTCCTAACCACCTACTACACTCGTAACCACCTACTACACTCGTAACCGCCTACAGCACTTGTAACCGCCTACTACACTCATAACCACCTACTACACTCATAACCACCTACTACACTCATAACCACCTACTACACTCATAACCACCTACTACACTCATAACCACCTACTACACTCGTAACCACCCACTACACTCATAACCACCTACTACACTCATAACCACCTACTACACTCATAACCACCTACAACACTCATAACCACCTACTACACTCATAACCACCTACTAACACTCATAACCACCGACTGCACTCCTAACCACCTACTACACTCGTAACCACCTACTACACTCATAACCACCTACTACACTCATAACCACCTACTACACTCATAACCACCTACTACACTCATAACCACCTACTGCACTCATAACCACCTACTACACTCATAACCACCTACTACACTCATAACCACCTACTACACTCATAACCACCTACTACACTCATAACCACCTACTACACTCGTAACCACCTACTACACTCATAACCACCTACTACACTCATAACCACCTACTACACTCATAACCACCTACTACACTCGTAACCACCTACTACACTCATAACCACCTACTGCACTCATAACCACCTACTACACTCATAACCACCTACTACACTCGTAACCACCCACTACACTCATAACCACCTACTACACTCATAACCACCTACTACACTCATAACCACCTACTACACTCATAACCACCTACTGCACTCATAACCACCTACTACACTCATAACCACCTACTACACTCATAACCACCTACTACACTCATAACCACCTACTACACTCGTAACCACCCACTACACTCATAACCACCTACTACACTCATAACCACCTACTACACTCATAACCACCTACTGCACTCATAACCACCTACTACACTCATAACCACCTACTACACTCATAACCACCTACTACACTCATAACCACCTACTGCACTCCTAACCACCTACTACACTCATAACCACCTACAACACTCGTAACCACCTACTACACTCCTAACCACCTACTACACTCATAACCACCTACTACACTCATATCAAATGCAGCCTCCCCTGTTCTTTACCTCACCAGCCACCCCTGGAATATATCAATTATGTAATACTTTCGTAGTACTAGTGCTTGTTACAGCAGCATTGGAACGTTCATACTACAACCCAGTCTCTGTAGCGGTCATTTGAATTGAGCGGTCACGTGGCTCAGTGCACGCACCACACACTCTAACCAATGGCTGCACTAGATTAAACCTCCCCAGGGTCCTAGCGTCAGACTTTCCCGTGTGCTTTATGATTCTGGAATGTCGATGGCGCATTTTGTCAAATCAATCTGAAAAAAATATAAAGATTAAAACGAGTGGCTTAAAAATATTTAGGGGGGGGGGGGGCTAAAGCCCCCTAAAATAGGTCTGGCGACGCCACTGCCTTAACTCTTAAAGTGATACTGCAGTCAAAAACCGACTTTTCCCGTTGAAAACCTATGTTTTGAGTTAGATTATGATCATACACAACTGTTTATGTCCGAAAATTTAATGTTTAGTCAAAATGGTTTTATCTGAGTTTTTGTGTAGACTTACCAATATGCTGGCTTCCGGGGATTCGTGACGTCACGAGATCCTTAACATAAAAATGGGTGGACTTGAGGTGGTCCTAGGGGTGGGTCTTGACTGGGCACGTGGTATAAAAGCAGAGAACGACGTTTTTTTTTTTTTTCCTTCTGAGACTGGGAGACCCTTGTTCTGCTAATTAGCTAGTTCAAGTTCAAATGCGAATTGCTTTGTATTATTGCTAACGTTAATATTACGACTTATATCGAGCTACAGTTATTCATATACGACGTCTTACTACTTGGTATCTTTAGCTAACTTGCCTGCATTATGCCAAGGAGTTCCTCGGTGCAACGCCACCGGCTCTGCTAGCTTTCATAATCTCCCGAGAGACCCAGCGCTACTTAGCCAGTGGCTTCAAGCTATCGGTGTAGAGCACGCGGACTTGCCGAAGAAAGCCCTAGTGTGCAACGCGCACTTCACACCGGACTGCTACCACAATTTAACTGGCTTTGAGATGGGCTTCTGTAAAACTCTGTCGCTGAAGCCAGGTGCCATCCCAACAGTGATGGATGTAATTTTGTAATCATTACATCAGCTAAGTAAAACAGCTAAGTACAATATACCTATTACATTGTATTTGTGACATTGTGTAATGTCTGTGTAAAGTTATCTGTACAAACTACAACAAAAATGCTTTTGCAAACGGTTGACATTACTGATAGGTAATAGCTAATGTGGGGTTGAAGGCAACCTATTGTGTGAGCTATCTTTTATGAATACGTAACGTTAGCTAATAAACAATAGCAATAATACATTTGATGTAGCCCTAGCAAAACCAGTAACCAGTTGGTCAGTAACTCGGACGGAATGTATCGATAAGTTAGGTAATGCAAGGCAGTCTATTGTGTGTGAGTTTAGCCCCGTTTGGTCCAGAGAGAACTGGTAACTTAGCTAGCTAGTTATATTAGCTATATCATTTATGAATAATGTTAGCTAATAAATGATAATTCTCTCCGGACCAAGTGAAGTTATGAGGGCGCTACAACCGGCCATGTTCAATATACTAACGTTACTGTGTGACTGGGTTTTGATGTGTATTTGAATGTATTCAATAGTAACGTTACTTTAGGCAGACAAACAAGCTAACTTAGCTAGGTAACGTTAGCTTTACCATTCGGTTACATCCCGGGTCCTCTCCTCGCGAAGACGTTGCTCAACTAATACAGCCATTTTATTTAGTTGTGAGGAGAGAGCTGGAAGGGGGCTGAGTCCGTTCACCAAGACACCCTTTCACTCCTTGACCGTATGAATATTCATAATATGACTACGTGGCATCATCGTCATATGACCACACCTACTCACGAGTTTCAGTTAAAATTGAAGCGGAAAAAAGGGCCTTAGAAAAGCCTCTGCAGTATCTCTTTAAGATGCTTTTGGGAAATGGGGCCCAGGTCTGTCATTGACTGTATGAAAGTGTAAGGACAATTTAGCTATTTAAAATATTAATATTAATTTGCAATGTATAAATACAGTATATAATACTTAGATCCTAGGGTTGTAAATCTCTGAACTCATGCTGATACTAGACATGCAGTAGATGGATCACTTTAAGCTCCAATTAACTAATTGCCCTATTGAACTCTGGAAAAATTATTCAGGAGAAATGACTGCTAAAGTAATCTATATCTCCTGCATATATATATAGATATAGCCACAGCAGCATAATGGTTTGATGCCACAGACCTTTGAAGATGTTCCATACTGTAGCAGAGTAATTTACAGTTGAATCTAGTCCTCCCACCCCCCATTCCCAGTGAACATTTTTTGTGTTGAAAAGTCAGCGAAACGCCGTGTAGCGTTCAGGTGAATGCTAATAAGGGTTAGCGTCCGTTTATGTCAAAACTTCTCTCAACCTATATTTCCCCACTCCGACGTCTAGATTCCAGCTAATTTAGGTTGGATTCATGAGTTTGTTTTAGCGGAATGGAAATCCTGCTCCAATGCCAGTGCTAAGCCGCACGTACGACTTAACGGCGGAGGCCCTGAAAGGCAAGGTAATTGTGGCAAGATCGAGTGCCACCCTCGGGAAGAACAAGCAGTACACAAGGCTTGGTTAGTAACACTTTTAATTAGTGCTCGTATTACACACTTAGTTATGCTGGCTACGGTGTTCGTGGACCTTTCCTGCCAGTCCTCTCCCGTCATCGGCCAGCCCCCTTTGATCTCCCGCTTCCCTCCTTTAAAGCCCAGGCTCACTGTCAAAGCAATCAGGCAACAATCAAACAATCATTCCATCGTTAATTATCGCGTTGTCCTGACTAACTCATGACAGCTGTGGCTCAGGGTCCGCGAGCCGCTCCGCTCACTCTCTCTCTGCAAGCAGAGACTAACCACGCCCACCCTGCCACATACCCCCACCGCCCGACTTAGGCCGGGGTGTCATCCGGCCGATGACCAACCCCCCCCCCCCCCCCCCCCATTTCCCCTCGAGGCGAGAGAGGAAGTCCGCCACCACCATCTGCGCCCCCGGCCTATGAACCACCTTAAAATTAAATGGCTGAAGAGCCAGATACCAATGGGTGATTCGCGCGTTGGTATCTTTCATGCGGTGGAGCCACTGGAGGGGGGCGTGGTCCGACCAGAGGGTGAATGAGCGGCCCAGCAGGTAATACCGGAGGGACCCGACCGCCCACCGGATAGCGAGGCATTCCTTTTCAATGGTGCTGTACTTCGTCTCCCGCTGCGAAAGCTTGCGGCTTATGTACAGCACCGGGCGATCGACTCCCTCCACCTGCTGGGTCAACACCGCCCCCAACCCTCTGTCCGACGCGTCTGTCTGCAGGGTGAAAGGGAGAGAAAAGTTAGGTGTGAACAACAGCGGCTCCCCACAGAGTGCTTCTTTTACCCTCTCAAACGCCCTCCGGCACGACTCCGTCCACTGGACCGGCTCTGAGGCACCTTTCCGAGTTAAATCAGTCAAGGGGCTGGTCAGCTCCGAAAAGGCAGGAATAAACCTCCTGTAGTAACTGGCCAACCCCAAGAACCTCCTCACCTCTTTTTTTGTCTTGGGCCGGGGGCAGGTCACAATCGCCGCGGTTTTGTCCACTAGAGGCCGCACCTGTCCACTTCCCAAGTGGTACCCCAAATACCGTACCTCCGCTCTGCCAATTGCACACTTCCTCGGGTTAGCCGTGAGCCCCGCCCACCTCAATGAGTCGAGCACCGCCCCCACATGCCGCATATGCTCTGCCCAGTCGCTACTGTGGATGATAATATCATCAATATAGGCTGCAGCATATGCGACATGCGGACGCAGCACCCGATCCATAAGGCGTTGGAATGTGGCTGGAGCCCCGAATAACCCGAATGGAAGTGTCCGAAATTGGTACAAACCGTCCAGAGCGGAGAAAGCCGATTTTTCCTTGGACTCTGGCGACAAGGGAATCTGCCAGTAGCCCTTGGTCAGATCCAGTGTCGAAAAAAAACGAGCCGTGCCCAGCCGATCCAAGAGTTCATCGACCCTAGGCATTGGATAAGCATCAAACTGTGAAACTTCGTTCACCTTTCTGTAATCCACACAGAACCGGATAGACCCATCTGGTTTCCCTACCAGAACAATGGGGCTACTCCAAGCACTGTGCGACTCCTCTATTACGCCCAACTCCAGCATGGCCTTTATTTCTGCCTGAACCAATTTTTTTTTGTGTTCTGGCAGTCTATACGGACGGGAACGTACCGTCACTCCCGGGGCGGTTTCTATATGGTGGGTTACAAGATTAGTGCGTCCGGGTCGGGGAGAAAACACATCCGCAAACTGCTTTTGCAACAGGGCAAGGTCTGCCTGCTGGCTTGGCGAGAGATGGCCATCCAAAAGGGGCGGGGTCTGATTGGGTGAATTTGGTACCTCCGGCCCCAGCTCATCTTTCTCCTGATCCACCGTCACCAGCGAGACAGCCGCCACCTCTTTCCAAGCTTTTAATAGGTTCAGATGGTAGATTTGTTTAGCTCCTTCCCTATCGGAACGCACCACCTCGTAGTCTACCTCCCCTATTCGCCGTGTGACCACAAAGGGCCCTTGCCACTTGGCGAGCAATTTTGTGCTGGAGGTTGGAAGTAATACCAGTACTTTATCTCCCGGTGAAAATTGTCTGAGTTTCGTCCCTTTATTATAGTGCGTTTGCTGCCGCTCCTGGGCCTTGAGCAAATTCTCCCGTGATACCCTCCCCAGTGTATGGAGTTTTGCTCGTAGGTCCATGACGTACTGTATTTCATTTTTACTAGAGCTTGGACCTTCCTCCCAGGTTTCTTTAACAAGATCCAAGACTCCCCGGGGCTTCCGCCCAAACATTAGTTCAAAGGGAGAAAATCCCGTGGAGGCCTGGGGAACCTCCCGCACTGCAAATAGTAAAGGGACTAGCCATTTATCCCAATTCCGACTATCCTCGTGAACAAACTTCCGAATCATTGACTTCAAAGTCCTATTAAAGCGCTCAACGAGCCCATCCGTTTGGGGATGGTACACGCTGGTTTTAATTGACTGAATGCCCAATAACGCGTACAGTTCGTTTAGTGTTCGTGACATAAACGATGTGCCCTGGTCCGTCAGAATCTCTTTCGGGATTCCGACGCGGGAGATGATCTGAAACAGTGCCTGCGCAACACTCTTAGCCGAGATATTTCGCAGCGGAACTGCTTCGGGATACCGGGTCGCATAATCCACCAGAACTAATACGAATCGGTATCCCTGAGTGCTCCGTTCAAATGGCCCGATGAGGTCCATAGCCACTCTATCAAACGGGACCTCTATTAATGGAAGTGGCTGCAACGGCGCTTTTGGGACGGCCGGGGAATTCACTAATTGACATTCCGGGCAAGACGCACACCACCGACGTACGTCTGCCCAAATGCCCGGCCAATAAAATCGGGCCATTATACGGTTAAGTGTTTTTTCGTATCCTAAGTGTCCTGCCATGGGGTTATAATGAGCCGCTTGGAAAACCATTTCCCTGCGGCTTTTAGGTACCAACAACTGGGTATTTTCTTCCCCTGTCTGATCGTCCCGACACACTCGATATAACCTATCTCTAATAATCGAGAAATACGGGTGAGAAAGCTGCCTCAGGTCGCACCTGTTGACCATCAATACGCATCACCTGATCGAAGGCAAAGCGTAAGGTGTCATCCCGAGACTGTTCGAGTGGGAAATCCTCCGTGGGAGGAAACACCGAAACCAGGGGAGTCTCCTTTCGCGGCTCCCTCGGCTCCGTCCCCCCCTCGACCGCGTCGGCTGACCCTGCGTCATCACCGTCAGCAGCACACACCTCACCTACCGGTCGGGATCGCACCTCCCACAGCTTCCCTGACAATTTACGAAACCCCGCCCAATCAATGCCCAAAATTAAGGGGTGCGACAGCCGGGAGCTAACCGCGGCTTTAACTATATGCATTTGTTCGTTATAATAAATTTTGACCGGCACTACCGGATATTTGTGCACATGCACGTACCTAATCGATACCCATAGTGCCTCAATCAATGCCTCGGGTCGAACCAGGCTTTGCCGAATCATGGACTGCATAGCCCCCGAATCCAACAACGCCCGGTGTTCACTCCCTTGCACCCTTACCGGGATGCAGTACGCCCCCTCTGGATCGTGAGCGAGAGAGGGCGGCCCGACAACCCGGACCACCTGCCCCACTTCCATCATTGGACAGTCGCGGCGCAGGTGACCGAGCTGACCGCACCGCCAACACCCCGGTCCAGACGCCTGCGGAGCCCTCTGTGGGTCGGACCCTCCCGCCACCGAGCCTGAGCCTGTAGAGGGAGGGAGAAGAAACGGAGAATTAATTCTGGGGTGGGTTGTAGCGGGGTCTCGGGAAAAAGGCGCTGGGCCCGTGCGAGGAGGAGGTTTCCTCCTTGGAGCCGGTTCCGGTGGCCTTTGCGGCGGACTGCTGGGCACAGTGGCCAGATGGTCTTCGGCCCGGGCCACAGCCAGCTCCAGGCTGGTGGGTCGGTGGCAGCGAACCCAGCTGGCTGTCGCCTCTGGCAGCCCGTCCATAAATGCCTCCAGTACCACCTGCTCCACTACTCCCGCGGCGGACCGGATGTCCGGCTGTAACCAGCGCCTAGCCATGTCCGTGAGCCGCTGGGCGAACGCGAACGGCCGATCCCCCCTGCCCAGGGATGCTTCCCGGAACCGGCGCCGTTGCTCTTCGGGGCTGAAACCCAGCCGATCCAGGATGGCCTTCCGGACGTTGTCGTAGGTAGCCCGGGCTACTGCCGGCAACCCATGCGCCGCCTGCTGGGCTTCCCCCGATAACAGGGGCAGGAGGCGGACCACCCACTCAGCGCTGGGCCACTGACACGCCTCTGCGGCCACCTCAAAACTGTCCAGGAAGGCCTGGGCGTCGTCATCCGCGGTCATTTTAGGTATTTGTATTTTTACCTGTGGTCGGAAGGGCTGATCCCGGGATCCTGCCCCCCCGACGGTGGCTAGCTGTCGCAGCGCCTCCGTCTGGAGGGTGGCCTGTACACGCAGAGACTCCATCTGCTCTGCGTGTACTGCAGCTTGTCTCTCCTGCATGAGCGCCATTGCCTCCAGCATACGGGCGAGTGCCACGACCGGCTGCCCCGCTTCCGTTCTTTCCTGCTCTGTGCTCATTTCTTGTCTGTCCTTCCTGCTTTGCTCCCCGTACAGGCCACCACTGTGGCAAGATCGAGTGCCACCCTCGGGAAGAACAGGCAGTACACAAGTCTTGGTTAGTAACACTTTTAATTAGTGCTCGTATTACACACTTAGTTATGCTGGCTACGGTGTTCGTGGACCTTTCCTGCCAGTCCTCTCCCGTCATCGGCCAGCCCCCTTTGATCTCCCGCTTCCCTCCTTTAAAGCCCAGGCTCACTGTCAAAGCAATCAGGCAACAATCAAACAATCATTCCATCGTTAATTATCGCGTTGTCCTGACTAACTCATGACAGCTGTGGCTCAGGGTCCGCGAGCCGCTCTGCTCACTCTCTCTCTGCAAACAGAGACTAACCACGCCCACCCTGCCACAGTAATATCTCGTACGTAGGAGATATTATCTCATACGTACGAGATAACATTTTTGATACAAACATTTTTTTTTCACCTTTTTTACAGGGTCTACTTAAGATCTGTGTTTGCTGCTGCTACATACAAATCTAAGTGACTGCTGTAAACCGCCTGTAGATTATGCACCCCCCTTTTTCCGGTGGAAAAGGTGTGTGGAAAAGTGGAAAAGTCAAAGGGAGTGGAAGTGAGCCTGTGAGGCTACCACAGTTATCAATCGTAGCTCTACTCAACGTCTTCTAACGGAGACTAGAATTGGAGTGTGTGAAGCGACCACGGTGGCGCTTAACTAAGAACCTATTGTTTGGCCGTCTTTTTAAATCCTTAAGTTTAAAAGAGGAGGTCTGGAGGGTGCCGAGGGGTTTAGTTAGAACATCCTGCTTAGATGGTTCTACCCTCTCGTTCTTGGGCACAATCCTTAATGTGTCCCAGACTGTTTGAGCCACATTGCGTAGTTCAAGAGCTGAACACTGGCCTCTTGAAAACAATGAAACATGGGTTCGTACACATGGGTGCAGGTTGTGCACGAACAGGGATCTGAAGGCTTGATCCCATTTCTACCTTGGAAGAACGCATTTTGAGACATTGGTAGTAAACACAGGGTGGTTCTGTGTGACCATGTTTGATGTCCACAGCTTTGATCATGGCTGCTGCCTGATCAAGCTGGGGCATGTATTCTGCTACTAATGCTTCACGGAGCTTAGGGTAGCTAGAATGAACAGTGGATGGAAGTTGTTCCATGAATGTACGTATCTCTCTGGTAGAGGTTTTCTGGTAGAGGCAGATCAGAGAAGCAGTTCTCAATTTGTCACAAATAACATTGAATGTTGTATTCAGTGTTCTGAGGGTTAAAGTGTTCAATATCCCTAGCCATGGATTCTAGCTGTTCAAAGCGAAGTTCATGTGAGGGTTCCCAAGTCTGCCTGTTTGGGGAAGGCGAGACTGATGTCACATCTGAACGTGGGCGCATTTCATACTGAGCTCGACGTCCTCTGTTTGGTTGTGAGGATGGAGCAGCAATGCAATCATCATTCTCTAAATGGCTAGAAGAAGCTGAATTGTCGCTATCTGCATATCGCACCAAATTATATGTTATCTGTCACGATCCTGGGGGAGGTTGGACCTAAATGCACGACAAAGGAGGCAGAGGAACAATAAAGGGAGTTTATTAGGAGCTTTGGGGTAGTCCCAAGCAGTACACACGTTAACACAATGGTAAAGAGGGGTGAGGAAGTCCTACGGCACAGCGAACTGCTCCAAGCCGGAGCTGGACTTAGATCACCCCAGGAAGTTCCAAGCCGGAACTTGGACTGGTACTGGACCGGGCGATCCAACTGGAACTGGATCACGGAAACGAGGAGTGTTCCAAACCGGAACTGGACTTGATTCAGGGGACGAGTTCCAAACCGGAACTGGACTGGTTCTGGACCGGGAGGTCCAATCAGGAACTGGATCACGGGAATGAAGGGTTGTTCCAAACCGGAACTGGACTGGATACGGGAGATGAGTTCCGAACCAGAACTGGACTGGTTCTGGACCGGGAGGTCCAACAGGAACTGGATCACGGGAATGACGGGTTGTTCCAAACCGGAACTGGACTTGATACGGGAGGTGAGTTCCGAACCGGAACTGGACTGGATCTGGACCGGGAGGTCCAACAGGAAACTGGGGCTGGAACTGGACTGGACGGAAGGTACCGCAACACAAACAGGGAGAGGGAAACAGCTACAGACTGGCAGGAACAATGGAGGTGGTTAACGAGACAGAAAAAGTACAAACAGGAGAATCGCAAACAAGCAGGACTGGGTAGTAACAACAGCAGGCAATGAGCATTTAAGCCCCTAGACAGAACCACACTGAAGTTAGCAGCTAGGACAGGGATACGAGGATCAAGAAACAAGCACATGTAATAGAGAAGCAACAAGGTTCAGGAAGGAGACTAAGGTTAAGGAAGGCAACACAAGTAATGATCCAACACTGGAGGGGAGACAGCAGGTGGGTTAAATAGGGGAGTGTGATTGGAAACAATCAGGAAAAGCATGAGAATGAAACCGAGGGTGATTGACTAATAGACAGGTGGGGAATGCATGCAACAAGGGGGAAAGGAGATAGGTTGAAACCGAAGTGGGGGAACAGAGTGAAACAAACAGAAGGAACACACCCAGTCTGCAGCAACAGGGAAAACATGGACAAGGGAATCAAACATGACACGGAGGGACATGGCAAAACAAGGAAAACGGACTGGATGGGAACGGGACGTTACATTATCTCTGTTTTAGAGGGAAAACTAGGAGCATGAGCAATGCGCTTTGTTTGCCTAAGAGGTGAAGTGGAACCTCTTTTGCCATATTCAGAGTGAGATTCTCTGGTCCCCCCTTTGGAGGGAGTAGGGAAGGTGCAATCATGAATTGGCCTAGCTGTCTCTCCTCTGCGGAGATGGACAGAAGTTGGAATTCTGTCCCCCCTTTCCCTGTCTAGGGAGGAGGTGGACAGACCATCGCAAGAGAAATCTGAAGCATTGCGATCTGAATAGTCTCAGTCAGAGCAAGCTATCGAACAGGGGTCTGATAAAACTGAATCAAGACTGGGCGTCGCTTTCCCCACCTTGTGGTGTAAGGGGGAAGTGATGGTTCCAGTGAAAGCTGAATGAATGAGCTCTGGGAGATTTCTCTTGTCTACGTAAGTTGAGGTCAAAGTAGGTGGCAAGGTGCTTTGGCCACTAGGGTCTTCCTGCTGGGAGGAAGGAAGAGAGCCCGGAGATGGCAGATTTAACAACTTTTTATGAGATTTTATGACCCCTACTCGTATTTTCGAGTTACCGGATTGGTGGAGTGTAACGCTGGGGCCATGTTGTACACATCACTTGTGTTCCCTGTGTAATGAATGGAAATGTAGTCCATTGTCCCTACAAAGCTTTATACATCTTATAAGTTTCCCAAATTATATCACCCGGTACAGCTGCAGGGTTTCCCCAAATTATATCACACAGTACAGCAGCAGGGTTTCCCAAATTATATCACCCGGTGCAGCAGCAGGGTTTCCAAAATTATATCACCCGGTACAGCAGCAGGGTTTCCCCAATTATATCACCTGGTACAGCAGCAGGGTTTCCCCAAATTATATCACACAGTACAGCAGCAGGGTTTCCCAAATTATATCACCCGGTGCAGCAGCAGGGTTTCCCAAATTATATCACCCGGTACAGCAGCAGGGTTTTCCCAAATTATATCACACAGTACAGCAGTGGGGTTTTCCCAAATTATATCACCCGGTGCAGCAGCAGGGTTTTCCCAAATTATATCACCTGGTACAGCAGCAGGGCTTTCCCAAATTATATCACCCAGTACAGCAGCAGGGCTTCCCCAAATTATATCACCCAGTACAGCAGCATGGTTTTCCCAAATTATATCACACAGTACAGCAGTGGGGTTTTCCCAAATTATATCACCCGGTACAGCAGCATGGTTTTCCCATATTGCTAAATGAATCAGCTCTAGTACATGAGGAGGCTTACATCAGGACCCAGTTGATGCAGGGCCTGCAGGCGATCTTCCATTAGCTGGCTGGAAACACAGAGGGGCCCCAGTCATCCAACCAGGCAGTGCAGCCAGCATGCAGCCTTCCACCACCACTCCTTTGCTCTGTAATACATTGCACAGTAGATCTTTATCTGAAAATCCCTGCCATCCTCCTCAGTACAAACACCAGGGTAAAGACAGATGTTTGTCACAAGGTCCTGCTCATTTAAATACACCAAAGATACTATTTGTTCAGTTGCATTCTCACATACTTACAAACAGTATGAGATAACTGCTATAGAAGTGGTCCAGTGTTTTTGATCGATAGTGGCTTGCACAATGTTTTGCTATTGATATCACATCACTGGAAATAAGGACCACACTATACATCATTCCAGTACAAGGAGGCACTTACAGACAATGGGTAGAGCTCATATCTCTAGGTCAGCAGGTTGCATCAGTGATCACAATGAAGACTCTAATTTGCAGCACATATTTCACAAAGGACAGAGTATTCATCTCCCACCCTATCTTAGTAGCAATCCAGCAGCTTTTGTTTAGTATTTTGTTTAGTTTACTATGTACTGTAGAAAGTATGTGACAATCATAATGTCACTGCAGTGAGATTAGGTCAACCGCATTGACTAGTAACCAGTGTATTTTTTCCCTTATTGCAGATACCGACTACACCACAAGCAGCACCAGGACACAGTATGTATAATTTCACAGTCTTTATTTTAACAATCCATTTCACACATTGAATAAATTGTGCGTGTACTGACAACACTGAGCCACACACACACACACACACTGCCACACCACCAGAGGCCACTCTCACACCCTGTAAATTCCCCTGTCATTGTATCAGCAATTAGTTCACAATGTTCACCTTTCCTTGTTAGACCACAACATTGTTATCCCCTGTATATATACTTCTCATGTTCTCAGTCTCATTGCTTGGTTTTTGTGTTTGCTTCCTTGTCCTGGCAAGTTTAAAGCCTCTTTGTTGTCTCGTGCTCTTTTGGTTTGTTTCTTTGTTGCCATTACTAGCTGCCGTTACTTTTGTTTAGTAAAACCCTTATTGTTTGGAATTCCTGCCTCTCGTCTCTTGTCTCTACACCCTTCACCATGAACCTCTCACACACACACACACACACACACACACACACCTATACACACACAAACACATGTACACAGGGTTTTTCCTGCATTGAAATGTCTTATGTGGGCCATCTAAGTGTTTTTTCAAGCCGACCAGGAGAAATCACACAAAAAACAATTAGATACGGTCTGAATTTATTTAGCTGGACACATGATAAATATCATCTTATAACGTTAAAGTCTCAGCTTATTGGTAAATGATTTAAACGGATTCTGAAGAAGACATTTCAGGCTACATTCATGTTAATGATCACCAGTGTGCTGTATTGTTGAGGTCGCAAATAACAATGCTAAATATTTCTGACGTAATTTACATAGTTTTGCAACTGTACACTCAAATCACTGCGCCTCATTGACAGCGGCCTAGTGAAATTGATGATTCAGAAAGTAATTTTAAAGATTTAATTCCATCTTCTACTGGGACTTTTGCCATTTATTGAGGGTGTGACTAACATTGTCGGTGCCACTGACCATAATCTAACAGTTTCACTTTGTAGTTTGCAGTAACGTTAAAGGTCTGCTCCGGTGAGGAGGAATTTTTTGTGCAATTGGTACTGTTTAATAGCAATTGGGGGTAAGAATAATACATTGGGGCCATGGATATATTAGTTATCTGCATCCTTCATAATGTCCTTCTAAGCAAAATGCCTCCTGAAGTCTCGCTGTATCTGAAACTGGGATTTACCAATTGAAGACATACGTGTGTAATCTCTAAATTTCAATTCGTTGAATTTTCTGCTTTGCCCCACCTACTACCTCCCACTCCACCATGCCATTTCAATGATGTCAACAGGTGGCTGCAGTCTGAACAGATTTGTGCTGGAATTTAGCTTAGCACTGGACAGCTAATCAGTCTTTCAACTATGTATAGCTAACTTGCTAATTTACGTCATTGTTGCATTTCTGTAATTTTCTTTGCAGTCATGCTGTCACCAGTTAGCTAGCTAACATTAGCTAGCTTGTAGCAAAGAGGCTTGTAACGTTAGCTAACGTTAGTGTAGTGTGTGCTCTTTGGCTAATGTAGGTCTCTCTCTCTGGCCCGCCCCCCACAGCATAAATAGCGAACTCCTGTAACACTAACGTTAGCTAACTGCTAAGAAATGGACCAGTCAACCAGCAAACAACCGGCTCCCATTCCAACACCATCGTCGAGTCCACCAAAGGCGAAGATAAATACAATTTTATCGACTGAAGCCCGTTTGGGCAAACACAAGGGTGAATGCTATCACAAGCAAAATACTGTCTGAGGTGATAACGTTACCTAGCTAACTTATATCGATTTAAACCTGACTCCCGGGGCTGATCAGGCTGGTAACGTTAGTTGGCTAGCTTGTCGTTTACAAATTACTTTAGCAGTTAACGTATCTAAGCAACGACGGATCCAGGCCGGGTAGTAGCTAACGTTATCCAGCCACCAAATGTTGCTTGCACCCTTTGCGCGAGTGTGATGCATAGGTGTGAGGAAGCGCACTAGCAGCAAGCTGCTGGCTGCAGTTCCACTCAAGGCCACCGGTTTCAGTAATGAGAAGGATTTTCTGAACGTTACATATAGCCCCTTTAGAAGTCAACAAATTACATTTGCTGTGAGAAATGTATTGTCAAGCTCTTCTTCTTCTTCTTCCGTGGGATTAATGGCGGGTCGCAACCAACAGTTAGGTGCATACCGCCACCTACTGTACACCCTACTAACGTGGAGCGGACATGACAGGGACCCAGCAAAGAAAAGAAAACAAAAAGAACCAACAAACCCCAAAACCACCCAAAACAGAACAGCCAACCACAATAACACCCACCTACCATACCTACAATAATAACATACACTAAAACTAAACTCCACTAATACCACTAATATTAATTACAAAAAATAAATAAAGAAATAACCATAATAATTATAATCTCCCTCCCAACCCAGTCGAAAAAACAAACCTCAGAACCGACTCCCGCACCCCTCTACTACCCACCACATTACCCAACAGTCCACCCAATGTAAAATCCGCCCCACCGCTGACCCTCACCCGACCCCACATGATCTCCCTCTCCCCCTCATAACAAGTGCAATGGAGCAATACGTGCTCTACAGTTTCCAGCTCCCCACAGAATGGACACCCACCAGTCTCGTGCCTCCCTACTCTAAACAGTGACGAATTAAGCCCATTATGCCCCAGCCTCATCCTAGTCCATACCACCTCCTTCCTCCTGCCCATCCCCCCCGCTGTAGTCCTGGACACTGATGCTTGTATAGCATACAGGTGCCGCCCTCTCACCTCCCTATCCCACCTCCTCTGCCACTCCGCAATGATTGCCGCTCTAACAATGGCTTTGGCCTCCCCTCTCCCATATGGTACATCCAGCTCCACCCGTTCCATCCCAAGTGCCCGCTTAGCCAAGCTATCAGCCTCTTCATTACCCCTCACTCCCACATGTGCTGGCACCCAACAGAACCGAACCGCTATACCCATCCTATGAAGCCTGTAAACTGCCAAGTGCACTTCCACAACCAGGTCCTCCCTACACGACACAGGGGCGGACAAACCTTCCAAGGCAGATGCAGAGTCCGAGCACACGACCACCCTGTCTGGCCGAACCTCCTCAACCCACTGCAATGCCAGGATTATGGCCACCATCTCCGCCGTATAAACAGACATATCATCTGTGAGCCTCCTGGCCACCCTGACTCCAAACTCTGGCACATACACCCCTGACCCTACATGACCTGTCCCCGGATCCTTGGCGCCATCTGTGAATACCTGGAGAAACTCATAAAACTCCCGGCCTAGATATTCATCCACCCACACACCAAGATTATCAATCCCCTCCCTAGTTCTATTCCCCCTCAACCAGAACCCCACATCGGGTTTTAAAAACTGCCACGGCGGGACCGGAGGCACCACTATGGTCGGCCCAACTACAATCCCATCAATCCCATACTCCCTCGCTCTCTCATTAGCAGTCCACCCAAACCCCATGCCCGGTTTGGCGGCATATTCCCAACAATCACTCAGGACCCCAATGGTCAAATGGCTATCCATATGCCCCTTCAACGTCACCCAATAGGACAACAACAACTTAATCCTCCTAAGCTCCAGTGGTAATTCCCCCACCTCCACCAAAAGTGCACACACCGGCGTCGACCTGAAAGCCCCACAACACAACCTAAGGGCCCTCGCCTGGATCACATCCAACCGTTTCAATGTGGTAGGAGCCGCAGAGCTAAACACCATACATCCATAGTCCAACACTGACCTAATAAGCGCATAATATATAGACAGCATAGAGGACCTATCAGCCCCCCACTCGAGGCCAGAAAGGCACCTCATCACATTAAGCACCCTCCTGCATTTAGCCTCGACCTGGCCAATGTGCTCTCTCCATGTTAAGCTGGTATCAAACCACAGCCCCAAATATTTAAAAACACCAACCCTCTCAACAGGCTGTTCATACAAGTACAATCTCACATCCTCATCTACCCGCTTCCTTGTAAAATACATACATTTAGTCTTAGCCACCGAAAATCTGAGACCCCACTCCCTTGACCACTCCTCCACCTCCAGAATGGCCCCCTGGACCCTCTTAATGACATGATTCAGATTTCGCCCCCGCCTCCAGATTGCCCCATCATCAGCGTAAAGTGCCACTTCCAGATCCCTATCCACATTCGCAAAGACATCATTAATCATAACATTAAACAAAAGAGGACTAACAACACTACCCTGCGGAGTACCATTCTCCACCCCATATGTTGCTGACAGCTCAGCCCCCACCCGTACTTGAATCGAACGGCCAAACAAGAAGGACAGGACCCAATTATACAGCCTCCCCCCCACCCCTAGTCTCTCCAACTTCAACAACAATCCCTCACGCCACAAGGTATCATAAGCCTTCTCAATGTCGAAAAACACTGCCACCAGCACCTCCTTCATAACCTGCGCCTTCTTGATATCCGTCTCCAGCCTCACCAATGCATCAAACGTTGAACGGCCCCTCCTAAACCCACTCTGGACTGGCGACAACAAGCCCCTACTTTCCAAAAAGTGTGTAAGCCTCCCCACAATCATCCTCTCCATCAATTTGCACAGGTTAGAGGTCAATGCAATAGGCCTGTAACTAGAGGCGCACACTGGATCCTTCCCAGGCTTCACGATCGGCACTATTATCGCCCTCTTCCACTCCCCAGGAATACATCCCTCCGCCCACACCTTATTAAAGACTAGCAACACAGACGACAGCACCCTTCCCGAAACATGCCTCAGCATTTCATAACATATCATGTCCTGCCCCGGGGAAGTGTTTCCCGCCCTGCTAATCGCGTTAGTAAATTCAAACATGGTAAAGTCCTCATCCATTATACTCCCACACATCTCCTTCTTATCCCACAACCCCTTATGAGCGTTCAGAACCTCCCTCCGACGCAACAAACACTCTTCACTTAAACTCACCCCATTGTGAACATCCGCTAGCGAGCGAGCCAACACCTCTGCTTTCTCACCATCCGTCTTGGCAACAACATCACCTTCAACTATCACAGGAATCTGACACTTCGAACCCCCCCCTCTCATTTTCTTTAATATCTTCCACACATCCTTCAACTGAGTCTCCCTACCGAACGTGGCGCAAAATCGACGCCATGCATCCCGTTTGGTCTGTCTTATAACCCTCCTCACCACTGCCCTCTTCCTCTGATAGTCCAAGACTGCCTGCAGAGTCTGAGTATTCCTCACCACCCTAAATGCCTGATTTCGCTCCCTGACAGCAATGGAGCATTCATCCGACCACCACGGGACTGATTTCTTACCACCTCTACCTGACTTCACGGGTATCGCCTGTACCGCAGCCCCCAACAGCACATTACCCAGCCTACCAACACACTCATCCACCCCGCCCCCCATATTAAAGTCCTGCAACCCAGTCTCACATAATGCATTAAACTTACCCCAATCTGCCTTCCCAAAACACCACGCACGTGGCCGCACTCCATCCCGTTGATACACCCCAACCTCAACTGAACAAAACACAGGGAAATGGTCACTCCCTACCGTCGAGCCCTCCCATACCTCCCACTCACACCCTACCGCCAGTACGTCAGACACCATGGTAAGGTCTAAACATGACAACTGTGACGTCCGGACATCAATCCTAGTGCCCCGCCCATCATTCATACAAACCAAAGAAAGATCATCCATCAGGCCTTCGATCACTTCCCCATTCCTATCCGTGTGCCCACTTCCCCACAAGGAGTTATGTGCATTATAATCCCCACACCAAATCATGTGCATATCCCCACCCCCAACTATTCCTCTAAGCCCTTCCAGGGATAAAGGCTGGCCCGGGTTATATACATTAATCAGTCTTACCGGCCCTATCTCCCCATACACCTCCACCACCACACACTCAATCTCTGTATTCACCTGTATTTCCCGATACCCAACCCCCTCCCTTATAAACGTGGCACACCCCCCCCCTTGCCCCTCCTTTCTATCCCGCCTCACGGACACGTAACCTGGCAGCACAAAATCCAGTTGAGGCTTCAACCATGTCTCCTGTATACACACTACCTCTGGCAGAACAGGGGCATCAATCAGAAATTTTTTAAACTCCTGTCCATTAGCTATCAGACTACGCGCATTCCAATGAAGTATTAAAAATGGCATAATGAGGCTATACACCTGCATTCTGCGTAAGCACATCCCCTTCCCGAGGTCCCAACATTCCACACAGGAACTCTAATGATATCCCAGTGATACCCAGATACTTCGCAGCAGAGTCCAGTATAATTCTCAATTTCTGTGACCTCCGCTCCGTCTGGGCCGTGCAGTTAATGACTGCAGCTATAAAAGCCACAAAATCAACCTTCTTTACCAACATCATATCCGGAGTCACATCACATACATGATTACAATGAGTAGCCCTAATACCTGAAGAATCAGCCCTAGTATCCCTCTGTTCCCCCATAGGCCCCTGCTTCCCCACAGGCCCCTGCTTCCCCACAGGCCCCTGCTCAGTAGGAACCCTCTTCACTGCTTCAGCATAAGAGACATTGTGAACCACCCTAATCCTCTGCACCTCCTGAGCCTGCTGCTGCACTCTGCATCCACTGAACGCGGCACTGTGATTCCCCCCGCAATTGCAACACTTCAAATTCCCCCCACTGTTACACTCCCCATAGTCATGTTCCTCCCCACACCTCACACATCGCTTTTTCCCTCTACACACCGCCGCGACATGCCCAACTCGCTGACAGTTAAAGCACCGTAAAGGACGTGGCACGAACTGACGCACCGGAAAGCTGAGGAATCCCAACCTAATCCTCTCTGGCAATTTCCCCCCGTTAAACTCTACCAGAACTGACAAACTGTCTTCCTTCCGCCCATCCGTATTTCGCTGCAATCTCGTACACATCAGTATGTCCCCACCTTTAACATTTGTCTGTAATTCGTCCATCATGATGGACAACGGGACACCAGAAATAACCCCTCTATTGCGAAAGTTCCGAGGAATGATCGCTGATTCAATTTCATGCCCCCCCAGCTTTCGTTTTTTCAGCGCCTTATCCTGCTGCTTCTGATCCACACAAAAAATCAATATCCTGCTATCCCTCAACCACTTAGCTGCTTTAATCTCCCCTATTTCACTCCCTAATATTTTAGACATTTTAATAGGGTTGGGCAACTGCTGTTCCCCTTCTTTAAATTTAATCATTACCTTAAATTCCTCACTCCGTATGTCCTCCCTCGCTACCTTTGCCCCGCGACCCTCCTCACCCCTACCCGTATCACTATTTCGGGGGCGACCCCTTTTCCCTCCAGCCGCAAGGCTCTGTTGGAACTCCATATCAGCCTCCGAATCCCCGTCTGAACTCCCCGTCATGTCCACTCCAGATACAGCTGTAGTACCTAAGCCCACGGAAGATATTCTCACTCGAAGTTTGCGCCTAAACAATGTTGTCAAACCGAGTGTAGCGAAGTGAGCACCACCGCTCGTGTGCAGAGACAGTAATCAGACAGGTTTGGCTGAGAGAACACGGTTTTTATTTGCTCTCTCACGTATGGTACATATAACACACTCAAACATGTGTTCTTCCGCTCTTCTCCCCGCAGATGTTCTGGCCGGCTTTTATGCACTCAGGCTCACTGTCGAACAATCAAGGCAATTGGTTAATTGATACAAACAATAATACAATCAATCGTTACCAATTGCATGATTCCCGAGAGCTGTGTCGGCTCCACAAACCGCACGCGTTCACTCTCTCTCTTGCCGGCAGCGCCTAAAACCACGCCCCCCTACCACATACCCCCACCGCCCGACTTAGGCCGGGAAGCCATCCGGCCGACGACCGACCCCCCCCCTCCTCCTCCCCCACCGGGCGAGAGAGAAAGTCCGCCACCACCATCTGCGCTCCCGGCCTATGAATCACTTTGAAATTAAAAGGCTGTAAAGCCAGATACCAACGAGTGATTCGGGCGTTAGTATCCTTCATGCGGTGAAGCCATTGGAGGGGAGCATGGTCCGAACAGAGGGTGAATGGGCGACCCAGTAGGTAATAACGGAGGGACCCGACCGCCCACCGAATGGCCAGACACTCTTTCTCGACCGTGCTGTACTTAGCTTCGCGTTGTGAAAGTTTCCTGCTAATGTACAGCACTGGTCGGTCGACCCCCTCCACCTGCTGCGTCAAAACGGCCCCCAGCCCTCTGTCCAATGCGTCTGTCTGCACATTAAAAGGGAGAGAGAAGTTAGGGGTGAACAGGAGCGGTTTCCCACAAAGAGCTTCCTTCACCCGCTCAAACGCCTGCCGGCACAATTCCGTCCACTGGACCGGATCTGAGGCACCTTTTCGAGTCAAGTCGGTTAGGGGACTGGTCAGCTCCGAGAAGGCAGGAATAAACCTTCTGTAGTAGCCAGCCAGCGGCAGGGGCCCCGAATAACCCAAACGGAAGTGTCCGAAATTGGTACAACCCGTCCGGAGCGGAGAAAGCCGTTTTTTCCTTGGACTCTGGAGACAAGGGAATCTGCCAGTAGCCCTTGGTTAAATCCAGTGTCGAAAAAAAACGAGCTGTGCCCAGCCGATCCAAGAGTTCGTCGACCCGAGGCATTGGATAGGCATCAAAACGTGACACTTCGTTCACCTTCCGATAGTCTACACAGAACCGAATAGATCCATCCGGCTTACCCACTAGCACGATGGGACTATTCCAGGCACTGTTAGACTCCTCTATTACCCCCAATTCCAGCATTGCCTTTATTTCTGCCTGAACCAATTTCTTTTTATGTTCCGGTAGTCTATAGGGCCGTGAACGCGCCGTCACGCCCGGGTTTGTCTCAATGTGGTGGTTTATGAGGTTAGTGCGACCTGGTAGAGGGGAAAACACATCCGCAAACCGCTTTTGCAACAAGGCAAGATCCGCTCTCTGATTCGGTAAGAGATGGCTATCCAAAAGGGGTGAGGTTTGATCGGTAGAATTTGGTACCTCAGGCCCCAGCTCATCTCTCTCCTGATCTACCGTGACCAGAGAGACCGGTACCACCTCTTTCCATGCTTTTAGAAGATTGAGGTGATAAATCTGTTTCGCCCCCTCTCTATCAGATCGCACTACCTCATAATCGACTTCCCCCACTCGTCGTGTAACCACGAAGGGTCCTTGCCACTTGGCGAGTAATTTTGTGCTGGACGTCGGGAGTAATACCAGGACTTTATCTCCCGGTGAAAATTGACGTAGCTTAGTTCCTCTATCATAGTGCTTCTGCTGACGTTCCTGAGCCTCGAGCAAATTCTCCCGTGACAATCTACCCAGTGTATGGAGTTTTGCTCGCAGGTCCATGACGTACTGAATTTCATTTTTACTGGGACTTGGACCCTCCTCCCAGCTTTCCTTAACTAGATCCAAGACACCCCGTGGTCGCCTACCGAACAGCAATTCAAAAGGAGAAAATCCCGTGGAGGCCTGGGGAACCTCTCGCACTGCAAACAAGAGAGGAACTAACCACTTATCCCAATTTCGGCTATCATCGTGTACGAACTTCCGAATCATAGACTTCAAAGTCCTATTAAAACGCTCCACGAGCCCATCTGTTTGCGGATGGTATACGCTGGTTTTAATAGACTGAACCCCCAATAATTCATATAATTCGCGTAATGTGCGTGACATAAACGAAGTGCCTTGATCCGTCAGAATCTCTTTCGGGATTCCGACGCGGGAGATTATCTGAAACAAAGCCTGCGCAACACTCTTAGCCGAGATATTGCGTAACGGCACTGCTTCGGGATACCTAGTTGCATAATCCACCAGAACTAACACAAATCGGTATCCCTGCGTGCTTCTGTCAAATGGCCCGATGAGATCCATGCCCACTCTATCAAAAGGGATCTCAATTAACGGTAGAGGGCGCAACGGCGCTTTTGGGATGGCCGGGGAATTCACTAGCTGACAGTTTGGGCAGGACGCACACCACCGACGTACGTCCGCCCAAATGCCCGGCCAATAGAACCGGGCCATTATCCGGTTTAGTGTTTTCTCATACCCTAAATGACCAGCCATGGGGTTGTAATGAGCCGCCTGGAAAATCATTTCCCGGCGGCTTTTAGGTACCAACAACTGGGTCATCTCCTCACCTGTCTGAGTGTCACGACTCACTCTGTACAATCTGTCCTTAATGATGACAAAATATGGGTGAGAGCGTGCAGCGTCAGGGCGCACCAGCTGACCATCCACATATACGACCTGATCAAAGGCAAAGCGTAGGGTGTCGTCGCGAGACTGCGCGAGTGGGAAATCCTCCACGGGGTGGAACACCGGCACCTGGGGAGTCTCCACCGGAGGCTCTCCCGGAGCCGTCCCCCCCCCGGCAGTGTCGGGCGACCCCGCGTCACCACTGTCAACTGCACACACGTCACACTTCCCTAGCTGTCGTGATCGCACCCCCATCAGCTTCTCAGCTACCTGTTTAAACCCCGCCCAATCTGTGCCCAGAATCAGAGGGTGCGAGAGGCGGGAGCTAACCGCAGCCTCTAGAAAATGCTTTTTCTCTTTGACACGAATTTCCACTGGCACTATAGGGTACTCGTGAACATCCCCATGCACACACCTAATAGATACCCAACGTGCCGCCACCAACGCCTCTGGACGAACCAGGCTCTGTTGTATCATGGACTGCATCGCCCCTGAGTCCAACAGGGCCCGGTGTTCACTCCCTTGCACCCTTACCGGAATGCAGTACGCCCCGTCTAGATCGGGAGCGGAGGTGGGCGGGCCGACGACACGGACCACCTGCCCCACCTCCATGAGCGGACAATCGCGGCGCAGGTGGCCCGGCTGTCCGCACCGCCAACACCCCGGTCCAGGCATCTGAGGAGCCCCCTGTGGGCCGGACTGCACCGCCACTGAGCCTGAGTGGGGAGAAGGAGGAGAAAAAACAAAGGGATTAACACGAGGGAAGGAGGGGTTTTGGGGACGGGAAACGGGAAGGGGAAGAGCACGGGTGGTAAACTTTTTCCGGGGCGCTGGCTCCGGCTTCTGCTGCTGGGTGAAGGGGTGTTGTGCCAGGTGGTCCTCCGCCAGGGTGACGGCGACGTCCAGGTTGGTGGGCCGGTGGCACTGGACCCAGCTGGCCGTATCCGCCGGCAACCCTGCGGTGAAGCGCTCGAGGACCACCTGCTCCACGACTCCAGCTGCAGATCGTATCTCCGGCTGTAGCCAGCGCCTCGCCATGTCCGCCAGCCGCTGGGCGTACGCGAATGGCCGGTCCTCTCCCGTCAGGGTGGTCTCCCGGAAGCGACGTCGGTGGTCCTCCGGGCTGAATCCCATTCGGTCGAGGACCGCCTTCTTGAGATTTCTGAAGTCCGCCCTAGCGGCTGCCGGCAGGTTATGCGCCGCCTGTTGCGCCTCCCCTGATAAGAGGGGCAGGAGACGTACCGACCACTCTTCCAGTGGCCACCGGCACGTCTCCGCTGCCACCTCAAACGCCTCGAGGAAGGCTTGAGCGTCATCGTCCGCTGTCATCTTCGGCAGGTGGAATTTCGGGGACGAGACGCTCTGCCTTCCCCTGGAACCCCCGGCAGCAGCCAGCTGTAACAGCGCCTGTGTCTGGAGGCTAGACTGCTCCCGCAGGGCTTGCATCTGCTCGGCGTGAGCAGCCGACTGTTGCACCTGCATAGCAGCTAGCCCCTCCAGCAATTTTCCCAGCGCTGTTACGGAGATTGGCTGCTCCGGCTGCTCCTGCTCATCTTGGCTGTAATCCATGGTTTTTTTTCCCTTCTTTTCCTGTCTTCTGCACTATTTCGCTTTGTCCCCGTACTGGCCACCACTGTAGCGAAGTGAGCACCACCGCTCGTGTGCAGAGACAGTAATCAGACAGGTTTGGCTGAGAGAACACGGTTTTTATTTGCTCTCTCACGTATGGTACATATAACACACTCAAACATGTGTTCTTCCGCTCTTCTCCCCGCAGATGTTCTGGCCGGCTTTTATGCACTCAGGCTCACTGTCGAACAATCAAGGCAATTGGTTAATTGATACAAACAATAATACAATCAATCGTTACCAATTGCATGATTCCCGAGAGCTGTGTCGGCTCCACAAACCGCACGCGTTCACTCTCTCTCTTGCCGGCAGCGCCTAAAACCACGCCCCCCTACCACACCGAGATTCGTTCCTCTCTCTTTCGCTCAACCGGCTCCCAAAATGGCCAGCCGAAAATCAAAACGGCTTCCTCAAAACTGCCTCAATGCTCATTGTCAAGCTCACATGCACACACTGCTCTAATGCTGCAATTTTCTTACTATAATAACACCACACACTACAGCCAGACGTAGGCTGTTGTAGGGTCATCGAAGTACAATTCCATACAGTCCACAGGAGGCTCCTCCTCCATGTTGCAAGTGACGTAGGACGTTGTCTTGTTTATTGCGCGACTGGCAATAAAGTTTATAAAAAGGTCAACACGGCCCCTCTCTGGTTCCCCAGTTCAGTTGTGTCCGTTCGCTCAACTCACCAGGGCCTTCACTGTCTAGTCTCCCCGCTCCGTGCGGCCTTCACGCCCAGGGAAGAGCCCTCGCTCCACAAGGAAGCATCGGCCGTCCGTGACGCCGACCCAACTGAGCGAGGCGGGCTCATCTACCCCCGGCTATCAGTCATGGAGGACAGGAGAAAAGAAGCGGTCTGCACCAGGATCACGCTGTGTATTTCGGGAGAAATAATGCGACCGGTTCCATTAAGTACCCCTATGAACTGAAACCCCAGGATCGGGCGACCGGCTTTCCCCTTTCCATCGCAACCCTGATGATGAAAGAAACCAGTACAGGGACCCAAGATGAGGCGGACATGTTCCCCTATCTATCGCAACCCTGCAAACTTGCAATCCGACGGAAGAAACAATTCAGGGCTCGACTCAAGTAAGGCTGTAACACTGGGCATAGCATATTAGTTAGCAACCGCGACATGTTTGTGATTATATGTTTATTATAAAAGTTTGTGTTAGCATTTTCTTTTGGATGGCTCCAAGCCATCCACCATGATGCGTTAGTTTTAATATACATCACACACAGAAAATATCTTGCATGTGATCTATTTTAAATACTAACCGGTCAAAACATTGCACACTGATCTCGACGCACATGCACCGATAACCTTCCGGTTGTCCTTTATCTGCTTGGTACGGTTCATTCGCCATAGTTAGCTAGCTTCAGCTAAAGCTAGGTTCAAACCTCCCTCGGTTTTAGTTTCTTTGTTCTCTCTGAACACGTGTCCGAGACAACCCCCCACACGCAAGAGACCCCCACGTGGAGACCCCCACGTGTGCCCAACGCACTCGCACATAGTTTGTTGTACATTATAGTAGTGAATCATGCTTTGCTCTGTTTGGTACTTTGTGTTCAATAAACTTTATTACATTTTCCAAGATTGTCTGTTTTAATGTTGCTCTTGTGTTGAATTGAGTCAACACAAGAGCAACATTAAAACAGACAATCTTGGAAAATGTAATAAAGTTTATTGAACACAAAGTACCAAACAGAGCAAAGCATGATGCTCTTGTGTTGACTCAATTCAACACAAGAGCAACATTAAAACAGACAATTGAGTTGAGTTGAGTCAGCCAATGCTAATCGCAGAAATTCCCCCAAATGCCTTCACCTTTTAGCTGAATCATTTCTATTCGGTATGAACTGAGTACATAATATTGTTATTTTGTTAAGATAATTATTAATGTGTGATTTTATTGATAATTCATTTAATTATTAATTGAAGTTGCCCATTTTTAGTTAGTATATTCTCTTTTGAGAATAGTATATAAAATTTTATGAGACTGTATGTGCATTGCCATTGATTTTTATTATTTTTATGTAATATACCAGAAACTGTAAGGGGAGTGTAAGGTTCGGAGAACCAAATGCGACTGATAAGGATTTCTAAAAGCGTATCTAAAGAGATACGCCACAAAATGCGGAAGTAGCCGCACCAGGACTGAGATAACACAGGATCGGGAGCAAAACTTCCCTAGCACAAGGAAAAACAAAGCAACCTCCAAAAACTGAGGCGATCTCGATAAACAGCGAGAATAACTAACAAAAGAACCTCACACACTAAATAATTAGGCGTAATAAGAGGTGGTGAAACAAAACTTGATAAAAAGAAGTGAAGGAAAAGAATAGAAAAGACCTGAACACAACTGGCAACAGGTGAAAAGAATAAAGGATAAAGAAAGATTGGAAAGGAAAGAGAAAACCAATCTAATCCTAAATCTTATAACCGGACTTGCTGCGTTTCCTATTCCTACGAACCAGAAATGCAGAGACAGAAATTCCTATACCTTACCGACTTCATTTGTCAACATAGCAAAGACAATATCGAAGTGCGGAAATGCGGTCTTGAGGTATTTATAGCCGACAGGAAACGCAAAACAGGTGTAGGGAATAATTGTCGGGCAAGATACGAATACCGGAACTGAGGCGATAGAGCGTCCTGACGATGCCAAAAGGAAAACCGAACGCAGAAACAGCAGAGGCTGCTAGAAACCATGACAAAAACAACCAATATCAATTTTATGTCATGTTATTTCAATGTACAATAAGGGAATGAACGCATGCACAGCCTTCTAGAATTTCGGCATTTATTGAGCTTGCACGCTGCGATCTGACGAAACACAAGTGACATACTTGGAAAAAAAGACAATTAAAACCTAATACATGTGGCTGAGCCTGTGATAACTAAGGCATATTTAAAATTGGTATACCTAATTATAAGAAATGCTAAAAGGCCATGCCTGCAATAAGATGAGCAAATAGGACAAAAATCACTGAGGGAAACGTGGTGGGCTCTAAGAAAAAAGTATTTGTGTATCATGAACCTTAATGATTGTGAAGGCAATGTCAATCATCTTCAATTGAATTAAAGTAAGACACTTATCAAGATCCCTGTTGGAACAAAAAAAAGTAAAGAATTAATAATGACAAACTACCTGCTGTTGTCCTCTTAACCCTATTTACTTTGGCCCTTTTGAGGCAATGTTCTCCTGGTTTCTACTAGTTTTATTTAAATGTCAGTATCTAAAAAAATATTCCCTGCAAAATCCATGGTTTTAAGTTTGAACTGAAGAAGAAGCTGTATCATTCAGAAATTTGCTACAGAATACATTTATTTCAGAATAGTCACATACAGTATATATATAATAACCATAACATACGTCGCCTAATGTATTTAAATACGTTTAAAAATGAACGTACGAAAGCGCGTGCGCATTCACACAAGTACAGCAACGAATTTCAGCGCTCAGTGCGAGGGGAGGTCACTGCGGAAATGTCGACTGTATGGGACTTTGGCGAAATATAAAAAGATAAACTCTTCAGGGTTCATGAGAAAACAGCTGTAGCTGAATATACTGGTAAGTACTTGGTTTCTTAAACATATTTATACGAGTGATTTTGGAGCAAAAAATTAGGTGTCTTCTAAACCGAAAGTGGATCAGGTACTGTATATAGTACAGTAAGCAAGGGAAAACGGCGAATACTCATTTGTACAACGTTTTAAAAAAATATTATTGTTTCTATACGTCAACATGATTTTCTTAGCGTGTATAAACGGTGCATTTGATGCATTTTACAGTTTGTGGCTGTAGCCAGAGGAGGGTGCGTGAGTGCTGTGGGCTACTAATAGCACCCTCCTAATTTATTGCACGGCAGTGTAACTGGAGAAGCTGCGGTTTTCGCAAGAAGCTACCCTTGAAAAAAATACTGCGTCAAAATTTTCGAGGTTTTCTTAAAGCTGTAGTTTATAATTTCAGATGAACATGATACTGTAATTGAGACGGATACGTCTCAAACCACTAGGGGTGAAGCTTATAGAGTTAAGCTGATGGTACACAGGCAATATTTTCAGGCAATATTGCCAGCAATATTGTACAATATTGCCAGCAATGGGAAATGGCTATGGGCCACTGTAGCAATGGGCAATGGGGCAATAACTGATAAAAGAATGTTTGCGGATGCTGTTTTTAACATCAGTTTCTAACCTTTACCGTCATCTCACCACAAAGATATAAATGTGCCCGGAATGGCAAGAACCACAGCTTTCCGCCAATGTAATTCAATCGACCGTATCTCTAAATTTTACGGAAGCATTCATGGATGTATTCACCAGTAAAGCAGGTGGTCTGATTTGGTCTGCTGAATAAAGATAGCTAGCTAGCTAGTTAAAAGTCACTCGGTTCGTCAGTACGGCGGTGACTGAGTAATAATTCCAATTATTTACAATCAAAAGTCAAGAATACCATAACTTATGCAAAGTTGGTCTTTATTTCAACATTACACTAATACATCAATATAACTTACCTGAGTAATACATAAATAAAGTTTTAAGAGATCAGCATCCCTTCGGTTTCCTCGCACCACTTGGCAGCCATTGTTGAAATTTATTTTTGGAAGACTCAGGTGTCATGTGACCCAAACTCTCATCTGTGATTGGATGGTAGCAAAATATTGCTTGCCTCGATCAAACTTGTTCAGATATTGATTTATCAATAGGAAAATTGCCAGCAATCATTGCCTGTCAATATTGCCTGAAAATATTGCCCGTGTACCATCAGCTTTAGCCATGGAAAAAATTATAAAATAGAAAAATATAAAGAATGTTAAGGATCCGAGTAGGGACTGGACTCAAATGCACGACTCAGAGACAGAATACAATAATGCTCACTGGGAGCCTTTATTATTTCGTTCACAACTCCAGAAGTATAGGGAGAATAAGGGTAGGGACTGGATCCTGGGATGGTGTGAACAGGGGCAGAGCGGGAGAGGGGAGCAGGCAAGGGGCTGGATAGTGGCTGAATCCTGGGTAGGCGTAGCAGAGGTAGAGCGGGAGGCTGGCGGACAAGCAGAGCAATAAACAAGACGTTAGTTTCAGCAAAGCATGCAAAACAAAACTATGAAGCGTTAGTTGGCTAGGCGAAGCAAGACTATGACTGTAGATTTAACTCTATAAACTTCACCCCTAGTGGTTGAGACGTATCCGTCTCAATTACAGTATTCATGTTCGTCTGAAATTATAAACTACAGCTTTAAGAAAACCCAGTAAATTTGACGCAGTATTTTTTAAAAGGGTAGCCTCTTGCGAAAACCTCAGCTTCTCCAGTTACACTGCAGTGCAATAAATTAGGAGGGCGCTATTAATAGCCCAAAGCACTTACGACCCTCCTCTGGCTACAGCCACAGACTGTAAAATGCATAAAATGCACCGTTTATACACGCTAAGAAAATCATGTTCACGTATAGAAACAATAATATTTTTTGAAAACGTTGTACAAATGAGCATTCGCCGTTTTCCCTTGCTTACTATACTATATACAGTACCTGATGCATTTTCGGTTTAGAAGACACCTCATTTTTTTCTCCAAAATCTCTCGTATACATATGTTTAAGAAACCAAGTATTTACCAGTATATTCAGCTACAGCTGTTTTCTGATGAACCCTGAAGAGTTTATCTTGTTATAAGTCCCGTACAGTCAACATTTCTACTTTGCTGTTCTTGTGTAAACACACACGCGCTTTTGTACTTTCTTTTTTAAACGTATTTAAATACATTAGGCGATGTATGTTATGGTTATTATATACTGTATATACTGTATGTGACTATTCTGAAATAAATATATTATGTAGCAAATTTCTGAATGATAGAGCTTCTTCTTCAGTTCGACCTTAAAACCATGAATGTGCAGGGAATATTTTTTTAGATATTGACATTTAAATAAAACTAGTAGAAACCAGGTGGAAATTGCCTCTGAAGGGCCAAAGTAAATAGAGTTAAGCAAGACAAAACAAGACTATGACTGTAGATACGAGACCAGACAAGACTAGAGTTTTACAACAACAGAACTCAACGAACTGGCACAAGACAACGAAGACCGGGAGAATATATAGGAGAGTTAATTAGCTAATGAATGCATGCAGCGTGAGAATGTATGCGAGAGTGATTAACGGTGAAGAGAGCGTGAGGAATGCAAGCGGGGAAAGGAATGTGATAGGCGGAGGGAATGCGAGAGAGAATTAGTAACAACAAGTTTGTCTTCCTTCACCACGAGGAAGACAAACAGGGAAAGATAAAAACAAGACAAGAGACGTGAGGAAAAGGGTAAAACACGGAGCACAAACGGGGACGGGACTGAGAGGAACGGAGAGTGTAACAAAGAATGTATAAACTAGGACAGTGTTGTGTTATTCTATGCCAAAAACTGTTGTCTATTAAAGCATAAAATTGGAATAGAAAGGGTATAGGTGTTAAGTTAGCTGAGATGACCAAGCTAGACCGTCGTGCTTAGGCACCACCTAAACCTCATTTTGACCCAGGAAAAACCCTGCATACATACACACACAATACTGAGGCACACACACACACAACACTGAGACACATACACAGACAATACTGAGACAATACACATAAGATACTGAGGGACACACACAGACACAAACACACAATTCCCCAGAATTGTGCAGATTCCTTAGATCCCGGTAACTACGGCTCTGAAGGCCATCTAGTTGGATCTTTCACCACTGCCTCCTTCCATAGCTCCATGCTGCTGACTTTTCTTATTTTATTCTCCCAGGGGGAATCCTGATCCTTCCTGCCTGCCCACTGTCTCAGGTAAGCCACACCTACATTTAACATAACATGCTAAGCTAAGGTATGACCGCAACCTAGCTCATTTATGAACTCATGTGTAAAGCTAGCAAGCTGTCCAGTTTGGTATTTTTATTATTAAACATTTGTAGTGAGGTTTGGTCACTTTTATTCAGAATGAATTAAGTTCAACACTCAATTAAAATTCTATACGTCAGTAGAGCCCAACTTAGTGAAATAACGTAGACCCAACAATGGGTTGGAAAAATTACATATGAATATGTGAATAATAGAAACAATAATTGATATAACATTCTATGACTTAATCTTAATCAGAGGAAATTATAATTAGGTCATGGCTAAATATAGAAGCTAACAGTCCTACCATTAACAAAGGTTAGTTTGTGTTATGGGTTAATGACACGCTAAATTTTGTGGTTAGCTTGTTTTATCAGTCTCATACATATAAAGTTTTAACAGTGTAAAACTATAAGGTCAGGGAAATTAGCTATTCCCGACCAAAATGCGCATAGCAAAACGAAATACAAACAAAAGTAGGAACCAGCAGTAAAATGACCTCAACTGGGTATTACAGGTTTTATGCTAGCCTATGAATTGATGTCAGTGCTAAATAAAATGCGTTTCAATACTTAACGGTAACAAAGGGAGGCCAATCCCGATTCCGTAAGTGATGTCAGCTCGTCAGCTAGTCCAAGGTCCCGGCAGGTGCGTGGACTCCTGGAGACTTCTTCACGGAAGTCGGGTCGCGACAGGTTTCCAGTCAGGTCGACGTGGACGTGCACAGATCTCCACTTGGGTCCAGTTTGAAGAAACGTGTCCTCAAAACAGCTGTTGAGAATAAACCAGCTTGGGTTATTCTGTGGATGGTGGCAGGCTAACTCTGTCTCTGTGATCAGGAGAGATGCGGGTTGGGAAACGCAGAAGTCTGTCAGGGTTTCAGTGGTGCGTCTGGTAGGGGTAAGACTGCGTCTTTCCCATCAGAGCCGTCCGGGTTCAGTGGTGCGTCTGGTAAGGGTAAGACTGTGTCTTTCCCATCAGAGCAACGTTGGTAAAGTTCCATGGGTTTTTATGGTCAAAATTTCTTTGATCCCAATTGGTAGATGGCTTTAGGGCACCCATACAATCATTTCCTTGGAACCATCAATGAAACACAGATCAGCCATTTACAATCACCTCAGGGTGTGTGTGTGTGTGTGTGTGTGTTTGTGTGTTAAATTTGGGTCTCCCCTCTCCTTCTCAAAAGGGGGGGGGGGGGGGGGGGTGTTCCTGCCCAAACTGGCAGCTGATCGATCTAGCAGTCTGTGTTCATCTCAGAGTCACATGAAGAAGGAAACAGACACTGCATTGTGCCTCAGTTGATCAGGAGTGTTAATTGTGAATGACTCCGCAGGAGGCCCAGTCTCATGATCAGAAAGCCAGAGTCCCAAAATGTCCTTGTGTAACCATTACACATTCAATAAATCTTTATTAGTGTTATACTCAGTAAAGAATATAGAGTGCATATTATAACTAGCATTTAAAAGATACAGTTCACCAGTAATTTAGCAGGCTCCCCACCATTACGTTAAAAAAAACATAGGGCCAAGTTACATGAAATAAACTTAGGAAACATTGGGTAGCATTGCTTTGGAATAGAGCTAGTTTAATTTGTGTGAGCCAAGATAGCCAAGATTTTTATATCAATACTTTTTTTTAAACTTTTTAGATTTTGCAGGTTTTAATTGCTGTGTTCTCAATTGTTTAGACACATTTCCTGAAACTATCCTTAATTTCTCAAAACTGTAAACACAGTACTGTAGCGAGCATTCATGGACCAGCCAGGCGGATCTTGATCATCTTCGTTTATTCCAACAATGCAATGTTTACAGCAGGCAGCAAGTGACACAACTGACCCCAAGCCTGGGCAGACAGCCCCTTTTATCCCCCTCCATGCTCTCACATGCAAATTATTGGCACACTATTTCCACCAATGAGCAAGCTAGCCAGTCAGAACACATACATCGCCACCCGCTTGCCTAGCCCCAGCAGCAGCTAACCAACTGCCGCTACAATACCAAAACGGTCAACTCTTTCTGCAAAACTTCGAAATCTCTGTCAAAATGAAAAACTATGTTCAAAACCATGCACTCTCTCCCAAAAATGACATTTGCCAATTGCACACTGTGATACATGGAAAACACTATTACCATTATATAATTTTAGGAATCAGTATGCTTTTGCAGCGTTGTAATGTCAATTTACATACAGTATCCTGTTGTTTGAGTGTACCGGCCAACTCAAATATAAAAAGAACAGTGAGATGGTTTTTGTTATGCTTTTATTTTTTCAAATTACAGTAATGTAGGACATAGTGATTAATCCCGGTTCCCGAGATCCCCGTATTTCCCATCACAGTTCCTTCCCGTTCCCAACCGGGAGTGACGTCGGGAAACCGGGAAATTTAACATGGGCAATGCAGATAAATAATTCTTGCATTATATTTGGCCTGAGTACAATAAAATAATTAATATATGAAGTTAATTTCCAAATACAGTATCCACCATTTGGAAAAAGTGACGCCTACTCATGATTGCATGATTGCAAAAAAGTTGGGAAAGTATGTAAAATGCACATAAAAGCAGAAAGCAGTGATTTGTAAATTCCCTTTTACATATATTGATTATATTAATTGAAAACAGTACAAAGAAAAGATATTTAATGTTTTACCATATCAACGTTATAGATTTTTGTAAATATATGCTAATTCCGAATTTGATGTCTACAACAAGTTGAGACAGGGGCAAAAAAAAAGACTGGGAAGTTCAAAAAACACCTGTTTGGAACATTCGTCTCTGGGAAGATTTCCTTCACTGTATGAACTATAGTAGATGCTATAGCAGATGCTAACAGGTGATGCTATCATGACCGGATGGCTACCCATCACCTGAAGCTCAACCTTGACAAGACAGAGCTCCTCTTCATGCCGTACAAGACCTCCCCACTACATGACCTCTCCATCACCATTGATGGGACCATGGTGACTGCCTCCCGCTCTGCAAGGAACCTGGGGGTGGTCCTGGATGACCAGCTGGACTTCAAAGAGCACATCAGGGCAACAGCGCGGTCCTGCAGGTTCCTCCTGTACAACATCAGGAGGATTTGACCGTACCTGACCACCTATAAGATGGGCCACATATCCTTGAGCCTGGAATTTAAGTGGGTCAGCCACAGAGAGGAGACAGACAGAAGGGAGAAAGAGAGAGACAGACAGAAAGATGCACGCACACACACAGATGTAAGCTATATATTTTGTCTTTGGTTCGCTTTGGCTGACTGAGAGATAGACACAGAGATCTTCCAGCTGTAGACTGCTATTTCTCTGTTTCTCGAGGATCTAGATAATTTAATATAAGTACAATGAATATATAAATGTAAAACATCCTTCTGAAAACACCCTTCTCTTCACGGACATAATGTTCACAATTGAGGTCCATTGCCACATTGTTACCAGCGCCACCACAAACATTAACGGTTCTGTTCCACATAAGTCTGTGGGGAACCCAGGGGTTTTGCAATGCTTGGATGTCATATTGTAACTTTAGTGCTTCCAGGCTGTACTTGTGTCTCTGTGCCTCTTTGAAATGCATCATTTTGAATTTCTTCCTCACACTGATCCTTCTGTTGCACTGTTGACTCATCTTTGTGGTCACTGATGGAAATGTCATGTTGTTTTCTAAAATGTTCTGACAATTCTTTGAGGTGTTTGAAAGGTGCATGACTGCAGTGTAGCATATGGCACACTATTGGTACTGGAACAGATGGATGTTGATCTTCTTGCCGAGTGGAATGGGATTCATTGAGCATGTAGGTGTCAATCATGTGGAAAAGGTTTTGATCAAACCAATCTTGCTTTTCATAGTCAGGTGGAAGGGTTGCAGGAATGTCCTCAACTGTGTTCATTGAGAAGTGATGTAGAGCCATAGTGATGATGGATGCATTCAATACATCTTGTAAGAAAGTGTTGCAAGGCCTGTACTTGTCTCCAAGAGCAGATTTTGATACATTGGTCCTATGAAGAACATTCCTGAGATGGAACAAGGTACCAGCATCACTTTGTGAAGATTCATTGTAGAATCTTTTGAAGATGACTTCATTGAAGTTCATAGAGAAAATATGCCACTGCCGGAACAAGGCCTTCCATTTTTTCCATTGGTGTGTCTGACTGTCTGCATTATTGCTGCATCTGCAATCTGCTTGGTCAGTTGGTGTTATCTGCTTGGTCAGTTGGTGTTATCTGCTTGGTCAGTTGGTGTTATCTGCTTGGTCAGTTGGTGTTATCTGCTTGGTCAGTTGGTGTTATCTGCTTGGTCAGTTGGTGTTATCTGCTTGGTCAGTTAGTCACCACATAGCAGGCCTCAGGATGGTGTTTCTTTGTTCAACAACAGAGGTGTATGGAATGTACCTTTCATTGATGTACTCAAGTGTTCTGACCATATCTGGAGGTACTTTTTCATCCACTTCTAGAAGTCCTAATGGAGTAATTTCTGTAACGTTTCCCTCAACTGGTATGGACCCAAATGCAGGACTCAGAGACAGACTCACAATAAAGCTCCAGCGGAGCAACCAACGAAGAGGGCGAGTGGGATGAGGGACTGGATCCGGGGTTGGCGATAGCAGAGGGGCAGAGGAGGAGGTGGAAGCAGGAACACAGCAGGGCGAATGGCAGGCGAAAATGATGACGGATTGGAAGCGGGGTTGGCGAGGGCTAAGAGCGTACAGGTAAGCAGGCTGGCGGGTAACTGAAAAGGCAGACTAGACAAGGTTAGAAGCACACAACAAACAATGACCGAGAAACACGTCTTGACAAACTTGAGTAGGCATAACAAACTGGCGACGAGACAGAGAGAGCAGGGAGAATAAGTAGTGCGGCTAATCAGTAAACTAATGAGTGGAGCGTGAGGAATGTATGCGAGAATGAAGGAGCGGATGAAGGTGTGTGAGGAATGTGAACTGAGGGGGCGAGTGATAGGGCGAGAGATAATGAGGAAACGAGGAGGAAAACCACGCCCAGCCTGCACCGCACGAAAGACAGACAGGGTAAAAGTAAAAACAAGACATGAAATGAGCAGAGTGGGGAAAACAGGGAGAACAAAGGAAAGGTGGACTGGAAGGGAACGGAGGACGTAACAAATTTCAGTCTTTTGTGCCATGATGTCAGTGTACATATAAGGAATATGCCACGTCACATTGTTTGAAAACTGCTTGAATGCAGTGAAATGATTGACTAGGACCCGTTCCACGAACTCTTTGTATTCTGAACGTAGACTGAGTCGATCCTCTGAATTGGGCAGTAATTCAGTGAGTGGTATGTCCAAGACCGACCTAGTGCCTTCTCTGGGTAAGTCGTCAGAACTCACTCGTTCTACAGGAGTAGGAAAAAAATCCCATTTAAATATGTTTTAATTTGACTTTGCAACACAGCAAAATGAGAAAGAATCAATGGGGTATGGTACAGCCACTGTACCTAAAGAATTGAGAACATAACTGTGAGATTGTTGAATGCTGTTAATTCTACTTAACACTGATAACTACAGGAAGGTATTTTCTTTACTGCACAGAGTTGAAGTGTACTGATACCTACATAATAGATTTTGTGTAATTTAAAGGGGTAGTCCACTCTAATGAACTTTTAAGGCCAGTTTATAGTCCAGCAACAGAGTGTCACTGCGACCGACAACATGCCATGGATGTCGCTAGTCGCAGCGACATTTGGTTTATACTTCGGGCGACTATCGTCCTGTGGTCGCTGCGACGGTCGCTGAAGATGTCGCTGAGACATGAAATAAATTCAACTTTGACCCTGTCGCTGCCTCTGTTGTTATGGTAACGTTTGTCTCGGACAGCAGAGATTTTGCTCGAGCTGTCAACTTACTAGCTAGCACATAAGCTAACTGTTAATGGACAGATTTCTTTGTTGGAAAACTTTGTGCATGCAGCCATAGGGTAGGCTTACCTACCCATTGCTTATTTACCTAGCAAGCGCGTGAATATCATTACAAATGAGCACAATTTAATATAATTATTAATAGCCTAATAATAATAACAATGTAATTTCACCGATTGATGCTTTGCTAGAGGTTGAGAAAACATTACAATCCAAAACAAGAAGCAGCTCGCTTCCAATGCTACAAGTTAGCCTACCAATAACCTATTAGTCTGTAGGCTATTGTGAATGGTTACAAAGACACATTTGCAGCTTGACTACACATTTGTAGCGTTGTAGGCGCCTGCGAATGCATTACAAAGTTATTTGCTTTCACAGTAGGCTAACTTAGATTTGCCAGATTAAACTTTGTGCAACGACTCAAGTGACAGCCCATCTGATCCGTGGCATTCTGATAGCGGGTGAAATAGGCTACTCCACATTCTTGAACCTCATTCTCTAACTACAGAACTGTAGGCTGCTCCCCCAATGAGTCCCTTCTTGTAGTTAGCTATTTACATCCCTAACGTAGGCTACGCCCTCCGTGTTTTCCTACTAAATAATGTTTAATATGAGTTGCATCAATGTTGAGGTTTATTTACAAAGTTTTATTTGCTACCTCATTCAAAACCCACATAGCCTACAAGTGTATGAAAGGCGCAGTGAATGATATTTCAAACAATAGGTTACGGTGCCCTCGAAATTGACATTTATAAACTTTATTTCAGAGGCCTCCGATAAAAAAAGAGGTAAAGCAGAAGACATAATGAGATGTATGCTAGCCTATTAAAGCTGCTTCTTCCTCCATTGTCCCGAGTGTAAACTGTCGCTGGATTGTCGCTGGAGTGCGTTTTTTACTTTTCGCAAACGACAACGGCCACAGTGTATGTAGCGCGACAATAGACTGTTTATGAAAGTTCTGCGATTTCAGTCAAGCGACACACTTTCGCAGGACTATAAACTGGCCTTAAGGCTAATATTTTAGAATTTCTGAAAATGTTCAGCAATTTTCCAAGCTTTTTCTCTGTTGTGATAGCTGCCATAGGCGGCGAATGTATAAGGCTTGGAGAGGCTTAGCCTCCCCAAATGCCTAATAAATTAATTAAATACATTAAAATTGGCCGAGTATTCATTGACGAACGGACTTTTGGGTCTGGCCGATAGAGCCAACAAGCACAGCAAACAGCCAACAGCGCAGCGCTGCGCTTGTTACAATGTAACAAATGTATCATTTTGATCCAACCGTAGCACGTGCCACCAGCCCCCTGCGGTGACGTGCCGTCTAGACTTGGCTGCTAGCTAGCTAGCGTGTATGAAGGTGGAAGGGAGGGTGTGTGTGTGTGTGTGTGTGTGATCTCTGAAATACAATAAAATGTAATCTTGTCTATACATGAGTGTGTGTGTGATTTGCTACTTTTCGCCAACGCATAGGCTAGCCTACAAATTGCACATCTAGCAATAACAAAACTGAAATAGGCTAAGGCGTATCTACCAATCTGTCTGCACAAATCAATGCATGCATAGGCTATAATAAACAAACGTTAAATGCAAGATGCATGATTTCTGCAGAATGATTGCACCCATCCACGTTGCTGTATTGTCTTGCACGACCACGTTGTTTAGCCTACTAGGCTACAGTATAGGCAGTGGCGGCTCCTGAGCTGAAAATTGGGGGTAGCGGAAAACTTCCCTTTAAACTGATTATTGGTCTTAATAATTTTTTATTTAAGTTTCCTTGATTAACAATAGGCTACATCAGCGTTTAATTCACCAATTACTCAATGCCATCAAATGTAGCCGGTTCTCCTAAATTAGGCTATTAGGCAAGTAATAAAATTATTTTAACTTGAGTCGCAAAATTGTGCACATTTTAATCAACATTATAATTGTGGATACATGTGCTCTTCGTTCTCCGAACTCTTAATTCCGAAAATATTAATGGAAATTAAACGAATGTCTGGAGTTATTTCATTAATAATGAATATTAGGAAGTTTTTCTCGGTCGCGAACAAAACGGAAAATTATGTTTCACCGGAGAAGACCGGGGAAGTGGCGGGGGCAGTTTTGCAATCGCCAGAGATTGTGTCCGAGAAGGACGAGGGGAGAGTTTTAAACCTGCCGCCGCCGTTACCCACATGCTACACGGAGACTGTGTCCGAGGACGAGGGGAGACCGCCGCCGCCTGCATGCACACCCTCAACGGACTGCACCGCTGCTAAAGTCCCCTCCGACCTGGGAAGGTTGTTGGTATTATTAATTAATGCTCGGGTTGGCTGCCATGCCACTTTGCCCTGTACCTCAGAAACTAATGGGTGCATTATACAGCCAGCAGTTGGATGCACGTTGTGTGTGTGTGTGTGTGTGTGTGTGTGTGTGTGTGTGTGTGTGTGTGTGTGTGTGTGTGTGTGTGTGTGTGTGTGTGTGTGTGTGTGTGTGTGTGTGTGTGTGCGCGCGCGTGTGTGTGCGTTGGGAAGGGGGAGGGGGTTGTGGGTGTGTTTGGCAGTGCAGTCAAACGATCGTTCCTGTTTTTTTTGCTTAGACTTACGAGCAGGCCTAGCTACTACTAGCGACAATGATCTTGTGATCTGTGTGTTTTATGGCTGATTGTCAGTTTTGAGTTGGTGTAACTAGGCTACTTTTGATTGATCACTCACTGATGTGGTTGGTCTAAAATGGAATGTTGCATATCATAAGCAGACCGTTCTCACTCAGCATTTGATGGCAGTTGTTCAGTCGCAGTCTGTCCATAATCTGTGATGTGTGTGTGTTGATGTAATGGACTACTCTCAGTGTGTAAATCAATGGAATAACTGAATCATTGTAAATTCCAATGTTTAACATAATCTGTTTATTAACTAAAGTACTTTAGATCGCCTTATAGGTTGCTATTATATTTGTGCATATTTGATCTTTTCTATATGCCCTAATTTATACCAGTTTCAAGGCAGAAAACCCACTACACTTCCGCTACGCTCCTAGGCCTCTCAATAGAGGGAAAGTGATACATTTCGGATACAAATGTAGCAGCGCCACGTCCACGCTCGCATTCCAAAATTGTATCGCTCTCCCAATTCAAGGGCAAAATTATCACTGAAACTCTCCTTGCAAGCGACTCACTGTCATGCTAAATCATAGTTTTCTGAGCACTTTTTCCAGCACATACCTACAGCGTCAGCATGAAGTGCTGTAATTTTATGACACATGAACCCGCGATAAATAAAAAAAAAATTTAAATCCCGTCTCACTGGCCCCCCTCTCACGCAGTTTCCCTTTAAAAAGTAATTAGAATTCACTTATTTCAAAGCTGTTCTGTAAAAAAATCGCTGAAACGGAAGGAGGAGCACAGCCCCCCCCCCCCATAACGTCCTAGCCTTCCCTAACGAAAAAATCACCCGCCGCCTATGATAGGTGCTATGAGCATGGACAATGTGAACTCAGAAAAACGCAATTCAATGACGTCACTGAATTGCATTTCTGAAATGTCTAATATGGAAATTGAAGAGTAACTTTCATATGGCAGTAAATCATGCCTAGAATTTTTGTATCATAATATCACCGGGATAAATGTGTAGCCGCGGTTGTTTTCTTTTTATTATATACAGTTACATTTTGTATACCTGTTGAAAATATTAAGAAATGTTCATTTATAGACAGCCTGCAGCGATATTTCGCAGCCGTTCAATCCTCCAACTCCCATACATCATTGCAGCGCTGTAACCAGTAGGGGTGTGCAGTGATGCCACTATCTGTATCTGTATCTGTATCTGTTCAACCATTAACAATATCTGTATCCGTATCTGTATTCAGATTAGAAACTGGAAGTGGACGTGGCTTCAACCGGAAGGGTTAGGGGGGTGAGGGAAGTTGTGTTACATATAGGAAATATATAGTCTTTTCTAGTCTATAAAATGAATTGTTATTGCAATTTATGAGTATTCACCCCCCTCACTGTATTTTTTTTCTTTTCAAAACCTTTTATAAGAACTATATTCTGTACTTTAAACTTATTTATCTATTGTTTTGTTTTGTTAAAGGTAGTTTTTGTTAACCTAGTTGTACCCCCCACCCCCTAACTGGAAAAAAAATCCGAGGTACAATATATAATCAACATCAAAACATAAAACCATTTCATTATACATTTGAATGCAAACTATTTCCACAATAACATCCCTTTCTGCCTGTTGTGATTTCATATTGTACTTTTTTGTTATTTTTTTATTTTACTATATGAATACATAAATGATTATGTATAGTAATATTATTATCATTACTGTAGCGACCCTAGGGAATGTGTACTGTAGTTCCACTAAATGTTTCTGTTAGGCCTGTTGTATTGTTGCACATGTCTGTGGGGTCACCTGTCACTCAACCTACTGTCTGCCAAACGGGAAGGCCAGGGCTGTTGTGGGGGGGGGGCATGTGACATTGTGGTTGGTGGGGCAGTGGGGGGGTGGAGCTGGCAGTTCGGGGTATATAATGTAAGTGACATTGTGGTTGGTGGGGCAGTGGGAGGGTGGAGCTGGCAGTTCGGGGTATATAATGTAAGTGACATTGTGGTTGGTGGGGCAGTGGGGGGGTGGAGCTGGCAGTTCGGGGTATATAATGTAAGTCCGCCATTTCGTGGCTGGTTGTGATGGGTTGCCTCCGGAGCTTATTTGTTACAGGCTCCGTAATTAATTACGGCGTGAGCTACGGCCTACAGTAGCTTGTTCTGGAATAAACCGTGAATTTGAGACATCATACTGGCTCGTCGGTCATTATTCAGCAGGAACGTTGCATTACTATTATTATTATTATTATTATTATTATGCTTTATAAAAATTTAAGGAGAAGACTTAAGGATTATAGCCTAATGATTTATTGAGAAAACACTCAAAATTAAAAAAGTAAAATGAACAGTCCAACAAGATGCATTTCTGAGCTAGCAGTAACAGCAAAGTTCTAGAACACCTGAAAAGCTTTTAATTCAAGAAAATGAAAAAAAAGTCGGGACATGGCTGCATTTCAACAGCTTTTAATATGCTTTTAGTATCCCATTGGTTAAACCGATCACCGTGACAAGCCTAGTTAAAACATTTTTTCTGCAGTGTAAAACGTCACATTTTCATTTTATTAATTGCGTTGCAAGTTTGGGAATTGCGAGATTGACGGAATTGATTACGCAGGAATACAGAGGGAGAACGGACGGTCGATACAGTTTAAAAATACAAACAACACAACTAGAATAAATAAAATAATGATTTTGATAGCCAGTAAGTGACATTTTAAAACGGGACATTCTAGCTGTTCCTTTGCTCTCTTTTACCTTTGCTTTCTTTTAAAAGGTGTTTTTACGTTCTGAAAAAGTGTCGAGATTAGGCAGCTAAATTCAAGCGAGCAGCATTAAAGGGATATCGTTTGCATGCAAGATGTTGAGATTCCTCATTTAACGTTTTGTTTCTTTTTCTTTTGCTCTCACAAGATTGACATAGGCCTATATAAACAAGGCACACTGTTCGATTATAGCGAGCACGTTAAAGATATAGGTTGAGTATCCGTAATTTCAGGGACTGCCGATTGAGTCACATGGCCCATATCGAACGGCTCCATCCCTAATGATATATTTTAATGTTTAATCAACAAATAAACAATCCAATGCTTAATTCTGTAAAGTTCAGAAGAGGCATACAGACAGGTGGGCACTGAATCAAAGATTTCCCTGCTGCAATTTAATTATTTCCCGCATCCAAATTATGAACTGGCAACTTCGGATCCGTTTCCAAACCCACTATCCGTGCACTTCCGGATTTCAGTTTCGGCCTCGGGCACACCCACTGAACTCAATGACATGGGCTGTATCCCAAACCGCATACTTCCATGCTCCGCACTACCGTGCTCCCGAGTACGCACTCAAGGTTTGGGAGCTCGCACTCTGGAGCATGGAAGTACGGTAGCACGTAAAGTTTTGCTCAGTCGTGGGACGCACTTCGTGGCGACATCTGACCTATAACATTTAACCTTTCCCGTAACTATCGGGGAAATGCCGACGAGTAAGTAGGCTAAACCTGAGAGGCATAACATTCGCTGGCATTGTAGGCTACTGTATCGGCTGTTAATGAAACATTCTGATATAACCAGCAATATCCGCAACAGTTGAATTATCCTTTTTGCTAGCGTTCTTATTCCAGAAAAGTCAGTGGAAGGCAACGATGGCTAGGAAGACAGCCTATTCATTACATCATTGGATACCTTTAAGTAAACAATCAACCCCATAATAAAATTGTCTTCGCATTGTAAGCAATCGTCTGTGTTTTGATTATTTTCGCGCTGTTTTACCAGAGCGTGAACAACTGGGTACGCAGTTAGTAGAAATGGAGCCATGTTTGTGGCGGGTGGTGTTGCTTCTGGGGTGGTTTTCCATTGAAACGGAGAAAAGACGGGCTGCTGCCAGAATAAGATGGCAGATTATTATTGAAAACGGCATCCGACGAAAGCAAGCCATCCGGAGAGCTGGGGTGAAGAGGAGGGCTTCTCTTCGTAGAACAATTGCGCTTGTCAGCACCGACGTAGGTTGTCTTATACAGCCGACTAGCTAGCTACACTGGTTAACATTACATATCATTAAACTTAAATGTATATGAAAAAATGATTATTTTATATCGCATATTGTGCTGGTTCATTTCACATTGTAGCAGTTTATTCATTTACAAACTCCTAATGTAGTAGTATAATGGTTAAGGAACTGGCCTTGTAACCGAAAGGTTGCAGGTTCGATTCCAGGTAGGACACTGCCGTTGTACCCTTGAGCAAGGTACTTAACCTGCACTGCTTCAGTATATATCCAGCTGTATAAATGGATAATATGTTAAAAAAAATGCTAAAAAGTTGTGTAAGTCGCTCTGGATAAGAGCGTCTGCTAAATGCCTGTAATGTAATGTAATGTAGTTTTCCCTGTTTAAGTTTCCAATCTGAACCACTAGGTGTTAATACTACACAAATAGACAGACGCACTGAAGTTGGGCAGAGTATATTTATTAACTTGGGAAATTTGTCTCTAGGGAGAGAGCCTTGCAACCTATGGCAGGATCATTGTCAATGTCCCCATCCTTGCCAAATATTTTTATGACGACCAGGATCTCCAGGCAGTCTTCCGCTTATCCCGACGGGCAATCCGTGCACTCGTTGGGATGCTCCCCAACAAGAGGGACCATGGCTGGGGCTACACACATAACGTTATGTCCCTAGTGTCACAAATGGAAAACCAGAAAATATAATGCATCAATACCAAATATTAACATGAGCTAGCATTAAACACAAGTGATGTTAGTGTTATAGCGAAGTTAACTAACAGTAGCCTAACTAGTGCGACGCTAGCTAGTAAGTGGGTTGATATCCAGCTAGCTAGCAAGTCAGTTATAGCATATGGGAATAAATTCGAATATTAAATAATGCTTTGTGCTTCGGAATAGCTATATCTACGACTAACGCCATTATCTGGCTAATATAGATATTACGTTAGTACTGTCATTTAATGTTAGCGAACGTTAGCTACCTAGCTAGCTAGCTGTTACCGAGCAAATTGCATTGCAATTTACATAACGAAAGCTAACTAACTGGAGCTAGAAGTTATCTTAATTATTGAGCTAGCTCAGTATTAAAACACTAACAGAAATAGTGCTGTGCCAGATGTTTTCAAACTTGTGAAAATGTTCACATAACAATGTTGAAATTACTTACATTTGTAGAAGGCACTGGGAGAGGCAGCGCCTTCCGTGCTGTCATCCGCCATTACGATAGTAGCCTACATTTTTGGTCTTTACTTTTTTCTTGAAAGGAATGATGGGATTTTTTTCTGGTCGGAGCACGCATACTTTGAATTTTGAACAAATGGAGCACGCATCCGGGTACTTTATCCGTGCTCTGTACTACCGCAGCTTTTGGACTCACACTCCAAGATGGCTATGCGTGCTCGGAGCATGGAAGTATGCGGTTTGGGATACAGCCATGGAATGGACGTAACCGCTTGCTTCTATCGTCGAAGTTGCAGCAACCAATATGGCACCGCACCTCTCAGTTTCCCCATAGGCTATAATGGAGAAACCCCTGCCTTTTTATATCAAACTAAGCGGTTTACAGTCATATTTTCAACCCAGTTATACCCGTAATACATATAAGAATACAAATCAATGCGTGAATTTACTTGACGCGACTCGATAACGAAGTTACAGCCTCCGTTGTTTCCGTTGTTTTACTCTTCGCGAGTCAACACTCGACTCTCTGGTTGGTCGTACTGAACATGTGATGATGAAGAGCCTACAAAGACCATCTACCAACATGAAAAAGTTGAACGAAATGTAATTACGATACAGCGTAAAGTAGTTGGTGCGAGCAGAGTGCCCATGGAGTTCAGTGATTCAGTGAGATATTTTTTCAGTTAATCAGTTCAATCAATGTTTTTTGTCTGAGGCCGCTGCAATAAAGTTTATACATACATATTTTGAGGGCAGTGTATTGTTTGAAATATGATTTACAATATATGTTTTTCGTATACTTGTCATTTGGTTTAGAACGAGGTAACAGATATAATAACGGTTGTAAACCTCAAAATCGATCCAACTCTGTTCGCTATTTCTGTTCGCTACCATGAACGTTAGTTGGATTTTAAAAAAAATGGCGGCAAATGAATCCCCTATCTCCCTCCACATATTTCCTTTTGAGAATAGTAGAAGAGTAAGAAGTCAAATCTATAATACTGGTTGCCTTTTTTTACTCGTTGCTTTTGCAAATGCAAATGCATTAATGAGATAGAAAATAGCCTTTTCTAGTATATAATGAGTCCCTCGGGTGCGTCCCAATGCTCGAAAAATGCACCCTCCCTTCCTCCACTACCACCTCCTCTCCTCCATGCCCTGGAAACGGAGCTTTGTGTTTTAATCTAACGTTGCTGATTACATCTTAATTACAAATTAATGGTTACATATGAATTATGTCTCGACGCAACCGCAATGTCAGGTACATTGTATACTGTACATGCAAATAATTGTACTCAAAAAGTTCAGACAGTTTTGCATACTTCCGGGTAGGAGAGGTGTGGTAGTGGGGGAGTGGAGGAAGGGAGGTGGGGATTGAAGAATATTGGGACGCACCCAATCAGGCTGACACTCGGCTACAGAAATGGAGAAATGCAGTGGCAGTTGACATAGCTTTTATATCTGACGTTAGCTAGCATTAGCTTTCACTGTAGCCCTATAAACTTTGCCCCTAGTGGTTGAGATGTATCCGTCTCAATTACAGTATTCATGTTTGTCTGAAATGATAAACTACAGCTTTAAGAAAACCTTTTGACGCAGTATTTTTTAAAAGGGTAGCCGCTTGCGAAAACCTCAGCTTCTCCAGTTACACTGCAGTGCCATAAAATAGGAGGGTGTTATCAATAGCCCAAAGCACTTACGACCCTCCTCTCGCCACAGCCACAGACTGTAAAATGCATAAAATGCACCGTTTATACACGCTAAGAAAATCATGTTCACATATAGAAACAGGGTTGGGAGGGTTACTTTGTAAATGTAATTAGTGCCTGAATACTGATTACACGGCTCTGAAAGTAATCAGATACGAATACAGTTACATGTCTCAAAAAAGTAACGTATTCAGATTACTTTTAGAATACTTTTGGAATACTTACTTTTTACATCACAGATGGGTATGTTTTAGTGTACAGGAGACATTTGGAAACTGTTATATAGCCAAAGGTGGTGCTACTTAGTACTAAAAGGGTGCTCAAACTTTTGCACATGCCATGTTCACTTTTTTATTTTATCAGTAATAAATTTAAATAGTTATTATGCATTACACTTTGCAAAAGGATGTCATGTTCAACTTTCCACTGTGTAGAGGTCATGTCAGCCTCTGTTCATTTAATAATAAATACTAATACATTTGAGATTTCAACTTAGCTAAATATATGAAACATTGTATCTGCATTTTAAGTTTTAGTCATCATCATTAACATGTTATGGAATTAGAATGGACAGATTAACAAGGCCAGGTCGGAACCTGGCATATCGCTGGCCGGCAAAACCGGAGACTACATCTCCTGATCTCAGGAACTCAGTCAGTCAGCGCACCATATGACGCGCTGGCTGCCACCTAGCGGCCGCCCAGCAAGGAATTAATCATAATAAAAAGCGAAAGGAAACTGAAAGGCAAGTTGTTTTACTGTTTTAATGGCTCATCATGAGCAAAATTTCACTCTACTGCCACAGTGCAGATTTTTCTGTTATAGCGTAACAGGAGCACCTGCTCAAAGTGTTCATCAGTCATGCGATTGCGTTGGGGAGTGAACAGGTTGCCACCATGGCTGAAGAGACGCTCCACAGCAGCACTTGAGGGCAAAGTGGTGTTGTATTTAATGAAAACCTGCTTAATGGTGGGGAAGTCCTCTAGTGCACCTAACTTCTTATTTGTGCCCTCCAGATATTTTCTGACCTCTTCAGGTGGGCCACTGTTGGTTCCTCTGGTGGCTCCAGGACCGTAGCTGAAGAAATCCTCCTCTCCAGAATCACTCAGTGTGGCAGGAGCAGCAGCTGTGTTCTCAGCTGGTTCCATGTTAGACGCCTCAGCCGCCAGCATTCTGCGGACATCTTCCTTTTCCTCATCCGGCAGCCACCACAAACGAAACTGAGGGCTTGATGCTGTCGCCAATTTAGCCTCGCGACTTGATAACAACTTCTGGAAGCGGGAATCGATTAACTTGACAACAGTGTCAATGACTTCCGAGAAGAAGCACACATGAGGTTTCTTGTCAGACAGCCTCTTCTTCAAGGTCAGAAATGTTGGAATTACAAGTCCAAGAAAGCACTTTGTTTCTCCTTGGAGAAGGTCAAGGGCACACGCCAGTGGCTTGAGTACTTCCACATATTCTTTTAGGAATGCCAACTCATTTGCTACCAGTTTTGGAACTGATAGGTGCTCACAAACCTCTGCCAGTTGTGATTCTGTGAGTAACACAATCTTCTGAACTGCATGGTATTCTGAATTCCACCGTGTCACGCAGGGAATGACCAATTTCATTTTCCCAATCTCCTCCACTGCCTCTACAGCCAAAGGCGATCTGTGAGCCTTGTTCCAGATTGCAGAACACTTAGCCATGGCACTGTAGAAGAGTTTGCGTGTTGCTCCCTGTGACAAAGCCCGCTCCAGATCTTTAGAGGCAATGAGGTTTAACGTGTGTGATGCACAACGCTGGTGTGGAGGCAGAAAAAACTGCAGTCCCTCATCATCACCTTCCCCCTCAAGAATGGCACCGACATCCTCAAATCTAGCAGCATCCTCATTGTCATCTTGACTGCCTTCTTCAACCTCCTCCCTCTGTCCAAATTCTCAGAAGGCCTTCACAAAGTTACTGCCATTGTCAGTGACTGTCGCCTGCACTTTTCTTTCAATGTTAAACATCTCATGAATTTGTTGGATTTATTCTGCAATGACATCATATGTGTGGCGGCCCCTAATTCTGGCACATGCAAGGGCTGCTGACTTTCTCTCCAGATCTTGCCCCTCTATCCAATGACGTCATGCCAAAAAAGCTCCGATTGTGCGATGTCCAGATGTCAGCAGTCGTGCAATTATGCATTCATAATTCCGTTTCAGCGATTTTTTTACAGAACAGCTTTGAAATAAGTGAATTCTAATTACTTTTTAAAGGGAAACTGCGTGAGAGGGGGGCCAGTGAGACGGGATTTTTAATTTTTTTTTTTTTATCGCGGGTTCATGTGTCATAAAATTACAGCACTTCATGCTGACGCTGTAGGTATGTGCTGGAAAAAGTGCTCAGAAAACTATGATTTAGCATGACAGTGAGTCGCTTGCAAGGAGAGTTTCAGTGATAATTTTGCGCTTGAATTGGGAGAGCGATACAATTTTGGAATGCGAGCGTGGACGTGGCGCTGCTACATTTGTATCCGAAATGTATCACTTTCCCTCTATTGAGAGGCCTAGGAGCGTAGCGGAAGTGTAGTGGGTTTTCTGCCTTGAAACTGGTATAAATTAGGGCATATAGAAAAGATCAAATATGCACAAATATAATAGCAACCTATAAGGCGATCTAAAGTACTTTAGTTAATAAACAGATTATGTTAAACATTGGAATTTACAATGATTCAGTTATTCCATTGATTTACACACTGAGAGTAGTCCATTACATCAACACACACACATCACAGATTATGGACAGACTGCGACTGAACAACTGCCATCAAATGCTGAGTGAGAACGGTCTGCTTATGATATGCAACATTCCATTTTAGACCAACCACATCAGTGAGTGATCAATCAAAAGTAGCCTAGTTACACCAACTCAAAACTGACAATCAGCCATAAAACACACAGATCACAAGATCATTGTCGCTAGTAGTAGCTAGGCCTGCTCGTAAGTCTAAGCAAAAAAAACAGGAACGATCGTTTGACTGCACTGCCAAACACACCCACAACCCCCTCCCCCTTCCCAACGCACACACACGCGCGCGCACACACACACACACACACACACACACACACAATGCGCATCCAACTGCTGGCTGTATAATGCACCCATTAGTTTCTGAGGTACAGGGCAAAGTTGCATGGCAGCCAACCCGAGCATTAATTAATAATACCAACAACCTTCCCAGGTCGGAGGGGGCTTTAGCAGCGGTGCAGTCCGTTGAGGGTGTGCATGCAGGCGGCGGCGGTCTCCCCTCGTCCTCGGACACAGTCTCCGTGTAGCATGTGGGTAACGGTGGCGGCAGGTTTAAAACTCTCCCCTCGTCCTTCTCGGACACAATCTCTGGCGATTGCAAAACTGTCCCCGCCACTTCCCCGGTCTTCTCCGGTGAAACATAATTTTCCGTTTTGTTCGCGACCGAGAAAAACTTCCTAATATCCATTATTAATGAAATAACTCCAGACACTGTGAGCTATGTGTAACCTATACTCAGTGCAGGTTGTGCTAAATAAAAAAAATAATCTAACAAAAGCTGAGCTTTAAGATCGTTTAATTTCCATTAATATTTTCGGAATTAAGAGTGCGGAGAACGAAGAGCACATGTATCCACAATTATAATGTTGATTAAAATGTGCACAATTTTGCGACTCAAGTTAAAATAATTTTATTACTTGCCTAATAGCCTAATTTAGGAGAACCGGCTACATTTGATGGCATTGAGTAATTGGTGAATTAAACGCTGATGTAGCCTATTGTTAATCAAGGAAACTTAAATAAAAAATTATTAAGACCAATAATCAGTTTAAAGGGAAGTTTTCCGCTACCCCAATTTTCAGCTCAGGAGCCGCCACTGCCTATACTGTAGCCTAGTAGGCTAAACAACGTGGTCGTGCAAGACAATACAGCAACGTGGATGGGTGCAATCATTCTGCAGAAATCATGCATCTTGCATTTAACGTTTGTTTATTATAGCCTATGCATGCATTGATTTGTGCAGACAGATTGGTAGATACGCCTTAGCCTATTTCAGTTTCGTTATTGCTAGATGTGCAATTTGTAGGCTAGCCTATGCATTGGCGAAAAGTAGCAAATCACACACACACTCATGTATAGACAAGATTACATTTTATTGTATTTCAGAGATCACACACACACACACACACACACACACACACCCTCCCTTCCACCTTCATACACGCTAGCTAGCTAGCAGCCAAGTCTAGACGGCACGTCACCGCAGGGGGCTGGTGGCATGTGCTACGGTTGGATCAAAATGATACATTTGTTACATTGTAACAAGAGCAGCGCTGCGCTGTTGGCTGTTTGCTGTGCTTGTTGGCTCTATCGGCCAGACCCAAAAGTCCGTTCGTCAATGAATACTCGGCCAATTTTAATGTATTTAATTAATTTATTAGGCATTTGGGGAGGCTAAGCCTCTCCAAGCCTTATACATTCGCCGCCTATGCCAATAAGTATTCCAAAATGTATTCACTTCAGGTTTATGAAAGTAACTATATTCAGATTACTCGTTTTTCAGATATAACGCGAGCTGAATACAGTTACTTGATTTTTGTATTCTGATTACGTAACGCCGTTACATGTATTCCATTACCTCCCAGCCCTGTATAGAAACAATAATATTTTTTTAAAACGTTGTACAAATGCGCATTCTCCGTTTTCCATTGCGTACTATACCGGATGCACTTTCACTTTAGAAGACACCTACTTTTTCTCTCCAAAATCTCTGGTATAAATATATTTAGGAAACCAAGTACTTACCAGTATATTCAGCTACAGCTGTTTTCTGATTAACCCTAAAGAGTTTATCTTGTTACATTTCGCCAAAGTCCTGTACAGTAAAAATTTCCACAGCGACCACCCGTCGCACTTAGGGCTGAAATATGTTGCTGTTCTTATGTAAATACACACGTGCTTTTGTACATTTTTTTTGTAACGTATTTAAATACATTCGGCGACGTAAGTTACATATATACTGTATGTGACTATTCTGAAATAAATGTATTATGTTGCATTTGCAATTTCTGAATGATACAGCTTCTTCTTCAATTCGAACTTTAAACCATGGATGTGCAAGGAATATTTTTTGAGATATTGACATTTAAATAAACTAGTTGAAACCAGGTGGAAATTGCCTCTGGAGGGCCAAAGTAAATAGGGTTAATTTTCAGAAAGCAACAACACAACCTGAACCAGTGAGCTAGGTTAACTAAGCTTACCACCATCAGACAGCTAACTTCGCTAAATGGTAAACTTGCCTACTTATGGGGTATCTTCTTTGCATGAAATCCAAGTAAATTAATCCACAAGTAATTCACAAAAAAGTAAAGTAGCTAGCCAGTGGTCCAGTTAAAGTGAAGCATTGTGGGAATTGTGGTCTTATAACACAGTAAGTGAAGATCAAGCTTCCATAATGTGATATCCACACAGTTATATTTTGAAATGTAGAAATCCTCCAGAAGGAAAATTGCAGTGATATATCATAGTAAAATACATGCACTAAATATATTTTGATTAGATTTATTGAGGTGGACTACCCCTTTAATAAATATTGCACTATGTGAAAAGTGACTGAGTGCTGTTATTCTTGCACAATACATTGTTCCCATTTGATGTCAACTGTCATAAAGCTTCATTATGTCAATTTGATATCAAGTGACATAGTGACCCAGTTGACATAAACTGGAATAAACCTTGTGTGTATTAATAAAAGAATGTGTGTGTATATTTTGGTAACACTTCCTTTGAAGGGTCCTTCATAAGAGCTATATAACGTCTTCATAAGGACTATATAATGCATTCATAAGCACTACATAAACATTCATAAGTGTTTATGTCAATGACCGCAAATAGGCATATGGTGTGTTATGTCAACATTGATGCATCAAGTGACATTACCATGACATACGAAGTGAAACGACATGAGATCCTTATGTCAAGTACCGTAAGTAGGCATAGTCCCTTTTATGCCACTACAGATTCATTCTCTTTTATTCCACTTTTTTGTCCATTATCTGTAGATCACAGGACCTTTCAGAACCCAGACAGTAGGGTGAGCCTCTCTCACTTTACCATCTGGGAACAGCACTGCAATACCCCGGGGACGTGGTGGCTTAGACATTGGTCATTCTCAGAGGGTGGTTCATGGAAGTGTTTTCCTGTTTTAAGCTCCGTTTTCACCTTTTGCATAGAAAAAGTGGGCAGGTTTATCATTCTGAACTGCACTGCTTTCACCAGGCTTATAGCAGAGAGGCATGAGCCTGGCACGCGAGGCTACATCACAGGTGACAGCTGTTATCTAATAGGATATGGTATGTCCTGCTAATGTCACTTTCTGCATCTGTAGTGATGCGCATGTGTGAGTGTGTATGTGTGTGTGTAAGTGCATGCAAGTGTGAGTGTGTATGTGTGTGTGTAAGTGCATGCAAGTGTGAGTGTGTATGTGTGTGTGTAAGTGCGTGCAAGTGTTTGTGTGTGTATGTGTTTGTGTGTGAGTGTGTATGTGCATGTGTTTGTGTGAGTGTGTGTGGAGCTAATTTCTGCAGCACTGTGATAGGCATATTACCCCTGTGTTTCAGGTCCTCTTTAAGGTTGGTCAGATCTGACCAGCCTTAAAGAGGACCTGAAACCTTTCCTCCTCCTGTAACTGCTGTGAAAAACTGTGCTCAGCTACTCTGAGCTGCAGAGGAGACAAGTTCGCCCGCATTTGCTCCATGTAGAGGTGGCTTCGGTATGCACACGAGGGATACTGGCAGCTTAGCTTGTGCACACTGTGCTGTCCGTAATGTCGTAGTATATATTAGGTATTCTGCAGTACAGTAATCACTTGGTATTGTATTGATTCTCTGCCCAGCTTCCCTTAGGGAAGTCTCCCGGATCTCGTTGGGGTTTTTGCCCTCCTTGATCATCCTCTTTCTGCTCCTCCTCTCATTCTTACTCCTTGATTTGTGCTAAAGCTCTGATTGCTGATTGAATAGTTAAAGCAACTAGCATGACCTATTCAATTGATACTTGAAGTTCATAATTTTTAATGGCAGTGTTTTCCTTGTGAACACAAGAGATATACATTATGAAAATTGTGCCTAAAGAGGAGAATTGTGTGAAGTGTTTTGGAAAAGTGTTAAAGAGACTAAAATTTGAAGCGAAAATGTGCTTATAGTTTTGAAAAACAAAATGGTCTTTTCCCAGATTAACTTAAAGTTTTGTTAATTGGGTTCATAGCACCAATTTTGGTGTGTAAACAAGTAACTTGCCTTTTTTTTTTTTGGCGTTTTTTGTTGAGATATAGTAAATGGCCAAAACAAGATCAAACCACTGTGCTCCGTTTGTGAATAATGTTCAGAAACAGAACATTTTTATTTTCTATTGAGATCCCACTTAAATTTTATTTATTTATTTCAAAATGAGAGTAACTTGTCTAAAAATAAGGCTGTGGTAACATAAGAAAAAATTCCAATCAATTAAACAATCAAAATTATTTAAATAGTGTGTGAATTTACAAAAGTTTCAAAGTTCAGAAAGATGTCCTTTCCCTAAGTGTTCAACTTTCAGAGGTTTTCCTGTAATTCATGTAAAAAGCTTTTATCTCTTATTATTCCACAGGAAAGCAGCAGTCTAATGAGTGGAGGATTGTGCTGGTGGGAAAGACTGGAGTAGGAAATCGTGCAGCAGGAAACACCATCCTGGGGAGAAAGGAGTTTGAGGCTGATCTCTCCTCTTTCTCTGTGACATCAGAATGTAGGAAGGAGAGAGGGGAAGTGGATGGGAGAGAGCTGGTTGTGGTTAACACACCAGGCCTGTTTGACAAAAAGCTCAATAATGATCAGATCATAACGCAGTGCATCTCTATGTCCTCTCCGGGACCCCATGTGTTCCTGTTGGTGATCCAGCTGGACACATTTACAAAGGAGGAGCAGAAAGCAGTGGAGATCATTCAGGAGATCTTCGGTGCTGAATCGGCCAAATACACCATGGTTCTGTTCACTCATGGAGACAAACTGAATGGAAAAACAATTGAAGACTTTCTGTCTGACAGTGAAGAACTTGCAGAGTTCACGGATAAGTGCCGTGGTGGATATCATGTCTTTAACAATGAAGACACGCAGAATGATTCTCAGGTCTCAGAGCTGCTGAAGAAGATTGATAAGATGGTGAGAATCAATGGAGGAGGCTGCTACACCAATGAGATGTATGAGAAGGCAGAAGCAATACTTAAAGAGGTGAAAATGAGGCTTCAGAGAGAAGAGATTAGCCGGCAGACGCTAAAGAGAGGTGTGAATGAAGAGTGTGAGGAGAAAACTAATCGGGAGCTTCAAGAGATGGCACAGAAAGCCGCTTTCGAAGCAATGCTACAACACATGCCAGTAAAGAAATCCAGATCATGCCCTATACTGTGAGAAGCTCAAACATCCTCTATATGGAAAACCCATTTCCTCTTTTCATTCACTCTTTTTGGTTTGACTATCATACTTATATCATACATAATATAATCTGTACCACCATTTAACTATAATCACACTATAAGTAAGAGTCCTGCTACAAACCACACGGGCTGCAAATCAAACACATAGTCACTATCTCTGCAAACATTTTTCTGTATTTCCTTATTTGAAAATGAGGGTGAATGTCCAGGGTAAATATAAGCCAATGACTATGGCTTGAGCTATTTCATTTTCTTTATAAATTGAAGCAAACAAATCTAAAGCTTTTTTCAGGACAACATTGTATTCACGTTAAATATTAATGTCAAATTTCCACAAATATGTATGTACCAGGGGAGGAAACAGAAATAAGACTACATATCGTACGTGCTTTCATGACATGGAGGACATTTCCTACTATTTTGACCTTGAGACTTTACAAAAAATATATACTGAAAAGTTATAAGGACTATGTTTATCCAGATAAATGTAACTATGAATCCCACTTGCTGTCTTTCAATTGTTATCAAAAATTCTGCATTCCATAAAATAAAATAAATATGCCAGAAAAAAAAAATACTTGCATCTATGTGTCTATCTTTGCTGGTTTTCTGTTCAATATTAACTCTGTTTTGCACTACCTGTCTCCCCTCTGAGTGATAAACCCAGCTAATGGAATCACGTTCTAGGAATGTTCCCTGTATTTTATTAAGGTTGCTCTAAACGTTCCCTGGTTTTTTTCAGGTTCTAAGCAGGGCCGGCTCATGGTCCCATGAGGCCCCCCCCTCCTCCTGCTTTCCTATATTGGTGTCTTTCTTGCCTTCCTCCTCACAAAAAAACACCCACTAGATTGTCAAAATCTAGCTGCCTGACAGGGTCTGACTCTATTGACATAAGTGACAATGAGCTGAGACGTGCTTGGCACATGCTACTCCGCAGCTCATTTTTTATTCTGCCTAAAAGGGAAAATGTCCGCTCACCCTGGCAGTTTGTTACTGGCAAAGTTAGAAAAATCCCAAGTGCCACGAAAACATTGGAACACTGACTGCAGATTAAGTGCCTGCAACGTCTCAAGCTATTTAGTTGGGCACTTCTCACCCTCAGAGTCAGACATGAAAGATTTTAATTGGATGAGTTTGTTGGCAAAGTTCATGTCCAGATCTGATGGATATGCAGTAGTACTATGTGATATGCAAGGATATGAGATGGCCAACTTCAAACACTAATTAAACTTCATGGGGGGATTTAACCAACACCAATTTCACTGTGCATATTTCAAAATATATGAAGAAATAATAATCCAAGTCACAGCTTCTCATGTGTTGTCCCACATAGAGAACTTGCATTCTATGCTATCTATAAGGGTGGGATTGCAGTAGGGTTTGGGGGATCCTTGGGTGTATTTTGACAATTTAGATGGATTCCTCATGTCTGAAACATTATCGGGGAAGATTTTGGTACAAATCAGATATTGAGAACTGTATTAAATAAATAGTATATGATTCCAAAGGCATGAAAATGTTCTATCTGGATGTAAACAATTAGCAACATTTCCCTTAAACCAAATCATTTTTCATCAGAATAATGCTTCAGGGATGCTAATATTATACCTTTCTTACTCCTAAAGCTCTTCTCAGGACGATCTGTGATAGTGGGTGTCATGCTCGTTCACCTTAGAGATGGAACTACCCCCATTCTTCCTTACAGAACTGTTCAAGCTCAGGGAAATTGCATGGTGACCGTTGATGGACTGCATTCTTCAAGTCATACCATAAATGTTCAATAGGATTTAGGTCAGGGCTCCTACTGGGCCTCTCATGGACATTGACTTTGTTGTTCTTTAGCCACTCCACTGTTATTTTGGCTCTGTGCCTCGGCTCAAATGAGCCCCAATGTTGGCTGTTTTAGTCAGGGCTTCCTTGTTGTCACCTTGCCATACAGGCCAGAATTGTGGAGAGCTTGGGATATTGTTGTCACATGCACACATTGACCAGTCTTTGCCATAAAGGACTGCAGCGCCTTCAAAGTTGACATTGACCTCATGGTGGCTTTTCTGATCAGGCTACTCCTTGCTGGGTCATCCAGTTTGGAGGACAGCCTGATTTAGGCAAGATTTAGGTGGTGTCATTGGCTCTGCTTTGTACTTCTTAATGATGGTCTTGACTGTATTCCAAGGGATATTTAAGTCCTTTGATATCTTTTTAGACCCATCTCCTGATTTGTGTCTGTATCACAACTAAGTTCTTTTGAAAGCTCATTGTTTGTTCTTTACCGTGTAATGCACTATCCAGGGTAGGAGGCCTACAGAAATGGTTGTTCATCTGCATGCACATTGTATCTTAAACTACACGCACATCGAATACACTTTCACATGCATTCACCACATACAATTACTACAGAAAGTTGTTAACATCTCTGTGTTTTAGGGCTACATAATTCATGGTAACAGATATTGGTGATTTTAAACATGTTTCAACCTCTCTTTTTCACTCCAGCTTTTTTGTAGCCCCGCAAGCAGTTGTGGCCCCGGTGTATCTGTGTGCAAACCCAGTGCGTACGTTTTGAAGTGTGCCGGTGTCCCAGGTGCAGTGGTATGTATATTTTATATCTCAGATTCAGGTCCCAGGGCCTTGGTGTCATGACTCTGGGCTGGTTCATATCTCAACACTTGTGAATTGTAGCATCAGAATCCATGTCATAAACTAGGTCTGTTACAGGTCTCGAGACTTCACGGCAGATACAAGTCTTAAATGCCACAGAGGTCATAACGCTTTTGAGGTTGCTACATGGACTGAAGATGACGAGACCACAGAAATGCAAGGTAAATAAAGATGAATAACAAGGTTTTATCCCTCGTTCACCTTCCAGAGACAAAGACTCTACCGTTACGCTACAGTGGGGAGAAATAAGAGGGAAGAGCAGGGGTCTCGTTTATAAAAAGTACTTTAGATCAAATTTGATCTTACGTGTGGCATACATAGAAAATCACAACAAAGTAGTGACTTATACAATTTCAACGTTCATTTGAGATTTATAGATGTAAGTACGTATGCTATTTTAAACAAGCGCAACCCATTTTATAAATAATGCTTAAGTCCATTTAATGAAATCTGCTTACGTGAAAGTTAAAGATTACGTCCAAGTACTTTTTTTAATTAATTTTTTTATAAATGAGGCCCCAGGCATTGAACCCTCAGTAGTCAAAGACAACAAACCTTCATATCACCATTATCTTATGATGGTTTTAGAGCTGCAGCACAGAGAGGGTGTGAACTCCAGAGACAAGGAGGAGGGGATCAAACTTTCTAGCTACGGTTGTGCATAGAGCTGTTCTTACCCCTGTACCACATAACACCACAGGCTTCTTGTTTGCTTTCTTGTGAACTTATGACAAAAAACTGATGATGTTCCTATGAAAAGAAGAAAAGGTGGCAAAATATAAACCCACAGCCTGACTTACAGTATGTAAGCTGCTTTGTGAAAGCTTTTGTTTCAGAATAAAATTGAAGATCCTTCCTGGTGCTAAAAGTACTTCAGTACTTTTAGCACCAGGGTCTTCAATTTTATTCTGTCATTAAATTTCAGCCTTGAAAGTTTAATGGTGCTGTCAGTGCTCAATAAAAATAATATAAAATAAGAACAGTTTCAGTTGATCTTCATTATCCCTAGAGGGTATATTGTGGGCAATATTAAAAATCCACGTACATTTGACAACCACACAAAAAAAGACTAACGACAGAGTGCTGTTATTTTTTTAATCCGGCATGCTCTGTTGTAAAGCCATTTTTTGTCCAGCAGAGGGAGGCAAATCCTTCACCAGAAGATGATGAGACCACAGAAATGCAGGAGAGACAATAAGGATGAGTGGGGATTTCAGCCTTGAAACTTGTCATGTTTGGTCAATAAAATAACACACAAAAAGAACGGCTTCAGTTTCAGTAGATCTCTATTGTCCACAGAGGGACAGCATTAAAAATCCACATACGTTTGGCAACCATACAAAAAAATTAACTTTACAAATAGTTTCAACATTACAAGCGCTTTAAAGTTAGAATATGTATAAAGCAGTAAAATCAGTACATGAACATACTTCATACCCTAACTACATCTACTGTGTTAAAGACACAAATATTTATATAATCTGGAGAATGTTAATCGTGAATCTGGAGAAATATGTGTACCAAACGGAAAAAGACAACAGAAAACAGATCGATTGCATTCATTTTTAAATAAAAATAAACACAAATTGTTTCAGTCCAGTGCAGTGTATATACTGAATGTACACATATAGTTACATGCATAAAATATGAACACATATAATTAGGGCTGGGTATTGTTTGAAATTTTTCGATACCGCTCCCGATACCGATACCTGGTGTTCGAAACTGATGCCAAATCGATACTTTTTTGAAACCTTTCTTTGCTGAGTGTAAAGATATTTTACAACAATATCCAAAAAAATAATTCTCATTTAACAAAATAAGCCGAAACCTCTCAAATGCTTCAGTGTTTAATGTTCTCAACTCAAACAGCTGTATAAAATGAAGAAAATTATGCTTTAAATCAAGAAAAAAAACAAGAAAGAGTTCCCCTGGTGGGGCTAAAGATTTGGTACTTAACAGATAATTTTAGAAATATTTGCCAAAAAGTACTGAAAATTGGCACCGAATACTTTTTTGATACTCGGTGCTACGGACATGATTCGGTCAGTGCTCAAATAGTATTGAGGTTCGATACCCAGCCCTACATATAATGTTGCTCTTCTCATAGATGCCCTTTAAAGATTTAATACTTACTACTGTAGTTAGTACCTGTTCATCCAAATGTGGCTACAGAGACACCTGGTGGAAAATTAATAGAATGCATTTTGAGTAAAATTGTGAAGAAAACTCAGGGCCCCAATTAAAAATAATATCCAGTAATTCCTGGAGTTAGTAATATTACATAGATTAGTGAACATTAATAATTGACATAGCTGGTAGTAATTTTCATGAACAATATTACAATGACTGAAAAATGATAATCACATCCTGCTCAAAAGGACTGACTGAGGCGGAATTCATGTTTATGAATGAATAGTTCATTCATGTGTTGTGTGTTAGTAATGCCCAGCACTCACAAGCTTACACAGTACATTTACAATGTATCATCCTCATCTACAGTTTGAGATCAACATCTAATCTAATCCAGTCCAGGCACTGGCAACGGCATTGATGGGGAAATGTACTGACAGGCTCTGAGGTGGGAGATGAGGAATAAGGGTGCAGCAGTTCAGAGTCTGTGATGTGGTAAGTGACCAGGTCAGCATCTTACAATTCAGAGTCTGTGATGTGCAGGAACACAGTGGTAAGTGACCAGGTCAGCATCTTACAATTCAGAGTCTGTGATGTGCAGGAACACAGTGGTAAGTGACCAGGCCAGCATCTTACAATTCAGAGTCTATTATTTGCAGCAAGTGTGTCGATTGTCTCCTCTTGCCAGAAAAAAACGAACTTTTCTTTTCTTTAAAAATCCCGTTTCAGGGAATTTATTCCTCTCAAATGGGGGATTTTACGATCTGGCGTCCCTTGGATTTCTTTTTGCGTAGGCCAGTTTCACCTTCCAAATCTACACAATTTTGGCATCTGGCAACCCGGAAAAGAAATGACAGATTCTCCCCATCAACAAAACATTTTAAAATGCTTGTTTTAACTGGGCCAATCTTTCTGTTCAGGGGAGTTGGAAGGAGTGCATTGATGGATTGATTGCAGGGCACTTCAGGTGAATGACTTACCTCCACCAGTTGGACAAAAAGTGGCTTTTCAGCAGAGCAAGTCAGATGTAAAAAAATAAATAATAATCATTAATAATAATCCCAAACCAAGATGTGTATATTGAATGATAATTATAGCTTTTCAGTCAAATTAGGTTACAAATTTGACTCAAGGTGCTGAAAATATACATGTTATTAACCTGAAGTGTTTCAGTGTTCAGAATGGATATTATATTACGTTAAATTGTTTAAGTTGCTTTGGATAAGAACATCTGCAAATTGGCAATAATAACGTTAGCAATTTCATACCCTGGAGAAGTATTAACTATAATCTTTTTGTTTTAGATAGAGGTGGCCTACCAGTCCATATTGTGTTAATACTTCTTTCATTGCTTCAGGCTATAAATGAAAGTGCTTTTCTCTGCTTCACTGGTGATTAATTGCACTTGTGCTGTAATACTGTTTTATACCAGCAGAGGCGATGTCCCTGTAGTGTCCCAATGGTTCCACCCATCAACTCCAAATGAGATCATCCAAGGCTGTTATTTTATTTTAAAACAGAAAATATCAAGGATGAAATATCTAAAAGCCTGTGGGTAATGTCTGACTCGTTACAGGGCACTAGTGACTAGATTTGCCTCCCTGGTGGACATAAAATGCCTCCGCAACAAAATAATATCTAAAAACCAGGGTGTAAGGGCTGAACTGAAGCGCTTTCATATACAGTCAGTAAGTTAGCCAGGGGGATTTCAGGATTGCAGTTTCTAAATTAAATAACTTGAACAATAATAGTGAAACCCATCCTTTTAAAATACTGCTACACAACCAGACCAAATGCACCTGGATAACATCTTACGCATTCAATCCACATGGATAAATGGAAAATATCCATGTGGATTGAATGCGTAAGATGTTTCCAATTTATACATTTGCATGAGAGAGATGGGTTGTGTTTGCAATGCAATTTTCAGCCGTTGTGATCACCGTGTACATCAGCGCTCCTCACAAAACAACACAGCAGCAGTTTTGTTTCCAGGGTTTTCTTTTTTAATTATAATTTCCACATAAAACTAAAGGACAGGAGTCGATGAAATCAAAACAGTGTCCAGCGTATCATTCATTCTTCCCACCACTAGGAGGGAGTATCCCATCTGCCCGACTCTCTCCAACACAAATGAACAGTAGCAGCACAGCAGTGGACCGCGGTAGGTAAATAGAGAAAATGGAGGCTGCATTCGAATAGTCAAATTCGAGCAAGGAAGGATCCTTTAGATCGCATGAACTGGAAATAGTTTCCGGGCGGCCATGCTAAGGACCGTTCAAATTTCTTATATTGAGAAGGAAAGGAGCTTCACGATTCCTTTTATCCGTCCTTTCACAAAGGATGCTCTGGACTATCCTTTTCAGAAGGAAGGTAGTATTCGCGCCCCACAATGCAATGCCACCAATGTTTTCATAATGTGAACATTAAAATTTGATTTGGGGCGGGACCTTGATAAGCATTCTGCTTTTTCCCGTATCCCTTTTCGGCAGGTACTGTGTTTGTTCAGGGCATATTACAGAAATTGTGATGAAGTGTGAATATATGCGTGCCGAAATAAATTAAATAAATAAATAAGCATCGGGGTTTTCCGGAACCTACCGAATTCAAACACGGCGAACATCTGAGAAATACCAGAAATCTAAATGTGAATGGCTAGTATTGTTGGTTAGTATTGGTTTATAACACACAATCAGACAATACCCCAAATTTATTAAGAGGCTAAATTTAGCCGAAATAAAGTGAATTACAGACAGCAATGATGCGCCTTTTGTCGTAATTTTTTTTTAAGTTGTAGTTCGCTATGTTGAACAGTCACGTAATACGACTGGACGTCGCACCATGACGCAAGGTAGGAAAGGAGGTTCGAATTCCACAGTTACACTAGATTCCTTGTAAATCTCTCCTTCCAACTTTTCCTTGACCCCCATGACATTTTCTGGCGAGGTCAAGGAAAGGAAAAAGGAGCTATTTTTTTGACTATTTGAATGCAGCCGGAGATGGCGAGCTGCATATGCAGGGTGTAGGCGTGTCTCTGGAAGTGACCCCTCCCCGCAGGGCGTCGCTCACTCCGTGAGGCCCAGCTTCTTCTTCAGCGACTCGGGCATCTCGGGGGGAGGGGGGCGGGGCAGGTGGAAGTACACCTACACCAAGTCATAGATGAACCATTGCAGGGCCGTCAGGGTACCGATCCAGATGATATGAGTGACCAGACCCTTCCACACACCTCGGGAGAGGGAGAGAGAGAGAGAGGGAGGGAGGGAGAGGGGGATTGGGGATTGGGGATTGGGGACGGGAAAATAACCAACCCCATATTTTCAGGGAATGTTTTAGAAAGGTTGAAGAAGCTTTGCTCCAATATGTATCTTCCTAAAACCTCTGGAGGATAGATTAACTTGTACTACATAGTGGTTGTGGAAATGGGCCTACAGTCGGATTTGGGAGGTCCCTGGGTGGATTTCAAACATTTATCTGGGAAACCTTTGGTACACATCGGATGTTGGAAACCATATTCACAGAATTTTATCAGTGAACATTAGCATTTTACACAAAGATGAAATAATATTTCTATGAAATAAAGTTCTTATTTAACCTGTTTCTACCGATTCCTACCAGTATTATAAGGTTCTGAGACGTATGGTGTCATCCTGTTACAAATGCTAAAATCTGACTCATGGGGGCAGAGAAGTAGAGAGAGAGGGAAAGAGGGGAGAGAGGGAGAGAGAGATAAAGGGATGAGGGAGGAGGAAGAGATTAAAGGTGAAGGAGAGGATGTGTGAGACAAATAAATCAATATTATATGATACTGTAGTGAAATAAGATGAGAATAATTTATCTTCTCATCACAAGTTCCACTATGAGGAAAAAGGGTGTTTGGGGGAAGAGTGGGGGCATTTACAGGTACTTGGGGCGTTTGGGGGTATTTGATGGTGAGCAGGGGTGTATTTGCTGGGTGAACTAAGGCGGAAATGACAACAGGAGGTTAAACATAGCAGTGGTGCAGCAGCTCTCACCAACATCGCTGCGCCTTCATCAACATCGCTGCGCCTTCATCAACATCGCTGCGCCTTCATCAACATCGCTGCGCCTTCATCAACATCGCCACGCCTTCAAACAAACCAACAACAGCATTGGTTAGATTAAATTTTAGCCAAATTTTAGTGTTCAAACACGAGTTATTTATTAAATATTACAATGTAACAGCTGTATTTATTCCCTCTTTTTGTTCTCTTTTCTAATTTCACAATTAATATATATATATTTTTAAAAAATTTTTTTGTTTTTTTGTTCTGCAATTAATGTGATTTTGTTCCGTAAGGTGAGGTTCTGGTATAAGCCAAACCTCTATAGCACATTTCTGTAAATTACTTAAAGTGATCCATCCATTTCTACTGCATATCTAGCAGCAGTGATGGTTTGAGGCTCGTTTGATACCTCAGACCCTTCATGATTTACAGCCATTTAGCCAAACATGTGTTCTATACTGTTCCAGCATAATTTACATATTCTGTAGGGGATTATGTATGGGCTCAATATGAGTAGATCAGGTGGGGGATTCAATCTTTACAGTTGAAGCTTGACATTCATGTACAGCAGTGTAAATGAAATCCAGTATGAGAAACAGAACAAGTTACGCAGTATCTGCTAAGTGGTTGCTTCTGTTACTGTAGTGTAACCACAATTCCATACAATCAAGTCCCACCCTCCAATTCCCATAGAGATCCATTCAAAGGCAGAGAGGTTATAGTATCCCTTGTAAGAGTACCAGAAAATAAGATCGTTTTTTGATGTTGTTGGGTCACAGACATCAGGACGTCATGGCATGCAAAGGATATGTGACCAAATATTTAAAATGATTACTTTATTCTACATTATGTTTAACTGTCCAATATGTTTTGACGCTCGAATATGAGGATTATGAGGGGACTATGAATATGAGGGGACTATGTACAAAAGGTTCTATAATTTCTAAACGGTTCATCTGATACGGATGAAAATACCCTCATATTAAAGCTGAGTCTGCACTTCAACGCCATTGTCATTGTATCCTTTCAAACTCAAAGTGCTAGAGTACAGAACCAAAATAACAAAAGATGTGTCACTGTCCAATGAATTATGGTGCTCACTGTATATGTGAAGCCCACTCCATCAACATCCAGGCAATGTGTGATGCTACGTGTAAGGTTACACAGGTATTTAACCCTATTCCTTCTTCATATTTTTAATTACAGTAACCAGGTTTCCATTCTCTCAGCAATTAAAACTCCGCTGATTTCACCTGTTATTCCATAACTGAACAAAACGAAAGAGAAATAAGACTACTTAGAAACAAAAACAAATTTGCAGCACATTACACAATTAATTTTAATGCCATATATTCTCTGCATGTGCGCTTTAACTTCATGTACGAGCAGGTCTGTTTCACCAGCTGTAAATCGCATGTTTCACTGTCTTAATGTCCGCCATTATATAAGCAATCCGCCAAGGTGCAAATGCAGGTGGCTTTTAAAGGAAATGGGAGATAACACTCTGATTGGTTTATTACATGTTACGCCCAAGACACAGCTATAATTAATGAAGAGGCTAAGTTCAGCCTATTTTAACCTTGGCCTTACTTTACGCTCAAAATATGCGCCCTCGAACTAGCAAAAGTGGAGTTGGACACGCCCTAAATGCATTTGTGCCATGCGTTTCAGACCATGCGCTAAGATCATCAAGATAACCCTTATGGAAAAAGAATATACTGCAGTATATTGTAAATATATCAAAATTATCATCACAATATATTAAAAATATACTGCAGTATATTACATTTACATAAGGGAGAGCCCTTGGTGTTTTAAAGTCATTTAAACTATGTTCATGTATCAGACTACTGTTATGTAGCATTACTTAGAAATTGTGTTTATATATTTGTAACGAGCTAATACTAGAGTGACAACAGTGGACTATTTTCCGGCAAGTGCATGGCGTGCGGTGAGCCGTCATAGTCGATGGCGTAGCGTACGGCGCACTGGGCGTGGCTACTGAATTTCACTATGTTCGGACCAGAGGCGAGGAGCGCACAGCTCACAGCGCGCTGCACAGGTTGAAAATGGGCGGGGTTATGCTGAATATTTATCAGTGGGCGTGTTTCAGCTGCACCATAGCTAATCACATTACCTCATTTCAGTCCTTTTAAGAGCCGGGTGCAGTGGACTCGTTTTGACCACGTCGGGCTATCCCGCATCACGTGGTTTAGTGAAAAATTTATAATTTACTGGCTCTTTTTATTTTTCAACTCATTTTTCCTATTTTCTCGATCGGCCCTAGAATGCGTTTAATCATTTATCTATTTCCCATTTCCCCCATGCAACATATCCCATTTCCCCCATGCAACATATCCCATTTCCCCCATGCAACATATCCCATTTCCCCCATGCAACATATCCCATTTCCCCCATGCAACATATCCCATTTCCCCCATGCAACATATCCCATTTCCCCCATGCAACATATCCCATTTCCCCCATGCAACATATCCCATTTCCCCCATGCAACATATCCCATTTCCCCCATGCAACATATCCCATTTCCCCCATGCAACATATCCCATTTCCCCCATGCAACATATCCCATTTCCCCCATGCAACATATCCCATTTCCCCCATGCAACATATCCCATTTCCCCCATGCAACATATCCCATTTCCCCCATGCAACATATCCCATTTCCCCCATGCAACATATCCCATTTCCCCCATGCAACATATCCCATTTCCCCCATGCAACATATCCCATTTCCCCCATGCAACATATCCCATTTCCCCCATGCAACATATCCCATTTCCCCCATGCAACATATCCCATTTCCCCCATGCAACATATCCCATTTCCCCCATGCAACATATCCCATTTCCCCCATGCAACATATCCCATTTCCCCCATGCAACATATCCCATTTCCCCCATGCAACATATCCCATTTCCCCCATGCAACATATCCCATTTCCCCCATGCAACATATCCCATTTCCCCCATGCAACATATCCCATTTCCCCCATACAACATATCCCATTTTCCCCATGCAACATATCCCATTTCCCCCATGCAACATATCCCATTTCCCCCATGCTACATATCCCATTTTCCCCATGCAACATATCCCATTTCCCCCATGCTACATATCCCATTTTCCCCATGCAACATATCCCATTTCCCCCATGCAACATATCCCATTTTCCCCATGCAACATATCCCATTTTCCCCATGCAACATATCCCATTTCCTCACTACATTTATCAGTGACCTTTGTCGCCTTTAGGATTCTGCAGTGGAAGACGATAGGCTATCTATTCTGCATTGATAATTGAATGTAATTGAGTTAAGAGGTACGTTAGTATCACTATATGAGCAATAAGAGTGAATATATGCACAAAGTTTGTCATTCTTCTCATTAGAGACGGGGGTAAGAAAGAATACAGTACCCCTGCTAGCACAGTGCAGTATAATAACAGCCATAAACAATTAAAACCATAAATAAACACAGGAATTAGCCTAACATAAAAAAGAAAAAAGACAACGAACAATAAATTATTTATTTCAAAGTCAGATTGGACCGCATATGATCCACAAAATGGTTGATTGTCTTTTTAATAGGTTCCTGCATGCATTGCTCGGGAAAGCCCTGAAATTAGCAACTCGCCATACGCTGTGGTGCGATATTTGCAAGCGCGAATCGCAGTCTAATCTTACCCCAAAATTGCATTCCGCTGCACTAAAATTGACTGGGCTGCTCCCTCTTGATGGACACACCCCCCAACAGTGGCTTCCCTCCCACTTCAGCGCAAGGCCAATCACCAAATTACCAAACAGGCTGAGACGCATGCAAATCCATGACAAAATTGGAACTTCACCAGGGATGGCTCGCCACCGGCCGGATTAACACACCTCCACCAACGATTTTCCTCCCACTTCCGACGCACGGTGAGTCTAACATGCTCAGGAGCGTGAAAATAGATGCCAAAAATGTCACTTCGCCAATGCGCTGGCTCACCACCCGCCATGCGTCAGCCAGAAAATAGAGCCCATGGGGCCCTATCTTGGCGATCTTGGCGCTTAGTCTAAGCGCGTGGCGCTAAATCCATTTAGGGCGTGTCCAAGTCTACTTTTGCTATTTTAATGGCGTGTTTTTTTGGCGCTAAGCACGGCGCATGGCGCAACTGGGCTGAACCTAGTCGCTTCATTAATTATAGGTGTGTCTTGGGCGTGACATTCAATAAACCAATCAAAATGTCATATCCCATTCCCTTTAAAAGCCTGCTTTTCCACCTTGGCGGATTGCTTATGATGGCGAAACAGACATGCTCGTGCGTGTTTAGTGTGATCAAGGAACAGGCTAAATGGAGTATGATCAATACCTATTATTCGGACTAACCATTAGCCTATGAGTTCCCGGTAATTCCAGACAGGGCTGTTATTTTACAAAATATGTGCGGTTAAATTTCGCTAAAAGGACCTGCAACAGCTGAGAATAAGCTATCAATGGCTTCAGTCTCACCTTAGAAAACGCCAAATTAGCCTGCTTGTTCAGCGAATTTCGTTTGATTATGCAATGAAAGTGTCAAACATCAATTCCAAGAGGCTGTTCTCATGGAGTTCTCGAAGTTCAAGCTTCATCCAAAGTTCATTAGGCTACCTGCATAGTAGGCTAATATTGATTAATAACATACATACCGTTATTTTGCCTTAATGATGACACTAAATAGCCTACAATAAAGCTGTCAGGTTCGCAACCCATAAGTTCACGCATATTTCCCCTTGTTTAATAATGTCCTGTTTATGGAAATGTGACCAACCTGTTTTACTCGTAGCGTAATCCTTTAAAACAATCCACTTTCCCAGGAAGACCGTGAAACGTGAGAACATGCAGCTCACGTGCAGAGAATGGCATTAAAATTAATTGTGAATTAATTGTGTAACGTGCTGCAAATTTGTTTTAGTTTCTAATTAGACGCTTAGTTCTCTTTAAAATCGTTTTGTTCAGTTAAGGAATAACGGGTGAAATCAGCTGGGTTTTAAACGGTGAGAGTATGGAAACCTGGTCACTGTAATTTAAAAAAATATGAAGGACGAAGAATAGCTAAGGTTACAATTTAGTTAACATGGTGACATCTCCGTTTTTTAACCATAGGCTATCGAAAAAAACCTTATACACAGCGAATCCGCTGTAGCCTAGGCTATTTTAAAAACAATAAATGCAATATTCACTGGACAAGGTTTTGAACTTTTTTCAGTCACAAACCATTCTATTTACTTACAGGCTGTATTCATAGATAAACAGAACTGTATTGTAATGACATCTGAAGCGCATTTTCAGAACTTAAATGTCCGTCTATTGCCGTGCGCGAGTTTTCCATTGAATGACAATTCACGCATTAGGTGCAAAGACAATTCGCGCATTAGGCTTGATAGCTATAGGTGTTATCAGCTCCATTTTAATGGATAGCCATTGTCCCGTACCATCGCACACCGCCTGGAGTGGGCTGAGAGGAATGTAATGTGGCATTGTTTCCCTTCGCTGAGGGAAAGGTATGTGGACCTATGGAACCTTTTATTATTATGCATTTTTGATATAGCCTACACAATAATAATATTTCACATTATGATCTAGATATTTTTGTCATGACTGTGCACGCCCCTGTGTGTAACAGACAGGAGGGTATGCGCGTTGTGCATACGCCTATGTAGACGCACTTATATGCGCCGTTAAAATAGCATGTAAACAACTGCGACATGACTTTAGACCAGGTTTGTGGTGGTTCTAGCGCAAGTGCTTTCTGCTGGCTCAAGATAGCAATACGCCAAAAATAATCCTGGCCACTCCTCATCTTAAGACCAACACGCCCAGTTCACTAATGATGGCGCAAGACTAGTTAATGGCGCAATGCTAGTTAAACGGCGTAAGCGTTAGGCGTTATTATGGACCTAGCGCCGGGTGTAAGATAGCAAAGACACTTGCGTTTGCGTTAGCGCCGCTTTGCGCCGGGTGTAAAATAGGGCCCATGATGTCATAACCACTTGCCTCAAACGCTACAGCGGATTATATCTTTTTTTGCCACTAGATGGCGGTAGCGTATCACCATTCCTATTGTATTGCCAGGCAGGAATAGAATAACGTTAGCTGAGTATAGTTTCTTCTAGCCCCCCAGAACACATGGCTACAAAGGCTATAGACTTTTTTTTCTCCCAATACAGATATTGATAAATAATGAAGAATAGTTTTTGAGTTGATGTCACGGAACTTTGAAACAGGGGAGGTAAAAAACGTTGGCAGGCTCAGGGGAGGGAACTGGGAACTTAAATCAAAAACCACTGAAAGACTGAATGCTAAACCGTGCAGCCTAACCAAACTGTCACTATGGTCAACAACATTAATCTTTGTGCTTTTCTGGGGATTTAAATACTATGCAGTAGATAATGGTTAAAATGTCTGCTATTTCAGGTAATCTCGGAGGTTTAATAATCCGAAAAAATGTGGTAGGTGTCCAGATATTCTGGGTAGGAGAAATACTGATATCGCTCTCATTCAGGAATCGCACTTGTGTACAGAAGATGTTCATCAGTTGCAAAACAAGCTATATAAGGTATAGCGTCATCAAGTGACGGCACAAAGACAAGCGGTAATATTAATAAAACGGACACTTACTTTAAATATTGAACGGATTAGTCATGAAAAAAATCGGGGAGATTTAGGGGTCAATTTACTAAAGGTTTGCGTTTACAAAAACACATGTAAAACTGTTACCATCCGCAAAAAACCGCCCGAGGTGATCAACTAATGAGGTGTAGAGGATTGCATTGCTAAAATTGAAAGATACGTTAATTTCTCATTTTTGCGGGTAGCTTGAATTAATAAGCAAAAATGGGCATCCCTACGATATTTTGCTAAATAGTGGGAGGTGGTCATGCAAATAACTTTAACATGTGTGAAGCGATTTACTAAACACAAAAGGAAGTTTGAGAAAGGTACAGTCAGGTCCATAAGTGACACAATTTTTGTTGTTTTGGCTCTGTACTCAAGCACATTGCACATTTGAAATGGAACAGTGAATATGAGGTTAAAGCGCAGACTTTCAGCTTTAATTTGAGGGTTTTTACATCCATATCAGATGAACGGTGTAGCAATTGTAGCCATTTTTATACATAGTCCCCCCCCCCCTATTTTAGGGGACCAAAAGTAATTGGACAAATTAAATATTTAATATTTAATATTTTGTTGCATATCCTTTGCATGTCATGACTTCCTGATGCCTGTGACCCAACAACATCAAAAGACTCTTGATGTGTTATTTTCAGGTACTGTTACAAGCGATACTATAACGTCTCTGCATTTCAATGGATCTCTATGGGAATTGGGGAAGTATTCACCCCCCTAGGCATTTTTCCCATTTTGGTGCAGTACAACCTGTAATTTAAATAGATTTTTATTTGGATTTTATGTTAAAAAAAACAAACAAAAAAAAAAACTGCAAAGTGGTACGTTGATGGTCACAGACTTCAGGAAGTAACAGCATGTAAAGGATATGCGACCAAATATGAAATATGATACTTTAAAAATATGTTAAAGCAAAGGTTATGAATACTTATGTAAATGAGAAATTTTATTTTTTTATTTTTAATAAATTTGCAAAAATCTCAAAAAAACTTTTTTCACATTGTCATTATGGGGTGTTGTGTGTAGAATTTTGAGGGAAAAATGAATTTAATCAATTTTGGAATAAGGCTGTAACAGAACAAAATGTGGAAAAAGTGAAGCGCTGTGAATACTTTCCGGATGCACTGTATGTACGTGGTAATGTACATGAATAAAGGACTTAATAAAAATGCTGAGCTGATTACCATATATATCTTTTAAGTGCTTAAAGAACATGTTTAATCCACGTATTATTCCTATGATTTAAGTGTTTCTTTACTTTACATTTATTGCAATATATGTTTAATGCACATTTATCCGTAGTATGTAATCATTAAACTAAAAGGAGTGTATCGTTGTCGAATTGGCATGAAGCAAGACTCACATGTTTGTGCAGAAATGATGACAGGGTACATCCTGCCTTCCGTGTAACCCTCAGATTTAAGGAACTGAGAGAGACAGATGGGGGGGGGCGGTGGCATGGGCCTCTTTCTTCCATTTTCTGATCTATCCAATGTGCCGAGACTAACCTTATGGCCTCTGAGTTAGGTCAAAGGGGAATCATATATTTAAGAATAAGAATGTACTAACAATGGCTATTCGAATGAAGCCTATGAAATTAATGACTAATTGATGATTGAATAATAATTGTTGTACTAAGATATGATGATATGTATCAGTTAAAATTAATAACAGTTAAACCTTTTTGTTTGCGGCGGAATTGCAAAGTTCCGAGGGCACGTTAAAAAGGTCGTACAGTGCAGGGGAGAAGACTGAAGGCCCCCATGTCTGATGAAGTATGAACTGACATACTGCCGTGGTACCGTCTAGTTGGACGTAGTTGTCGCATGTAAGTATGCAGGCACTGCGTGGTACGTGGATGACAGTCCACACCTAGCAGAGGGGCGTAAGAGACGACCTCTGTGAACAGGCAAGGCTGGTGAAAACGGTCAAAGTTTCTATACCCATAGCAAAGTGGGATAGGGATCAGACCGTCGGTTCCCAACCGGGTGGCTGGTTACCACTACGGGGCTCGTGTGACACTGGGCTGGGGATCGCTATCGACTAGGTCACCGGTCGGGTCACAGAGAGCAGTAAGACCATGAGTGGCATCCCTGTAGTGGAGCACATGACCGCCGCGCTCGGCTCAATGTACAGTCAGGCTGAAACCGAATGCGTTAGTATGCGAGCAGTGCTTTCTGTGATCAGGTTTTCTGAAAAGGAGACGCCTGGGAAGCAGAGAGGCTGAGGGTCCTTCACTCAGAGGAGTCGGGTGGAAGGAACTCAGTGGAAAGGGATCCAGCCTGGAGCTGCGCCCGAGAGAGAGGGAGGCTCGAAGGATCAAAGTGATATTTCGTGCTATTTCCTTGACAAAAAGTCATTCCGCAGGAAGTTAGACCAACAGACAAGGGGTTAGAGCACCTGTTTTCCCTAGTGGTATAAATGGACGTTGGTCATTAATTCCTCCAGGAGAATGCTCATTGAAAAACAGATAGAGTATCAGACACTGATTGTGTAATGTGCCCAAAACTCAGAAAAAGTGAGGTGGGGGGGGGGGGGGGGGGGGGGGGACTGCTGACATTGCACCAGCATCTTGTGATTTATGTACTCACCCCTCCTTCCTATGACCTGTTTGAAATGGTATAAATATGTGAAGGAACAACAGATGAGCAGCGCTGAACTTTGCTTTCCTCTGTACATTGCTTGGACAATATTATTGCATTAAAAAAACTATTATTCACCAGCCCTGGATTCTGACTCTTTTCCCGACAACCGATCTGTCACATAGGCTACTACTTTTAATGCTATTTAAAGTATATTTCAAACACCGTCATCATAATTTTAAATTGTATTTCCAATACCTTCAAATCACCCTTTCAATTAGTATACTTAAATATACTAAGTTTTTAAGACGTGTCTCAATTTAGTACACTTAAGTACAGTAAGTACACTACAGTTGTACAGAAGTTCTACAAAAGTACAACTTCAGTGCATTTATTAGCCTGTACTTAGTGTGGCCAGTTTAACACAAAATTAGTAGTTACTACATGATGAGTACGTACTAAAAGTATACTTAAAGTATAATATTTCTTTGCTTGGGTCCTGATGTTTACTTAGTGTATTTAAGCATGGTGCACCATTAAAATATATTGCAATGTACTACATTATAGCTTGTTATTGGGGTTTTATTATAAAGAATTGGTGTCCTAAATTACCTAATCAGCTGTCCCACATTCCCAAACGCAGATGAAAAAATGTGCTCTGGCTCAAATGAAATATAAAGGTGTGTCACACATCCTGTGAGCAAGATTTCTACATTTTTTCTTTTTATGTGGTCAGATAACATCTTGAGGATTTCAGAATTGTATCATGTGCTGTGTAAATGTGTTGGACTAATATCGAAACAGGTAACAGAAGGCAAAATTCCAAAGTGTCCCACTTTATCTGAATTCATCCTATTTGCGCCACAAAACGTTAGTTTTTATTTCTATTGACAGCATGACCGATTGCTCATTACCACGCGTTTGGATCATCGGGAGCTCGCTTATCGCCAGGCTGCAGGCTCATTTAGGAGCATTTGGACTGGACCAGAACCTGGGACTAAATTGCCAGATCACCTGGGCTGGCAGAGGGGGCAGAAGGTGCCTCTTCTCCGCTCGAAACGGGCTGACATCCGCGACGACCCAGATGTGATGGTGATTCACCTCGGTGGGAACAGCATTGGCACGTACGGAAATACAAGGATCAGCCTAATGCGGCGCATGAAGGCAGACATCAGGGAAATCGATTAGCTATTTCCAAAAACCAAATTGATGTTTTCGGACATCCTCCCTCGCTGGAACTGGCGGGGTCAGACTGCGACTACCGGATATGGCCTTGAAAGGACCAGACGACGGCTAAAAGGGGCCATGCTAAACATCTGGAGTTTACCGGCGATATGGCCCAGAGAAAAACATAGCAGCTAGCGACTTTAGCTGGCACTGGTTATCAGAATTCTCAGTTTTTGGATTCGGAATCTATAAGGTGCATGTTCCCTTTTCATGTTAATTAAAAACAACACCCATTCGCAATATTAAAATGCATTATACCATACTGTAGACGAGATTTTGATGAAGATCTACATGTAAAAATGTCGTTGTTCATCTGGAGTTTACTGACCTAGCCACATCAGAAAACATTTCAGAGCGCCTCTTTGCCAGCATATCTTGGACCAATCGGATTTGAACAATCGGCATGATGTCAAGACAGGGGTTGGCCACAATTTGAATAACATTTAATTTCACTATTACAAAATCCCATCTGGGGTTATTTCGAATAAGGTGGCGAGCGCCTTATTTTTTAAGCGGTGCAGCTGCTTCTATACGTGACATGTGTGTCCGTCCGTCCGTCCGTTTGTAGCATGAGATTTAAACCAATCAGGAGTCGCCTATACGTCACATGCCCGGCAATACAATTGTAGCTTGAGAAAAGCATGCCCAGCTTCAGACAGCTCTATCTCAAAAAATATACATGTCACAGCTTAGATATTCACACTGTAGGAATCCTGGGAAACACATGAACATTTTGATACATATTATGTTTGTGTATCTTAAAAACTGTAGTCGTCGTCACAAGTTAGAAAATGGGTTTGAAATTGAAATTACCGACTGCCTCTAGAGTGGAGTTTTGAACATTCCACCTGTTAGCAAGGTGAGTCGCCGTAGCAACCCCCCGAAGCAAAATCAATACAAAATCTACCACCAGTGTTCTGCTGGACCCAGTCAGTTATGGAACGGCCCAACAATCCATGCACCCTCTTGCTGAGTTTGGAATTCCATTGTTATTGTTCAAGTAATAACTGTAATCTTTCCTGTTTGTTATCAGAGTACTAACTGTCATATTTCCTGTTTCTTCTGAAATACCAATGGCTGTCCTTTTATCTCTTTCTATCTCTCTTTTACATGTTTGTTAAATGCAATGTCTGTAAGTATAGTAATTAATAAGCATAATGTAAAAATATCACCAAACCAGAGGCCATTGTTTTTGTACATGTAAACAACACACACACTTTCTATTCAATTTTTTATATGATTGCTCAAAACCTGCACCGCTTACTTCACCACCTGGGTGTGATTTTTTTGGTGCCATTTTGCTTCTGAAGTGGCTATAGAATTCTAAGTCCGGCAGGACGCGCAGCACATGTAACGTTTTCAGGACACCTAAATAGACGAAAGTATTGATACATACCGATCGATTAACACCTAAAACATTTCACAGTGAGTTTTTCTTGTAATAAAATGTGTATAAACGACTTCAATGTGGTTGGATGTTTTATAATGACCCCATTGATTTCGGTACATCGTTAAGTTTCGGCACAAATGCTCGTAAACAGAGTCAAATTAGCATAATAATTTCTGGCTTCTAAAGTAAAAAAAATAACATTGTTGAAGTGTAAGTACACTTCTGAAACAAATGAATAGCTTCATCTACTCTCGTTTAGTAGATTTCCTTGTTTTTTGTTTTGTGTGTGGAATGCCCATTGTGATTACATTGCGGGCAGAACGTTCGACCTCCCTACTTTTGCATGTAAAAGGGAGGGAACACGAGCAATCCTTCCAAACATCTAGTGAAAGTAGTCTACATCACATAGAATAGAATAGACTAGAATAACTTTCAGGGCTCGACATTAACGCTTGTCCGCTTGTCCGACAAGTAAAAAAAGTGACCGGACAAGCACAATACAGCTTAACTTGCCCGAACGGACAAGTAAAAAAAAAAAACGAATAACGTTAGTAATTCCGTCTGATCAGAAAGTGTTGCGGTGTCGCACTGAAAACTCTCATTCTCTTCATTACGTGAATATCACTAGGTTCAATGATTGGGAGTTTTTGCGGCGCGAGTAATTTTAGTTACAAATTGTGAAGCTCGTTGACTGACTGGAATTCGAAACAAGCAGCCTCCAAAACCTAACCAAGCCCAAGACAAGCCCCTGAGAAACAAGCAGCCTCCAAAACCTAACCAAGCCCAAGCCAAGCCCCTGAGAAACAAGCAGCCTCCAAAACCTAACCAAGCCCAAGCCAAGCCCCTGAGAAACAAGCAGCCTCCAAAACCTAACCAAGCCCAAGACAAGCCCCTGAGAAACAAGCAGCCTCCAAAACCTAACCAAGCCCAAGCCAAGCCCCTGAGAAACAAGCAGCCTCCAAAACCTAACCAAGCCCAAGACAAGCCCCTGAGAAACAAGCAGCCTCCAAAACCTAACCAAGCCCAAGCCAAGCCCCTGAGAAACAAGCAGCCTCCAAAACCTAACCAAGCCCAAGCCAAGCCCCTGAGAAACAAGCAGCCTCCAAAACCTAACCAAGCCCAAGCCAAGCCCCTGAGAAACAAGCAGCCTCCAAAACCTAACCAAGCCCAAGCCAAGCCCCTGAGAAACAAGCAGCCTCCAAAACCTAACCAAGCCCAAGCCAAGCCCCTGAGAAACAAGCAGCCTCCAAAACCTAACCAAGCCCAAGCCAAGCCCCTGAGAAACAAGCAGCCTCCAAAACCTAACCAAGCCCAAGCCAAGCCCCTGAGAAACAAGCAGCCTCCAAAACCTAACCAAGCCCAAGCCAAGCCCCTGAGAAACAAGCAGCCTCCAAAACCTAACCAAGCCCAAGCCAAGCCCCTGAGAAACAAGCAGCCTCCAAAACCTAACCAAGCCCAAGCCAAGCCCCTGAGAAACAAGCAGCCTCCAAAACCTAACCAAGCCCAAGCCAAGCCCCTGAGAAACAAGCAGCCTCCAAAACCTAACCAAGCCCAAGCCAAGCCCCTGAGAAACAAGCAGCCTCCAAAACCTAACCAAGCCCAAGCCAAGCCCCTGAGAAACAAGCAGCCTCCAAAACCTAACCAAGCCCAAGCCAAGCCCCTGAGAAACAAGCAGCCTCCAAAACCTAACCAAGCCCAAGCCAAGCCCCTGAGAAACAAGCAGCCTCCAAAACCTAACCAAGCCCAAGCCAAGCCCCTGAGAAACAAGCAGCCTCCAAAACCTAACCAAGCCCAAGCCAAGCCCCTGAGAAACAAGCAGCCTCCAAAACCTAACCAAGCCCAAGCCAAGCCCCTGAGAAACAAGCAGCCTCCAAAACCTAACCAAGCCCAAGCCAAGCCCCTGAGAAACAAGCAGCCTCCAAAACCTAACCAAGCCCAAGCCCCTGAGAAACAAGCAGCCTCCAAAACCTAACCAAGCCCAAGCCAAGCCCCTGAGAAACAAGCAGCCTCCAAAACCTAACCAAGCCCAAGCCAAGCCCCTGAGAAACAAGCAGCCTCCAAAACCTAACCAAGCCCAAGCCAAGCCCCTGAGAAACAAGCAGCCTCCAAAACCTAACCAAGCCCAAGCCAAGCCCCTGAGAAACAAGCAGCCTCCAAAACCTAACCAAGCCCAAGCCAAGCCCCTGAGAAACAAGCAGCCTCCAAAACCTAACCAAGCCCAAGCCAAGCCCCTGAGAAACAAGCAGCCTCCAAAACCTAACCAAGCCCAAGCCAAGCCCCTGAGAAACAAGCAGCCTCCAAAACCTAACCAAGCCCAAGCCAAGCCCCTGAGAAACAAGCAGCCTCCAAAACCTAACCAAGCCCAAGCCAAGCCCCTGAGAAACAAGCAGCCTCCAAAACCTAACCCAGCCCAAGCCAAGCCCCTGAGAAACAAGCAGCCTCCAAAACCTAACCCAGCCCAAGACAAGCCCCTGAGAAACAAGCAGCCTCCAAAACCTAACCCAGCCCAAGCCAAGCCCCTGAGAAACAAGCAGCCTCCAAAACCTAACCAAGCCCAAGCCAAGCCCCTGAGAAACAAGCAGCCTCCAAAACCTAACCAAGCCCAAGCCAAGCCCCTGAGAAACAAGCAGCCTCCAAAACCTAACCAAGCCCAAGCCAAGCCCCTGAGAAACAAGCAGCCTCCAAAACCTAACCCAGCCCAAGCTAAGCCCCTGAGAAACAAGCAGCCTCCAAAACCTAACCAAGCCCAAGCCAAGCCCCTGAGAAACAAGCAGCCTCCAAAACCTAACCAAGCCCAAGCCAAGCCCCTGAGAAACAAGCAGCCTCCAAAACCTAACCAAGCCCAAGCCAAGCCCCTGAGAAACAAGCAGCCTCCAAAACCTAACCAAGCCCAAGCCAAGCCCCTGAGAAACAAGCAGCCTCCAAAACCTAACCAAGCCCAAGCCAAGCCCCTGAGAAACAAGCAGCCTCCAAAACCTAACCAAGCCCAAGCCAAGCCCCTGAGAAACAAGCAGCCTCCAAAACCTAACCAAGCCCAAGCCAAGCCCCTGAGAAACAAGCAGCCTCCAAAACCTAACCAAGCCCAAGCCAAGCCCCTGAGAAACAAGCAGCCTCCAAAACCTAACCAAGCCCAAGCCAAGCCCCTGAGAAACAAGCAGCCTCCAAAACCTAACCAAGCCCAAGCCAAGCCCCTGAGAAACAAGCAGCCTCCAAAACCTAACCAAGCCCAAGCCAAGCCCCTGAGAAACAAGCAGCCTCCAAAACCTAACCAAGCCCAAGCCAAGCCCCTGAGAAACAAGCAGCCTCCAAAACCTAACCAAGCCCAAGCCAAGCCCCTGAGAAACAAGCAGCCTCCAAAACCTAACCAAGCCCAAGCCAAGCCCCTGAGAAACAAGCAGCCTCCAAAACCTAACCAAGCCCAAGCCAAGCCCCTGAGAAACAAGCAGCCTCCAAAACCTAACCAAGCCCAAGCCAAGCCCCTGAGAAACAAGCAGCCTCCAAAACCTAACCAAGCCCAAGCCAAGCCCCTGAGAAACAAGCAGCCTCCAAAACCTAACCAAGCCCAAGCCAAGCCCCTGAGAAACAAGCAGCCTCCAAAACCTAACCAAGCCCAAGCCAAGCCCCTGAGAAACAAGCAGCCTCCAAAACCTAACCAAGCCCAAGCCAAGCCCCTGAGAAACAAGCAGCCTCCAAAACCTAACCAAGCCCAAGCCAAGCCCCTGAGAAACAAGCAGCCTCCAAAACCTAACCAAGCCCAAGCCAAGCCCCTGAGAAACAAGCAGCCTCCAAAACCTAACCAAGCCCAAGCCAAGCCCCTGAGAAACAAGCAGCCTCCAAAACCTAACCAAGCCCAAGCCAAGCCCCTGAGAAACAAGCAGCCTCCAAAACCTAACCAAGCCCAAGCCAAGCCCCTGAGAAACAAGCAGCCTCCAAAACCTAACCAAGCCCAAGCCAAGCCCCTGAGAAACAAGCAGCCTCCAAAACCTAACCAAGCCCAAGCCAAGCCCCTGAGAAACAAGCAGCCTCCAAAACCTAACCAAGCCCAAGCCAAGCCCCTGAGAAACAAGCAGCCTCCAAAACCTAACCAAGCCCAAGCCAAGCCCCTGAGAAACAAGCAGCCTCCACCTAACCAAGCCCAAGACAAGCCCCTGAGAAACAAGCAGCCTCCAAAACCTAACCAAGCCCAAGCCAAGCCCCTGAGAAACAAGCAGCCTCCAAAACCTAACCAAGCCCAAGCCAAGCCCCTGAGAAACAAGCAGCCTCCAAAACCTAACCAAGCCCAAGCCAAGCCCCTGAGAAACAAGCAGCCTCCAAAACCTAACCAAGCCCAAGCCAAGCCCCTGAGAAACAAGCAGCCTCCAAAACCTAACCAAGCCCAAGCCAAGCCCCTGAGAAACAAGCAGCCTCCAAAACCTAACCAAGCCCAAGCCAAGCCCCTGAGAAACAAGCAGCCTCCAAAACCTAACCAAGCCCAAGCCAAGCCCCTGAGAAACAAGCAGCCTCCAAAACCTAACCAAGCCCAAGCCAAGCCCCTGAGAAACAAGCAGCCTCCAAAACCTAACCAAGCCCAAGCCAAGCCCCTGAGAAACAAGCAGCCTCCAAAACCTAACCAAGCCCAAGCCAAGCCCCTGAAAAAAAAACAAAAAAAACGTTGAGGAGGCTACCAAAACCCTCTTCAATGCATTTTTTTAAAATTTTGTTTATTTGACAGGGACAATGCTCAACAAATATATTGTGCCAGATATAGCTCAGAGCTAATTTTCATCTGTAAGGGGGGTATTCCAGATCGTTCCTCAGACAGATTCGGAAAACCTTCTTGGCTACAAAACAACAGGACACTAGAAAAATAATTCCACTTATCACCACCTACTCGACATTCAGCCAAATAGCGAACGGAAAAATTAAACAGAACCTGGCCAGGATTCTGCAAAACATAGACTTGCTTCAGGAATACAAAATCGTTTCGGCCTACAAAAGAAACAAAAACCTTAAGAATCATCTGGTTGGTAGTAAACTACCGGAAATCAACATTTTACCCACACAAGGCCCGATATTTTACAAACAGGCACACAACAGTGAAAAACAACACTATAAACACAACATACCTTATTAAACAAACACTCACAGTTAACACATATAACTGCATATATGTCATAAAGTGCAAACACTGCAACATAATATATGTAGGAGAGACAGGAAATACAATCAAGACCAGATTGGCACAACACATATATAACATAAGAAATCATAGGAAAACAGACACACACATAGTGGCTCATTTCCTACACCATGGACTTGAAGCAGTAGAAATATCGGGCCTCCATTCAAATATTAACTGGACACAGGAGGACAGACGTAGGACAGAAAGACATTGGATTAGAAAACTCAACAACATATTCCCAGGCGGATTAAACAAACGCTGGTAAAACATCAACACAAGAGGGACCAAATTCTTCCTACTTAAAGGCTGCAGTACACTGAATGGCCAGTGCAAACTTTTCTTTCCCAAGGGGCCCTCATAGGGGTAACTTGGGAAATAAAGATTCTTTCCTAAACCAAGACAAGCCCCTGAGAAAGCAGCTGGCTCCAGATTAGTTTACGAGATAAACGAACAAGCTTCCGCGATTCGCCCGATACTGCAGACATATAAGTGCACTTAAAAAGTTAACAAACGTATCCTCCTGTGTAATGATGATGAGCTGAAATTGAAATAAACCGTGACTGTGAGTGTGAAGTCTAAGTTAGCAAGCTAACGTTAATTGTCCTGGATGACATTCAGGCAGTTGACAAAAGTTGTGTAGGTAAATGCTAGCAGATAGCAGATCCGCTGCATTGTTCATCACACCGGGTATGTGTGTCGCGCGTAGAGACAGCAGGTGACCGCTGCTCCACATTATCAATCTGTACGCCAGTCTGTGGAGCTTCAGTGAACGAGTGCCTCCCTGGTGATTTATGTACGCGATTGCTGTGCAGTTGTCTAAACGCACCAGCACGTGATGTCCTCGGAGAAACGGGAGAAAAAGTTTGAGCGCGAGGAATATCGCCAACAGCGCTAAATAATTGATGTGGGCCTGCTGTAGATCCAGTGGCCACACGCCGTTCACTGTTCTCCCCTCGTAGACGGCTCCCCAGCCTCTTAACGAGGTGTCCGTCGTCACTGTTCTCCTCATTGACACCGCCCCCATCGGTCTCCCCGCCTTGAAGTTCAAGGGGGTTTTCCAGTGACGTAGGGCTATGACGCAATCGGGGGTTACCTTCACCTTGCGATTCAAGTGGCGTCTCGAATCCAAGCGGAGGGATAACACCCATCGTTGAAAATCTCTCATTTTCAATAAACCCTGGGGAACTACCGAAATAGCTGAGGCCATGAGACCTGAAATTCTCAGACAGGCCCTCAATGTGACCGTGTTCCCCCGGTGGAAAAGCGCCAGTTGCTGCACGAACTTTTCCACCCTGCTCTGCGAGAGATAGGCTCGGTACGACACTGCGTCCAGCTTGAGCCCGAGATATTCTATACAGTGGGTGGGTGTAAGAATACTCTTCTCCCGGTTGACTGAAAAGCCCAATTCGCTGAGGTGACTCAGCAGCGATTGAGTATTTCGCACCGCCATTTCCCTGGTTTTATTGCAAACTGTAGTCTGTATCCCTTCTCTATCGTAGTTAGAACCCAGGGACAGACCGTGCATACACGCCACTGAATCGCACGCGCAGACAGTGGGCCCAGTGTAATGTTCTGCCCCACTGCGCATGAGCGATCTTTTACTACGGAGTAGGCCGGGTTTGTGGGGAACCAGAGCGGGGGGGGGGGGGGTGGCTGCTGGGGAGGAGTGGGTTTGTGGGGAACCAGAGCGGGGGGGGGGGTGGCTGCTGGGGAGGAGTGGGTTTGCGGGGAAGGCACAGGTTAAATGCCTCGCCCTGCTTCTTCCTCAGGTCACAGGCTTTCTTAAATCCTTTCTTAAAATAAATGAAAACACCGCAAATGAGTCACTGGATCGTTTAAACTTTTAACCTGGCTCCGGTACTTTAAGCGAACATTAAGGCATTGCTTCAAAAAGTCTATCGACAGCCAGATTCTATTCTATATGTTATGCAAAATGAGAAATGTTAATGTAGGCTATTTGAAAGTCGGCTTCGTCATACAAAAAATCCAGGGTTGAATCTTAAATTGAGCTTGCTAGCTGTTTATTATTATCCTAAAATAGCTCTCATAAGTGTTTATGTTACCCATCTATCGTTAATTGTGTTTACTGTATTACACACTTCATGTGTGTGCCATGAGTCACTGGACCGTTTATTTTAACCTGGCTCCGATAGATCTAGCTAGCCTACTTCAAACGAACATTAAAGCATAGCTTCTAAAAGTCTATCGAGACATTAATGTATTTGAAAGTGAGTCGGCTTTGTGATATACAGAAAATCCAGGGTGGAAATTTAAATTAGCTGTCTAACCCCTTAATCTCGTTTAGTAGCTAGGCTACACCTCTGCTTCGTGAAATTCCCTCAGGGAAAAAACAACGACACACTTGGCAGGTTCCAAGTTTAGACATTCTTGTTTATTTTTCAGGATTCTAGCTCCGATGTGTATTAAAACAACCGGATAGAATAAAACGTCATAGCACAATTTTGTGCGTTCCATTTTCAGCTGTCAGCACCTTTCATTCCCTAGCCTATTCATATTTGCGACCATATTTTTTGACGACCGTCATGAATCTAGCTAGCTTTTAGAAGCTATGCTTTAATGTTCGTTTGAAGTAGGCTAGCTAGATCTATCGGAGCCAGGTTAAAATAAACGGTCCAGTGACTCATGGCACACACATGAAGTGTGTAATACAGTAAACACAATTAACGATAGATGTATGACGAAGCCGACTCACTTTCAAATAGCCTACATTAACATTTCTCATTTTGCATAACATATAGAATAGAATCTGGCTGTCGATAGACTTTTTGAAGCAATGCCTTAATGTTCGCTTAAAGTACCGGAGCCAGGTTAAAAGTTTAAACGATCCAGTGACTCATTTGCGGTCTTTTCATTTATTTTAAGAAAGGATTTCACAACACAACCATCCAATCCAACGTTTAACCTGGCACAATGTAGCCTATCGTAGGCTACTACCAGGTTTGCAGAGGTGGAAATTCCAGGGGTCAGAAAGTAAAAGTCCTGCCGTGTTTCTTCCACCCATGAACTCACGATTTCACTAATTAGCCTAGTTAGCTCCTACCTCTTGGCTGAAGAATTGTGATAATTAGCAAATCCAGGTGATTGCAACAAATTATTGCAATCTTTCACTTTCTGAACCTGGATTTTCCACCTCGCAGGTTTGACCTATAGCCTACACAGCGTAGCGCTGGCTAGCTAGCTCCGTTTCTTTCATAAAACAAGAATACTTTATAACACTGCTCAGATTCTTCATCATTTCATACATTAAAACGTATGAGTGCCCTGACAGCATAGAATCAAGCATAGACTGTTACCCATCCCTATGCTATGCTCCCCCTAGTGTTCATTAAGTGCTACTGCACTAAACCTGTATGAGGCCCACCCTGCTTGCTTGACCATACCCCCTCATTTGCATAGATAGTACAGTTCGAAAATGAAAATGAAAACGATAATGAAAATGAAAACGATAATGAAAATGAAAATGAAAACGATAATGAAAATGATAATGAAAATGAAAACGAAAATGAAAAGATTTTAATTTTAATTTTAATTTTGGGCTGAATAATCCTCCATTTTCATTTTCCATTTTCATTTTCGTTTTCATTTTCGTTTTCATTTTCATTTTAATTTTGGGTTGAATAATCCTCCATAATTACCGACTGGGTTCGCGGAAAAACAGCAAAATGCAAACTTATTTGCAACCGTAAATAAAATGGGATAAATATCGGTCACACCCCAGACGTCCGCTCGTTGTAGCATTAGCTCCTAGGGGATGTGTAGCCTACGATCACCCCTCGCGATTAGTGGTAGGCTATTTTATCTTCTCAAAAATAGGTCAATGATCCCGTGTATTGTTTCTTCTCAAACGCCTTAATTAAATGGGTTGACCAATTAATAGACGCGTTAAAAATACATTGAAAACGTAATTCAATCATTGCATTTCAGCATTATAATGGAGGTAGCATGATCATTATAATGGAACTTAAGATCATGTTGTAGAAGCCCCTTTCCACAAAAACGGCAGCATTCATACTCTCAGAGCAAAAAAAATGCCTCGTATTAAAAATTATCACACAATAGCCTGCATATCTTGCATTATTTGAAAATGTTCTTTTCTTAAAAAACGTAATCTAGATACTAATTTCATTGAGCAATATCGTGTCTGTTTGATTTACCCCCCCCCTCCCACTCAGTTAAGACAAATTCAACCAAAGTAGGCTAACGTTACTTGACAGTTTTTTTTTCAGACCTGCAATTGAGAGCGGTCGATCATAGAGTGTAAATATGGAGAGCTCTGTAGCTAGCTATGTACAGTGACCGTGTGCGTTTTGATTTTTCTCTTTTTTTTTTTTCAACGTTCAGAGCAAGTGTGGAGTGAATTGTGTCATTTATTTAGCATTTTTCACTTGTGGGCTTGCGTTTTTGGTATCTTAGCAAGTTAAGCATTTCATTCAGCTGTCATGGCCAGTGCCACTGTAGTTAACATGGACGAAATGGGAGACATTGTTGATCGTATTCGAGACGGGTTGGTGTTTGAATGCATGACTTTTGTAGAGAAGAGTCAGACCCAAGTGAAATGTGAAGGAGCTCTCGTTCGACTAAACTTGCCAGGGGAAGGGTGTTTCAATTGTTACGATCGAGTGGGCTTGCTAACAAGTGTCAACGTTACTACTGGCCCTGTCGGATTTTTTCAACAAATCGTAATGGGACCTGGACAAAATACTGTTTTTACGACATGCAAAACTTTGAAAGGGCTGCGAGTCGACATGGGAGATCACGTAAGTAGTAGGCTATCAAGCTTAATTTTTTTAGGACAAGTCCGAATTCAGCACGTGTTAGCTAACGTAGATTAGGGGGGCTAAACCGGTGAAAATGTATGGGGCGAACAGCCTGCCTTTTCTTTAAAAAAATCATTTATACAGCCTGGGGCAGTGCAGTATGACCTTTGGACCGTTTAAATATTAAATGTTTTCATGCGTCAAATGTTCCAGCAAATAACTTGATGTAACCACCATCATAATGACAAGATGTGATTTACGTATTTATCACACACCTTTTAACGTTTGCTCTGATAACTGGATAGTTATTTCCCCCCCAGTCAAATGAGTCAAGAAGTGTACGTGGTTTGCATCTAATGTCACAAAATATAGATAACCTACTCTTCTGAGGAGTAAAGGGCATAGCTATGCAAGTACTACTGTTATATTTTGGTAAATGGTGCCCTCTCCTGGTGAAATTGGCAATGCAGGCCATAACGCAACGTAGCCTTGACTTAACCTCGATTCACGGTGATAGGGGATAGTAATTGTTTAACTGTTTGACATTAATGGTACAAACACGAATGCACCTTTTTAAAAAGGACTAGATTACGTTTTTTTAAGAAAAGAACATTTTCAAATAATGCAAGATATGCAGGCTATTGTGTGATAATTTTTAATACGAGGCATTTTTTTTGCTCTGAGAGTATGAATGCTGCCGTTTTTGTGGAAAAGGGCTTCTACAACATGATCTTAAGTTCCATTATAATGATCATGCTACCTCCATTATAATGCTGAAATGCAATGATTGAATTACGTTTTCAATGTATTTTTAACGCGTCTATTAATTGGTCAACCCATTTAATTAAGGCGTTTGAGAAGAAACAATACACGGGATCATTGACCTATTTTTGAGAAGATAAAATAGCCTACCACTAATCGCGAGGGGTGATCGTAGGCTACACATCCCCTAGGAGCTAATGCTACAACGAGCGGACGTCTGGGGTGTGACCGATATTTATCCCATTTTATTTACGGTTGCAAATAAGTTTGCGTTTTGCTGTTTTTTCCGCGAACCCAGTCGGTAATAGGTGCTCGAACGTTAGATGTATCATGCCAGTGACGTCACTGACTACGAAAACTAAACATGGCTGCGCCCTAACGGCAAAACGATTAACTATTCTTAACGTTTTCTCCATTATTACTGTTTCGTCAGATTTGAGAACTGGAATATGTATTAGACTGAAAAGACATCCACCCTATCACCTTCACTTCATATTACGTTTCAGTTCCCCTTTAAAGCGGTGCAGCCGCTTCTATACGTGACGTGTGTCCGTGTGTCCGTAACATGAGATTTAAACCAATCAGGAGTCGCCTATGCGTCACATGCCCGACAATACAATAGTAGCTTGAGAAAAGCATGCCCAGATTCAGACAGCTCTATCTCAAAAAATATACGTCACAGCTTAGATATTCACACTGTAGGAATCCTGGGAACCAGATGCACATATGTATATAATATGTCTTGTGTAGCTGAAAAACTGTAGTCGTGGTCACAAGTTATAAAATGGGTTTGAAATTGAAATTACCAGCTGCCACTAGAGTGAAGTTTTGAACATTCCACCATTTGTGTGAATGGGGAGCATGGTTTTCAAACAACACTGAATATGTTACAAACTAAAAATGTCACAGCTGAGATATTTACACTGTAGGAATCCTGGGAACCACATGAACATTTTGATACATATTATGTCTGTGTACCTTAAAAACTGTAGTCGTCGTCACAAGTTAGAAAATGGGTTTGAAATTGAAATTACCGACTGCCTCTAGAGTGGAGTTTTGAACATTCCACCTGTTAGCAAGGTGAGTCGCCGTAGCAACCCCCCGAAGCAAAATCAATACAAAATCTACCACCAGTGTTCTGCTGGCTGGACCCAGTCAGTTATGGAACGGCCCAACAATCCATGCACCCTCTTGCTGAGTTTGGAATTCCATTGTTATTGTTCAAGTAATAACTGTAATCTTTCCTGTTTTTTATCAGAGTACTAACTGTCATATTTCCTGTTTCTTCTGAAATACCAATCATAAATAAATAAACCTGCACCGCTTACTTCACCACCTGGGTGTGATTTTTCTTATATAGCCTAGTATGTGTCTATAGTATGTGTATATAGCCTAGAAAGCGCCACCTGTTTTAGCAGTATAGTGGTAGAAAATGTTCCTCATGATTATAATAGGCTATATCAACTGGTTGACTGGCGTTACAGTTGTGACAACAAACGTCCGCAAAGGAACAAACTAATTGTGCAGAGAATGATAATTGAATGAATTGAGAGGCTGATACCCAATTAACTAAATTATGTCCCTGGGACGTCCCCTGAATGTCTCGAAATGTCATCAGGACATCGATGCCTTGATGTCTTTTTGTAGGGTTTTCTAAACGTTACGTGGACGTCACAGAGAATGTTCCCGGACGTTCTAGTAACCTCCCCAAGACATTCATTACATGACGTTATATTGTAACCAGTAACAGACGTTGCAGGAACGTCCCTGAATGTCCCATGAATGTTATGAGCACAACGTCATATCATAACCGGATAGGGACGTTGCGTGAACGTCTCTCAAAAATTCTAATTAAATGTCATATTGTAACCAAACAGTGACCTTTCTTGGACTTTAATAACGTTCTAGGAATGTTTTTAGGACATCCCTAGGGAACGTCACATCATAACTTTGAGGGGACTAAAATGGGACGTCCACTATTTGCTGGGTAGGGATATACACTAATGGTTTCGCAAGCGGTGACTAGGGGTGTGTCCCGAGTATCGATAGGCTCCGTCATCCCCGGTTCTGCTATCGGTATTAGAGAAATTTAAAAGATAGATTTCCTGTTAATTTAAGCTACATAAACGACAAGGACTATCTTGCGGCTTTTATCTATCCGACCCGTTTATAACTTGCAAAGATGCGTTTTCTTTTCACTATTCCCGAGTCCCGACATAAAATACCCTGTAGAGAGATTTCTCTCCCTCTCTCTCTCTCTCGGAGTCAGAGCCAGCTCCCTCTGCCCTCTCAAACACACGCGTGATACGGGAGACGAGAGCTGTTCACTTCGCATGCACACAGAGAGTCCCTGCTCTGAGTGTCAATGGCGGAGAGAACTAAACGTCTGGTTGAGTCGATGCCGACAATGCTCGTTGCCACAAGTCCAACAGGTCTTTTGCATGTAAGGGAGGGAACATGAGCAATCCTTCCAAACATCTAGTGACAGTAGTCTACATCACATAGAATAGAATAACTTTTATTTTCCCGAAAGGGAACTTCAATTATAGCCACCAGCAACAACAAAACTTGCCAATATATATACAGCCAAACGTCATGATTAAAATAGCCCAAGCTGTCCCGAGATGTCCAATGTCATCAACCAGTCCAACACACAAACTCCGCCTCGGCGCCTCCACGACATTCCTCCATAGGCTACATGCAGTGTTGCGGTCTCTGTCCACTGTCGAAACGGAGCTCAGCCTTCCCAGTCGCCGCCTCACTTCTCCCCCCCGCATTATCTTCTCCTTCCCTGGTTGCCTTTTGAGGATTGCCCGCAGTCCCAAATCAGTCCCGACAGTCCCTTACAACCCAATCAGCAGAAATGTCCTGAGTTTAGCAAAGCAAAGAGCAACCGCAGACGCTCGAATGTGGCGCTGGCTTTTAGTAAGGAAATTAAGGCGAATCACATGCACTTTTTGCCTTACAAACCAATCAATAGAAATCTGATGCATCAGCAAAACAAAGCACAACCGCAGACGATAGAACGTGGCGGTGGTCTTAAGGAAGTTGAGGCAGACAGTGTAGCAAATCACGAGCACTTTTGCCTTCAATTAAATCACAGAAAGATACAGACATGTACTTTACTGCATACAAACCTGTTTACCGCGTAACTTGCTTCACTAGCGTGAACGCAGTAAATTCAGTAGCACCGCGTGCGTACCGCTATAGTATCCAAGAGCTGATATCCACGCGATAACAGCTTTATCCCGGCTATTCGCGGATGCTGCTCTAAGTGCTTATCCTCGCCTCTGAAGTGCAGTAAGAATCGTGTTAAACGACACAAACCGCCGCTCCGACAAAGTCACGAGACCCTGTGGGATCTCGCACAGGATACAACAGTTCTCAAGTCTCAAAAAGACGCTTTGGCGAGAAAATTGAAGAGGACGTCCGCAGTGATGCTTCCCCTTTTATGGGAGCAGTGATGTCACTACGCAGAGGTCATGTATCATGACAAATTCTGGAATAATCCCCACCATGAGCCAAGAATAAATAAATCTTACTGGAAATTAAACAATTCTCTTTTAGACTATAAAGAAGTGGTAAATTATGTATCTAATATTCATATATATTGGGAAAAGGCTCAAAATTATGCTGCATTTAGTAAAAATTGGGAATGACTAAAATATGAAATTCGGTAGTTCATAATGAAGTTTGGGGCCAAAATATCCAAAACAAACTGAAATGAAGAATCCGAAGTAATTAAAAAAATTATGGCTCTATCAAGTCTTCCTCAAGGAAACATCTCAAGTGAAGACAAAGTTACATTAATAGAGTTACAGGATAAGTTGGATCAAATATATGTGCACAAGGCAAAAGGAGCCTTCATCCGTTCCAGGACTAGATGGTTAGAACAGGGTGAAAAAAACTATTTCTAGAAAAAACGCTATTTCTTTAAGTTGGAAAGATGTCATTATAAAAATAATTGCTGAAGCAAACTTAATATTAATAACTCAATCACTGAAGACCCTAAGCAGATAGCTAACTATTGCAAAGATTTTTATGAAAATCTGTATGGATCTAAATTGTCAAATACAGTATTAAAATTTTCTATCCTCCCTAACAAATATAAAATTCATTGATCAACGTTATTCTCTTCTTTGTGACACACCTGTGTCACTTCCTGATGTTATAGACTATCAAAAATCTAAAAAACAATAAATCACCCGGAAATGACGGTTTAACTTCCGAATTCTACAAAACTGAACTACTTAAGATTTGTCCACCTTAAACAGCTCTTTCAAAATGAAATGGATAAAACAATTTTTCAAGAACCCATCATCATTGTGGAATTTTTTCCCATCATAAGCTTTTAATAATTTCGGTGGTTTACGTTTTTTACTCCACTGTAATTATGATATACCTAAAAATCCAATGAAACTCTCCAGCCTTCATAAGCAGATGCTATTGCACTGGGCACTTCTCTACAAGCACAATTTTTTTACCACAGTTATTTTATTTGGAACAACCGAGATATTAAAGGTTGGATCAGCGATTTTGGGTGACGTCACTTCTGAAGCGAAATCCCAAACAAACAGAGCCAGCTCCAGCTCAGAGCCAGCTCAACATTGTGTTGGTGGTACATAAATAACCATAACGTGCTTAATTTTCAACCGATTTTCAAACGGTTTGGTTTGTTATAAACATCAAAGATGTAGTTATGACACTGCATACTTATGAATAATTATGTTATGTTTTAAAAAATAGTGTTCAAGCATCCAGAATTATAACCACGTTAATAACTTTGTAAGAAACCAAACCGTTTGTAAATCCGTCAAGATTTCAGCGAGATAAGAGTATTAGCGTATTAGTATCACCCACCCCTTGTCGGTGATTGGTTGGAATACTGTTTATTTTGGTTTTGAGTGGTTGGTAGTACCATTTGTTTTTGTGTACGATCTCGGAGCATAGGCTGCCTACAGAGACGCAGTTTTTTGACGGCCTGCTTATGGGGCGGGCAGCTAGTGGATCGTGAGGAAAAATCAGATGAATGTGATGGTTTAATAACAATATTTTGTTGGTCAGTCAGCTTCTTAACAATGATGGACAACTATTTTCATACTCTGAATTCTTATCAGAATTCTCAATTCCTGTTACTCCAAAGGAGTATGCAATTGTTTTTGACGCCATCCCTAGTGGTGCTAAAATGCTACTACAGTCTGCTCCAAAAGGTAAACTTTGCCCTGTACCTTTGGTAACTTCAGAAAGCATCCTTATTGGACATGGTAACTGTTTACTAAAACAAACTACTAATAATAAATATATAAGAACAATATTCCTAAAGGATGTAGTAACAGTTCCTGCTTGTATCTCATTTTGGTCATGGTCTTTTCCTTACGTGCAATGGGACACAGTCAGGTCCTTATATAATAAATACTTACTAACAAATAAAGTGAAAGAGGTGTCCTATAAAAATTATTCATGTATGTTACCCTGTAAAGAGCACTAAAATACCATAATGATATTGACCCACTTTGTGGTTTCTGCAAGCTTAAAACTGAAACGATATCTCATCTGTTCTGTGACTATTTTTTCCAAACTGTTCAGGTCTGATATCTCCGATTATGTCAAGAAGAAGTTTTCAAAGAATATTGCCATTGCAAATGCAGAAAAATGTTTTGGTATTGAAGACAACCACAATAACGATATATATTTAATAAACCTTTTAATATTTGTCTAAATTTTATATTCACACTTGTAAATTTTTCCTCCAGAAACCATTTTTCATGTATTCAGTAAATATGTGGAACAGTATATAAATTCTTTGAGGCTTTCCTTTAACAGCAAAGCTATTAAAACATGTAAATGATGGTGTTTATACAAATTGTAGGGGTTTTATTTATAATTTTTTAAATTATTTATTATTTATTTATATTATTTATTATTCTTTCCCGGTGCTTAATACTTGTACTGTTGTTTCTCTCGTCTATCTTTGTTGTTGGTATTTGTTTTTTGTATAATGATTGACTGTTTTCTGTATTGCATTATTCTCAATAAAAAATGTTTTTTTAAAAATTATAAAAAATTCTGGAATAAGTCTCAATGCAGCTGGCCTGGGAAGGCCATCCATAAATGACGACCCTAATGGTTGGAGGAACGAAATAGAACCCTAACCGGGCATTTCTACGCCTGGATAATTTTTTTTTCAGTCCCAAAAATTAAGAAAATGTGCAAGGAATTGAGCCAAAGTGTGTATGTTTGTACTGACTCAATACAGGGATGTTTAAAATAAAACCAATAATTTATCGGAAAAGAATACAAAGTCTGCGTTTGTAAATGTTTGCAATGTTTGTGATTAGGTTACAGCATGCAGATGAAAATTAATGCCAGCTACCATGTAATGTAGGCTACTATGCTTTAGATAGCGTGTGAATTTTCTGATTGACAATGTGTGTGTGTTAACATGAAGACAATCACGTGATTAAAATTAACTTTTAATATAATCCTTATTACCAATAAGAATATGTATGCAGAATTAACCCATTTAATCCCAATTTTTTCCCAGATATGTCACTACATGAACTTTACTCCTTAGGTACCCCTATGAAATAACTTCAATTATGTTTTTAAAAATTCAGCGGAGAAGTTGTAAATATATGTTTTATGGTCGGACACAATTGTGACCGGTGGGAACATACAGTGCATTATCATGGACACTGCAAAAAACAAGAGTTCCATTTGAAAAACCTCCTTAATGCAAAAGATGAGCAACAGAACACCATAGAAATTGTTATAATATAACACAAAAACATTTTTAAAACATTACAAACAACATCTGTAAAAGCTACAACTGCTAACTTTTAAATAACAGAAACAAAACTGAAAAAAATAAACAATTATTTTGTGAACATTCTTGAAAGAATGTTCTGTGCAACCTCATAAGAATATTAATTTTAATCTAAGTGAACTTAAAGAATTGTTCATTCAGTATTCATCATGTCTCAGTTCCTTCATTTTTTGTTTTCCCTTTGATTCACAGTCCATGGAATCATTTGAAGCATTCAATGTGCAGTGGGATCTTGCACTTCTCACATAAGTAGGTTGTGCGTTTGTCACACACGCGGCATCTCAAGAATCGATTCCCTGAGTTTACTGGCCAGTGAGAGGTGTTGTCGAGCCGTGCTGAATCTGTGACAGCCTCAGTGAGTGAGGATCTTCTTCCGTGGCCTCTTGGTTTGGTCCCAAACCGCTGTAGCCGACTCTGTGCCACCGTGCGTTGGAAGCTTAGAAGGTCACAGTTCTCCCCTATGTCGAATAGCCAGCTGTTAACCAGTGCACTGTTTAGAGACCAGCTAAATATGGGCCACCACCACTTTTTTGATCTTATATTGATATAGTAGTGTGACACTTGGTCATGGATGTCAACACCACCTGGTTGTAGGACTGGATGCAGGCTGGTTGTAGGACTTTGTCATGGGCATGCTTTTCCTTATTCCATCTTTTGACAGGTACTTCCATGTACCTCTTCTCCACATTTGTTGCTACTGTAACAACACTGTTGTCTTTCCACCTTACCAGGAGTTTCTCTCCTTGAGTCAAAACGTCTGACGTTCCTCTCGGTGATTTCTCAAAGGCCTTCACTGGTGTGAAAGGGACATCAAACAAACGGTTTTGTCGCATAGTCCCAGAGCTTCCATACCCTCTTCTCGTCATCTCGTCAAGAAGTGTCAAGGAGGTAAAGAGGTTGACATGGGTGAATTTACATCCTTGAGGTACTTCAGCTTGTTCTGCAAGCCCAAGAACAACACTGGGTCCCTGACCCAATCCAGTCTCAGGGAGGAGAGTGTGGGATCCACAGTATGGTTCAATCTGGTACATGTACCCAGTTGATGAGGCAAGACTCCAGAGTTTGAAACCAAAACAAATAGGTTTTCCTCTGATGAACTGTTTGCACCCATGTCGGCCATAGTATGGGATCATACTCTCATCGACTGACAACCATTCATAAAATGGCAGGATTATGTTGGAATTGTTTAGTGCAGTGAAAATGGGCCTGACCTTGAAAAATGGGTCATAGCTTTTGTGTTATCAACGTGGTGAATTGATGCCATTATCTCATCAAAGCGATTTCTCCGCATTGCATCGGATATGCTCTCGTTGTGAACGTCATTGTCCTGTGACCAAAGCATGTGTCTTCATGGGACAGAGCTGTACCCAGAAGTGAGCAGAACCCCATAGAATGTAAGGAGCTCATCCATACTCAGGTTGAGTTGCTTGCCCTTGGTCTGAAGTGAGTAGAGGTTTGACATTTCAATGGTAATGTCTCTGAGTGTTGGGGGATAGAGCATCAGGAACACATTCATTGGGTCTGGCTTTGTCTCCTTGAAGCATTGTGGAGCTGTTGGCTTCTTTGACTTTTTAAAGACCCGGTCTTTGTTTTTGACATTCTGTAGTTGCTGTGTTGGTTGTGTGGAGGTTTGTGGAGTTGTCACTTTAGCTGGTTGACCTGCAGACTTCACTCCACCACTGACATCAGATACATTTGAATTCTTGGCACAGGTCCTTGGTTTGGCACCACTAGATATTGGCTCACTGATGTGGGATGTACTCTGCAATGGGAGGGTGGGCTCCTCATTGGATTTCCCATTTGCTGCCCTGGTGGATGCTCTGGTCATTCGTTTGGAACAACTGGGTATTGGCTCACTGATCTCGCCTGTGAACTGCAATAGGAGGGTGGGCTGTTCACTGAATTTCCCAGTTTTCACTCTGGTCATTTGTTTGGAACAACTGGGTGGTGGCCCCCCGATCACAGATGTACACTGCAATGGGAGGGTGGGCTCATTGGATTTTGCAGTGGATGGTTCGGTATGACTGTCAGTGGCCTCATGCAGCAGCGTTGTGGCAGGTAAGAGGAGGGGGATGTCATCATTTGCCTCTGTCTCATTGTCAGTTAGTCCATCAAAACCAAAGATTTCAGCAGTTGAGTTGAGAAGTCTTGCTGGTAAATGACCGGTTTCTCCCTCATAGTCCAGATCGGACCCATCACTGTCACAGTCACTGAGCATTGCATCTTTCTCAGACTGGGGGATTATTGCAATATTGCATGTAGCCACTGAGGGGTCATCTTGATAAAGTATGTCCAAAACCTCACTTAAAGTCAATCTAAATTAATGGAGAGAACATGTAGATAGGTTTAGTTATTAAAATGTATGTATATACCAAGAGTCCCTGTATTATCCCTGTAATGGGGCGTGACGTGTGAGGAAGGAGGAGCCAAACGCAGCAAGGGGATTCTTAAAGCCCTTAGGCCACTAAGGCGGGATACCCGCAGATAAGGGAGGAGACAAGACAAGGAACAACGAACACACCACAGACGCTACTAACCGGCTAACTGTCAAACGCTAAGTAGAGCGCAAGGACAGGAATCTGAACAGCCAGACATAATACGCGCCCTGTCTCGGCAACGAGACAAATCAGAACGGGCGAGTAGCGTAAAGGCAAACATAAAACAATAAACAAACACTGCAAAATAATACGATGGTAAGAGAGGAGGCGAAAGGAACAGATCCAACGTTCCCAGGCTACTCTCAAACTCGCAGTCAAACACAAACATGTCCACAGCATCGCCCAAGCTTCCCTATAGGAAGACATGCACCTAAAAAACGAAACAGAACAGCAGTTCCGTACAAAATCGTCAAAACTCCATGCAAGGAGAAAGGCACCAAAAGGAACGAACAGGACAGGCAGTGCCGGACATTTACCGGCTAGACCAACGCGAGATTAATAGAGAATAAGCGCCCTGCCTCTCTATGATGAGGAAATGTAACGAGGCGAACAGGAACAGAGATTTAACGTTCCCATGGCGAGATAAATAGGCTCGCAGTCAAATGTATTAAACCAAGAGGGTAAACACCCGATCTCCCAGGAGAGAGAAACATTTTACAGGTGAGCCGACGGAGCACCGTCGTCCCATAACTTTACTATGCACAGACTAACGCAAGCTAAAATGGAACAACCGCCCTAGCCTCTCAGTAAATAAATAAGTAACGAGGCGAAATGGAACCGAGATTTAACGTTCCACGGCTAGTTTAATAAAACACGCAGTCAAATACAAACACGTCCACAACATAGCCCAAGCTCCATCAACTAGGAGGCTAACACCCAGAGAACGAAAACAGAACAACAGTTCCAAACAAAATCGTCCCGCAGGTAGTTAGGGAGTATAGGACGACTGCAACAAAAGACCTACGCAACATAGCACGACAGCCTCTCAATACGGAAAAATGTAACGAGGCGAACAGGAACTGAGATTTAACGTTCCGAGGCTATTTTAAGCAAACACGCAGTCAAACACAAACACGTCCACAACATAGCCCAAGCTCCATAAACTAGGAGGCTAACACCCGGAGAGAATCGTCCCGCAGGTAGTTAGGGAGTATAGGACGGCTGCAACAAAAGACCTACGCAAACTTAATAGCACAACAGCCTCTAAATACAAATAAAAACCCTGGCTCACAACAAAGGGGAACGCAGTCCACGAGAAGGAGACCAAACAGGGAAATACGTACCAAGGCTACTTACTGGCTCACAGTAACACGGAATTGAGTAGAAGCAAAAGCGCCAGGTCTCTCAGTAAGAACCCTTAACAGGCGAAAATGGACCAGAGAAACTACTACTCTATACTTCTAAGAGCTAAGAAACTAAATAGAAGCTAAACACCCGATCTCCCTATGGGAAGACATGTGCCGAAGGGCGAGCAGAACTACAGTTCTGAACAGAATCGCCCAAAACTCCATACACGGAGGAAAAGCACTAAAAGGGCAAAATAGAGCAGAGATTTTACGGTCCCAAACTTCTACGAGAAATCAACTACCAAGCCAGTAAGAAATACGCCCTGCCTCAACAGAGACGTTAAAAATAGGCAAGTAGCCAAAATGGTACGAGAACACACAGCCAACAATAACACCACAATACAAAACAATTAACAATTAATGTCGAATGCCCCGAACGAAGGAAACGGAAGGCTTAAATATCTCTCAGGTCACTACGACAGGTGTAAACGCTTAAAGAGAAACTCCCCCAACTCAGCAGGGCGGAGCAAGCATCTACCAACAGGGCAGCGCCCTCGCGTGGCCACCGAGGAAAACGACCGCATAGGGAAACAGGGTCAAAACCATGACAATCCCACCGGTCACAATTGTGACCGAATATATATTTTTATATATTATGACCACCACGGACCATGTTTAGTCATTTTGAAAGAACATATCAATACTAGACTCTTTAATAATGACATCAACCAAAAATATTTGTTGTAAGTACATAATAACATATTGTACTTAGCCTTTGTTCTGGAGCTTTGATAGCTCCATCCTCTCCCCAAAGTGCATCCAGGAAGTATGGGGCTGTGATCATTTACAGTAATAATGTGAAACTACTTTATTTTTGTTTTAGAAACATTGATGATGCATTATATATGAACAATTTACTGATGAACACTTAGAAAATAAATTCAGAACCTTAAAAGTAAAAAAGCTTTTATCGGTCACTATTGTGACCGGTGGGATTAAATGGGTTTTAAGTGCTTAAGAAATATGCTCTATAATACATATGGATTCAGACCAAATATCTTTCTCTGTCTCTTTTGGAAACAGACAGCCTAAGAGATTAATGTCTGTTATTGCTGGTAGAAGTTTGCTTGGACATTTTGATCTTATGGCAAGGTCAGAGTTTATCTCGAGACTAAATACTGTTAAGCCTAGGTTGTCAGCTGCATGTCCTTGTAATTTTTGCAAAGAATCCGCCCTGGTGGAGAGATACCAAGATTGTGTATACATTCTCAACTGTATGTATGTTTCATCAGAGCACTGGTAAGGAGCTCTCATTCTGGTTTATTTGCAAATAAACGGAAGTCTTATTCTAAATCAAAATAGTGTTTTGCTGTGGACCTGTTTCATCAGACGATGCTCACGGTGGTGTAGGAAGGGAATTGAAAGCAGATTTCCCTAACAGTTTTTGGCGACAAGGATGGGATTGCTAACTTGGTTTTTCCCCCGCACAGGTCAGTCTCAGGTGGGAAAGGCATAGACAGTGCACTGCCGGGAGTCTGGGACCCCGAGACTGCAACCCACCTCCAACACAAAGGTGAAACTGTAAGCAGTCACCCGGAGGAAGGAAGGCGGCGACCGGACTGGCGAGGAGACGAGATCTGTCTGTGATGACCAATACGCAATCTTAGGAAAAAGAACACCACCAGGTGAGGCCGTGGCGAACAGTAAAAAACTTAGAGAACAGGTACCAGGTTTGACTAGGGGACCGACGGGTCCATCACTCTGGGAGTGATTCAAACAAAGAGGCTTAAGAGCCTACCACTCTGGAACTAAGTCCCCAGCGAAAAGAGTGATTAATATTAGTACGAATAAATAAATAAATAAATAAATAGGGCCAGAGACATAAAAATGATAATACAGAGCTCCAAGGTAAATTTACCGAGGGTAATGTGGTATCATTTGTTAACCGTGAGCACGCAGGTTGAGACGGGTTTTCAGTTGTAGTTCTAACTAGAGGCGATTGGCAAGAACAACCTGAAAAAGCAATAGTAGAAAATCGTCTACATATTCATCCCGAGAGTGAGGAGAATTATCCAGAAGATAGTCAGGAACCCGAAACTGACTCTGATTAGATTTTGTGCACCTAAAGTTCAAAACAGAAAATTACCCTTACACCTACAATGCCAACTTTATCTGGAACAGTTTTCAGAACGGGGTTTCATGCTGCGGAAAACCGTGACAGACTGCTCTGTCACAGTAGAGTTAATTAGCGGTTAGCCAAAAAGACGGTGGTGGTTTGGGGACAGCTTGCTACCTTTCTAGCGGCGCTAGGGACATTTATAATAAAAGTAGTCTTGTCAAAATAACTTAGGCTATGTGATTGATTGACCGTCAATATAGTTCATGGCAATAGCGTTACCCTGTTGGTCCATGTGTGGTGGTGATGCAGTGCGTCAAGCTTGGCTACCGAGCTCAGCTGGTATGCTATCTAGCTAATCAAATTAGCTGATGTTAGCTGAATATAAATTGAATATAACTGAATGAACGTTAATTATGTGACGAATACTACACATTCAATGTGAATAAATGACAGTACAATCGAGGATGAAAATTAAATGTTATATTATAAAACATTAGCAACTTAAGGAAGTTTACCGCAAGTTAGTTTTGCAAAATGGTGGGTTTGGTCAGGTCATGGGCTTCTCCACCCCGAACTGTCAATCATACTGTGCCTGGACAATGAAGAGCAGATCCGGTTGACACTGCTCCCGACAACGTCACTTCGGCTCCATGGAGCAGACCACAGAACTGTATAAGAACCATAGACTGTATAAAAATATAGACAAAGCCACTGTGACGTCACCCATTGCCTTTCCACGGCCTCGTAAAAACCAAATTGAAGCGCGGAAGTCTTTTACGCCGGCTGTTTGTACGAACTGCGCCTGCTCCGTGGAGCCGACTTGACCTTTGCTTGGAGCAGGGTCAACCGGATATGGTCTTCATGGGAGGGTCTCTGTCCAGGCGCAGTATGATTGACAGTTCGGGGCGGAGATTCTGGAAAGCGGGAGAAATGAGAAGCGGGAGCTCATTTTATGCTCTGGTTTTATATTGCAAGCGAATTCACGGTAAGTTAAGCTAATGTTTATTATATAATTTAATTTTCACGGTTTTACGGTGTTATTTATTTGCATTGACTGTGTGAAATTCGTCACATCATTGTTTTATGCTATTTATGCATAAAAACAATTTATGCTAACGTTTATTCAGTTATCTTCAATTTACAGTACAATTTAAAGTACATTAATATTCCACCCAATATCGGAGGTAGGCTAATTCCATTAGCTAGCTAGCATACCAGCTTGACAGTGAGATTGGTTACGTTAGGCCTAGACAGGCTAAGGCGAACATAGGGTAACGTTATGATTGCCATTAACGATATTGACGGTCAATCAATCACATTTACGTACAAGACTACTTGTATTATAAATGTCCTGAAGAGCTGCTCTAAATAGGTAGCAAGCTGTCAGCAAGCTTTGCGACCCAAAAAATCCATCCAGGCCATAGACTGTATAAAAATAGGTCCTTGCGGGATTTCTAAATTCCTAAAAATGTCTGGTTAGGTTTTGCTCGTTCCAATAACCCAGCAGAGTAGCCTATTATGTTAATAATGCCCGCCCGAACCTGTCCTCATTTTTTTTTTGTGTGGATAAAATATACAATATATGATCACCCTAGCTAACTCAAATCACAATGAAAGAAGATAAAATAACGTCAGCTGTGGTCATCTACGAAGCATTTTAATAAGAATCTATTTGCATGCGTGAAAATTGCACAATGCACTTTGTAAAAGCAAGTTTCCCACCCTAGTGCATGAAGTCTCATTACACAGACTGGTTGTAACCTTGAATTTTTAATTTCTTTTGCAGACACAAGGGTAACGATGGAAAGCCGAAGCCTCAACTGTGAGTTTCTGTACCCACCTTTCATTGTGAACCATTTTTCTTTTTTAATCACTGTGCCTTAAACTAGTCATTTACATAATATACTTTGAGTGTATTTCTCTTTCATTGCTAATTTTTCAAGCGTAGCTCTCCTTATGCAATAGGACCAAACAGCATATTGACAATATTAAAGTATCATGTCTAGATTGTGGATGTTTTTAATAGCTTGCATCCAGAATGTATCATTGTATATTGCAATGAGATGCATTTAATTTTATTCCTCTTACACAGCTAAAACTGCCTGGATAGTTGGTGACAGCTACTTTAAAATTTTTTTTAATAGTATCGTCCATTCCCTTAAAGACTGAATCTACAGGAGGAGTTTCTCCAATCCTGGATTTAGCTTTTAATGGAATAGGTTTTTTTTTAATGAAATGGGTCAGCTTTTAAAATTTTATGTTATGATGTTATATTTTGTATTCTGATTTATTTTAATTAATGACATTGTTCTATGCCATTGTTCACCCAACTCCCCCTGCTCTTCCTCATCCCTATCCCGCATCTTCTCTCCCCCACCCCCCATCTTGTCCTCTCCAGCCATGGCACCCCATGGCCTTTCTTGCTTCCTGCTCCCTAAGCCGGTGTAGCTGTCAATACATTTTTTTTTTTAAATTATCCAACTTGTTTTGATGTGTTCATTATTTGCATAACAGAATCATGCAGTAGGTGAAATAGCAAATATTACACAATATATAAACGAATCAAATGTCAATCATTCAAAATTAAGCATAAATAAGGGCATCTGGTAGCCTAACTACCCTCTACATTATACATGTTGTACAGCAATTCATTTTTGTAAGTACTTGCTCTGTAATGAGAATCAGACCCTTTATATAAATGGGGGAAAATGTAATTTGAGGTTTTTGTCTGCTTTTGTCTTTAAAATATTTAATACCCTCTTGCATTCAGTTAAATAATGAGTACATAATGCACCAATACCTTACCGCTCAAGATGGCCTTCCCCAGCGTGCACAGTGTAGGTATAGCCACTGATGTAAATAAGTAACAGACATCCTGTAATCTCACTGAAAGACTAAGGAGGACCAGCTTGTGCTGCGACTTTAAATGTGTTAAAGGAGTGATTAAGATCATTCTTTTTTCACAAAGCAACTTGAAATCAGTACAATTTTTTACGCATCCTTAAACGATGGTCAGATGTCTCTCGTGGCTGACAGGGTGAGTCCGTGGTCCATACATCCCGCACAGGATGGCGGCGTTTTCCTTTGTAATATGGATGCTGCACATTTGATAAGAGGGTCACCCACAGACTAGGACTGCGGTCCCCAACCCTATTCCTTGTGCTGTTTCAACCCCAAATTTGGCACATCTGATTCTACAAATTAGCAGCTCAAGATATCATTTCATCACAGAATTAGTGATCTGTGTTAGTATTGATTATGTTGGTAACTTGAACAGCTGGTAATAAATTTACATCTGTAAAATAGAGAAAGGATAAAGCAAGATCAGTTTTCATTTCAAAATAGGGGACAAAAAACTCAAGGGTAACAAGAAGTTAGGGGTTTGACATAGGAGACAACAAAGTTCAGTAGCCTGTCTCAGTTTAAAGCCCACTCACCACGTCAAGGTGCAGGCTGAGAGTGGGAACACAAGACAAGACACACATTTAGTACAAGACAAACCCTGACGAGACACACATTAAAAATGACAAGGTCCACATAAAAGATCAAATTTGTACATGTTTATGCTGGCTGTAAGTGGTATTGTAATCCATGGGTCTTTGTAAGCGAGGACTTCCACAGTAAACACTTATGCCCCGTTTATGCGGGCTCTAAGTGATACTTGCAACAGTCATCCAGGGGTTACTGTATGTGAAGACTTCCACAGTAAACACTTATGCCCCGTTTATGCGGGCTCTAAGTGATACTTGCAACAGTCATCCAGGGGTTATGTGTGTATATATAATATTATATATATACATGTTGACCAACCACTGCTGCAGCATGTCTTCATCAGCTAAAGGAAATCTATAAAAGAATAAAATGGTTATAATAGGCTGCGATCGGTTGCGATGCAGATTACAGAATTATAAAACTCACAGATAAAAGTAGTCGGGCACCGAGGAATATGGTTTGAAATTAGACATTTGGATGATGTTAATTGCCAGAATTCAAAGCAAATTCTGTCTGAAATCTCATACAATATTCTATAATCCAAGGGTCATGGGAAAATATCAGACTATAATGTTAACGTTAGCCTATGTGGGAAAATATCAGACTATAATGTTAACGTTAGCCTAACGTTACCCTATTTTTATACAGTCCATGGTGGTGCCAAGTGGCGACACGAAAAACATGATAGCTAAATGACAGCTAACGTTATGTCGGGTTTCCATCTCCATGAACACGTTTCCCACATGCTTTAAAAGTTATAAATAATGCTCAACCTAAAATGAATACCTCTAATGAAAAATACACCATGACTAATGCACGGTAACGTTAGCAATGTCGAAATTCACTCCACATAAAATGCACTTAGCCAGTGGAGAGCATAGGACGAAGTGCAATGTAGCTACATGTCCACGACGAGACCGTTAACGTTAAATTACAAAGCTAAAAATAGACACAAAGGCTCACCAGGTCGATGTTTAATGGAATCTAAGTTAACGTTACACAACTGAAATTTGACTAACGTTACTTTTGACAGGTTTTACATCGTTAGCTAACGTTAAGTAGCCAAACCAAACGGTTTTGGGAGATAAAAGTAGCTAACTCCACTAGCATACCGGTCTACGTAATATACAAAAGCGTTAGCTAGCTTGTCATGCTAGGTCGCGGTAGGTAGCGTAGGCTACTTCTGCAGGCTGTTATCTAATAAGACTACTTACTTGGTAAAAAATAAAGTAATAACAAATGTATTACCGAAAAAACTGGAGAGAATGCTTTTGAGACGGTCGATTAGTACAGTTGTATGCAGAACATGCCATAATGAATTCAACACGAGTGACGATCTGATTGCGATGTGTCTATTAGCCAAATTCACACATTAAAAGGAGGAGAATGGGTGAGAATGTCAAGGCCATTGCTAGCCACTTGAGGTACCGCCTATGGGTACCGCCCACGTCCCGCCCGTTCCGTCTATGGTTCCCGCCCCTCAGAGTGAGTGGAATGACCGGCAGTAACCCCAGACTCAATCTGTCCCCTGATTGGTCCTAAACAAATGTTAATACCCTATCCAAACGACACAATATTTTTAAAAATCAGCACATGCACAGGCATTAGATGAAGGAAAGGCACCTATTGCAATAAAAAAATTTTGTGTAAAAAATTTATTGACTGAGTATTTTGACCACATTGCTGCCATTGACTTACATGGGGAAAGACCTATACTGGAGCCAACCGCAGTGGCGCTAGTGAGCAACGGCACAATGGCCGCTCCCAGGCCAACCAGGAAGTGAGCTTCAAAACGAAAGGCCAGTCTTGGCCCCTTGTGCTTACCCCACTTGCTGTTGCTAGTCTTGCTGCTATTAGCAGTGCTGCTAATGTCCATGCTAGTAGTAGAGTCAGAATCCACAGTTGCTGCTACAGTGTTAGCTTCAGTAGTTAATGATGCTGAATTAGACTCGTCATGTGTATGTTATCTACTTTTCTTTAAAAATCCTTGTATTCTTAACTTTTTTTCTTTGTTCGTTTAATTTTTTCATTCAATTAACCAGGCTAACTATTAAGTTAACTTACTTACGCTACCTCTTTGAATCCTAGCTAGCTGCACCTCATCACTTGGCGGCCTCCTTCACGTACTCGCGTGCTCGCTCTCGTTCAGAATCACTCGTCTCGGATCGAGAGTGAAACTGGCTGCATCAAATAATCCCCTTGTCTAAACAGGCTAATCTTGTTCATGTCAAAAACGTGAATCAGAAAATAAAACGTGAAACTGACGTTACGTTGTCATAAAATTTCTTCTTACCGTGAAAATCGATGACCTGTTTACAATTTCGGACAGATGTTTAGGTAAATCTATCACCACGGCGGCACTTTCGCCACAAGTCAGCAATTATACCGGGAAATTCCCTCTTTGAAAACAAAAAACGAATGAAAATAAAAAGGCTAGTCTGTTACTGCATCATAGCTATGATAACGCGGAGCTGTCAAAACTATAACAGCGTGGAAACCCTTTAAAAAAACTAAATAAAAACCGTAGCTAGGCTACACGTAGCCTATGGCTATGACAACTTTAGGACTAAACAAGCCACATTTTAGTTAATACAACTCAAGTAAGCTAACTTAGATATCGAGTGAGCACGAGTGGCATACAGAACTAGTTCACTTTTTTTTTGCAGCATTTTTTGTAAGTATAAACCGAACTATTTTTTTAATATAATTTATTATTTTTCTTCTTCTTCTTTGTGTTTTTTGGCGGATTGCAATACCAACTTTAGGTGCATACCGCCACCTACCGTACCGGAGTATGTAGAACAGGATTCCAGGAAATTTTTTTTATAAATAAATAAAATAAAATAAATAAAATATAATGATTTCTTTATTCTATGATATTAAATTAAGTTAATAAATAAAATTATAAGTATAAAGTAAAATTCTATATTCTATTAAACAATCCTGAACCTATTAAGAACTCTATTATCCCTCTCTGTACTTCCCACACCTTATCTCCATTTGTTCCTAATATCCCTTCCAAATCCCAACCTCGTCCAACCTCTCTTACCCTTTGTTGCAAACGCTCCCTTTCTTCTTTATATTTTATGCAATGCATTATTACATGTTCAGTGTTTTCAATTATATTACAATGTGCACAATTATGTGAATTTACTTTACCCAATAAAAATAAAGTTTTATTTAAACCAGTGTGGTCAAATCTTAGTCTCGATATGACTACCTCCTCTCTTCTGCTTCGCCCTTTAACACTCTGTGCTCTAACGGACTTTTGTACCCTATAATATGTTCTACCCTTACTGTCCTCGTCCCATTTTTTCTGCCAGCATTCCAATACTTTCTTTTTAATTAATGCTTTACCTTCCCCTTTTCCAAATTCTATATTAATTATGTGCGTCATATTTACCGATCTTTTTGCCATCCTGTCTGCAATTCCATTACCCTCTAATCCCACATGTGCAGGTACCCAACACAATATTATTTCTATTCCCATTCTCTGCGTTCTAAATAGACATTGAAACATTTCATATACTAAGTCTTCCCTAATTGAGTTCATTGTCTGTAGGCTAAAAAGAACTGCTGCAGAGTCAATACACAGCACCACCCTGTCTGGTCTCACTTCTTCCACCCATTGGAGACTAACAATCACTGCCATCATCTCGGCTGTATATACTGATAATTTATCAGAAATTCTCTTTCCTATATGTATTTTAAATTGTGAGATATATACTCCTATTCCTACATGGTCATTTTGATCTTTTGATCCGTCAGTAAAGATATGTAGGTAATTAGAATATGTGTTTATTATATGCTGGTTTGCACAGTATCCTATTTCATGTTCCGCCCAATTTTTCTTTAGTTCCAGGATACTAAAATCAACTTTAGCTTTAGGGAAGAGCCATGGGGGAACATTACTTATTGGAGTAGGGGAATTGAAATGTATTCCATCTAGGTCATATTCTTCTGATTTATCTTTTATCTTCCATCCAAAACCTATTCCGTTATGTCTATACTCCCAGCATTCGTTTAGGATACTTTTAGTGGCATTTTCATCCCCACATCCCCTAAGCCGAATCCAATATGTTAGAGCCAGTTTGTCTCTCCTGAGCTCTAGTGGGATTTCCCCTGATTCTACTAACATGGCATTGCATGGCGTTGATCTCATTGCACCGATGCTAAGCCTCAAGGCTTTGCTTTGCATTCTATCAATTTGGTTTAAGTACGATTTAGCTGCTGCCCCCTAAACAAAACACCCATAGTCAATTGCTGATCTCATCAAAGCCCTATATACAGTCAAGCCGGAAAGTCTCCCCACCCCTTTCACCTTCTCCACGTTTTATTACGTTACAGACTTATACTACAATAGATTGAGTTCATTTTTTGCCTCAAACATCTACACACAATAGCCAATAATGATGAAGTGAAAACAGGTTTTTAGAAAATATGCAATTTTATTTTACTGACAAAAATAGGTTATTTAGGGGTTACATATCTGTACACACCCTTAGCCTAATACTTGGTTGCTGCACCTTTGGTAGCGATTACAGCTTCAAGACATCTTGGGAAAGAAGCTACGAGCTTGGCACACTTATTTCTGGACATTTTTGCCCATTCCTCTTGGCATATCCTTGCAAGCTCCGTCAGGTTGGATGGGGAGCGTCGGTACACAGCCATTTTCAGCTCTTTCTACAGATGTTCAATTGGATTCAGGTCTGGGCTCTGGCTGGGCCACTCAAGGACATGCACAGACTTTCTCCGAAGCCACTCCTTTGTTCTCTTGGCTGTGTGCTTTGGGTCGTTGTCATGTTGGAAGGTAAACCTTCGCCCCAGTCTGAGGTCCAGAGCGCTCTGGAGAAGGTTTTCTTCAAGGATCTCGGTGTACTTAGCTGCATTCATCTTTCCCTCTATCAGGACTAGTCGCCCCGTTCCCGCTGCTGAAAAACATCCCCACATCATGATGCTGCCACCGCCATGCTTCACTGTAGGGATGGTATTAGCCAGGTGATGAGCGGTGCCTGGTTTCCTCCAGACGTGACGCTTGGTATTCAGGCCAAAAAGTTCCATTTTGGTTTCATCAGACCAGAGAATCTTGATTCTCATGGTTTGAGAGTCCTCTAGGTGCCTTTTGGCAAACTCCAAGCAGGCTGTGATGTGCCTTTTACTAAGGAGGGGCTTCCGTCTGGCCACTACCATAAAGGCCTGATTGGTGGAGTGCTGCCTGGATGGTTGATCTTCTGAAAGGTTCTCCCATCTCCACAAGGATACGCTGGAGCTCTGTCAGAGTGAACCTCGGGTTCCTGCTCACCTCCCTGGCCAAGGCCCGTCTTCCCCGATTGCTCAGTTTGGCCGGGCGGCCAGGTCTAGGAAGATTCTTGGTGGTTCCAAACTTCTTCCATTTACGAATGATGGTGGCCACTGTGCTCTTTGGGACCTGTAAAGCTGCAGAGATTTTTCCGTACCCTTCTCCAGATCTATGCCTTGACACAATCCTGTTTCTGAGGTCTGCAGATAATTCCTTTGACCCCATGGCTTGGAGTTTGCTCTGACATGCACTGCCAACTGTGGGACCTTATATAGGCAGGTGTTGGCAATCCCCAATCATGTCCAATCAATTTAATGTATCACAGGTGGACTCCAATTAAGTTGTAGAAACATCTCAAGCAGTATCAGTGGAAACAAAATGCACCTCAGCTCACTTTTTGGTGTCATATCAAAGGGTGTGCACACTTGTGTACATATGATATTTTACATTTAGATTTTTTATAAATTAGCACAAATGTCTAAAAACCTGTTTTCACTTTGTCATTATGGGCTATTTTGTGTAGAATTTTGAGACAAAAAATGAACTCAATCTATTGTAGAATATGTCCGTAACGTAATAAAACGTGGAGAAGGTGAAAGGGGTGGGGAGACTTTGCGGCTTGACTGTATATCTATTAATGCCTGCTTATCTGCTCCCCATGTATATCCAGATATAGCCCTCATTAAATTTATTACTTTTTTACATTTAGTTTCTAGCTTTTCCACATGTGTCTTCCATGTACATCTCTCATCTATCCAAATTCCCAAATATTTAAATTCCTTTACTTTTTCCATTGGTTGTCCATATAAAAGAAGACACTGTTCATCTATCTTTTTCTTTCTAGTTATGTACATGTAGCAAGACTTACTTGTTGAGATTTTAAAACCCCAATTGTATGACCATTGCTCTACCTTTAAAATAGCTTTCTTAATCTCTCTCAGCACACTTGTGTTGTCTCTCCCCCTAATCCATATAGCTCCGTCATCTGCATATAATGATGAGCATATCCTTCTGTCAAGATTCATGAATATATCATTAATCATAATGTTAAATAACACCGGACTAATGACGCTTCCTTGTGGAATTCCGTTAACGATATCATACTCATCGGATAACTCTGGTCCTACCTTAACTCTAAACTTTCGTTCTGATAGAAAATCTAGTACCCAGTTGTAAAATCTTCCACTAATGCCCATTCTATTCATTTGAATTAACAGCCCTTCCCTCCACATAGAATCGTACGCTTTTTCGATGTCAAAGAAAACAATCACCATCAATTCTTTCATTTTAAATGCTTTCTCTATTTCATTGCTAACTTTAACAAGTGCGTCCATGGAAGACCTACCTTTCCTGAATCCATTCTGGTATGATGCAATTAAACCTCTCCTTTCTAAAAAATAGTTAAGTCTTTGGACCAAAATCTTTTCCATCCATTTGCACAGATGCGAAGTTAAAGCAATGGGTCTATAATTTCCAGCATTATTTGGGTTTTTACCGGGTTTGCTAAAAGGTAAAATGAGTGCACTCTTCCATCTTTTTAGTAACAATCCTTCTCTCCATATTTTATTGAACAATTCCAGAATTATTCTCAGTACTTGATCAGGTAATTTACGAAACATAGCGTAACTTAGTGGATCCTGCCCCGTTGCTGTGTATCCAGTGTTATTTATCGCTATTTCTAACTCACTCATAGTCAGCTCAGCATCAAGATTTGTGTCTATATTATTATTTTTTCCCCTAAGTATATTACGATTTTCCCTTATCACTGTCTCTTTTCTCTTTTTATGCAGATCGTCTAAGTGATTCCCACTGTGTACATTAGCAAAGCTCTTACCCAATATATTAGCCTTTTCTTTATCTGTTACAGCTATTGTTTCTCCATCCTCTAAGATTGGGATTTTAGTATATTTCCTTTTGCCACTCATTTTCTTTAACATTTGCCATACATCACCTAGTTTCACTTCTCTGCCTATAGTAGCACAGTATTCCCTCCATGCATTCTTTTTACTGGATTTGATAATTCTACGAGTCAGAGCTTTTTTCTTTTGATAATCCATTAAGTTTTCTTGATTCAAGTTAGTCCTTAACACTCGTAATGCTTTATTTCGTTCTCTGATAGCTTTAGTGCATTCTTCATTCCACCATGGTACCACTTTCCTTTTCCCTGTTATTCTACTCATGGGTATACTCTTTGATGCAGCATTCAAAATTAAGTTAGTCACTATAGAATAGCATTCTTCTATACTACCATTCATTGAAATTGACTTAATTCCCTCTATGCAGTATTCTTGATATTTTTCCCAGTCAGCTTTTTCAAAGCACCATTTTTCTAATACGTACCTTTCTTGGGCATGCATATTAACTTGTATAGAGCAGAAGATTGGATAATGATCACTTCCTATACTAGAACTATCATCCACGTTCCATTTGCATGAGCATGCTATATTTCTAGATACTAACGTTAGATCTAGACATGATAGGATATTTCTGTATATATCTAATCTTGTTCCTTTTCCATCATTAAGACATACTAATGATCTTTCTTCTAACAGTTCTTCAACTACATTGCCATTATTGTCTGTATGTATACTGCCCCATAAGCTATTATGTGTATTGAAATCACCGCACCAGATTTCTCCTCTACCATGTTCAATTGTATTAAACATTTCAGCACTCAGCTTCTTGCACGGGTTGTAAAAGTTGATTATTTTGAGACTGACACCTGCATTACACACTTCAATAATTACGCATTCTATGTCTGCTGGTGATGGTATTGTTCGGAAGACGACACTATCTTTGACAAATGTAGCACAACCGCCGCCTTGGTTGTCTACCCTGTCATACCGGGCTGAGGTATATCCTGGGATAATAAAATCTAGATGGGGCCGTAACCAGGTTTCTTGTACACATATAATATCCGGTCGTGGTTTTGCATCAATTATATATTTTTTAAATTCTTGGCCATTTGCAATGAGACTTCTCGTGTTCCATTGTAATAAATGGATCACCATAATAATTTTAATCAATAGCCTGCCCCCCTCCATCAGAGTTTACTTTCAGTATTTTATGTATATCTTCTGCTTTCACAAGTGGCATACAGAACTAGTTAAAAAAAAATTTGCAGCATTTTTTTTGTAAGTATAAACCGAACTATTTTTTAAATCTAATTTATTGATTTATTTATTGAAGTATGAGCCGAAGACAAGTACACCTTTCTGGCGTGTCTCCCCATGGCGCAGCATGTAGCGCGGGTTAGCTAGTATTCCCGTGCTCTTTGCGACATTGTTGGTTCGAATCCGACCTGTTTTCACATTACTCGCTCCCATTCCTCTTGTCTCTACACTGTGCTGTCCAATAAAGCTGAAAGGCTATTGCACGTTTTTAAGAATGTATAGTCCATTTCAGTACTTATAAACCTTTGTAGCCACAATGTCCTCTATGCCAGGTACCTTGAATGGAGAGAAAATGCTGTTAGCTATAAGTTAGAGTGAAGGAAATGTAGAGACCTAGCTACTCACTCCAAAAGTCTCTGGGACCTCAGATGGATATCTGGCTTCTCTGTCGAACATGAGGTAGAATGGGGAGTGCTTGGTGGTGATCTGTACTTTGGTGCGCAAGCCAAACATGGCTGCACTGAGGTCCCAGTTCCAAGGCTTCTAATCCACCAATTTGGTGAGAGTTTTGAAACATATTGGCATTGTTATGAAATACAATTTAAATTGTAAAGCATAGCTTATTATTGCGATGCGTGACCCAAATCACACTGCTTAATACAATACCAAAATAGAATACTTAACACAATGACTATAGTACCATTTAGTGGTGTAAATGGCTGAAGGTCAGTTTAGTGCCATGTCCACATTACCTTGTCACTGTCCCATTCATCCTTTCAACCAATCCACTGGTCTGTGGATGGTAAGGTGCGCAGAAGCTCCTCTAGATATCCAGCTTTTGTCAGAGAGCCATATTCAGCTGAATTTCATGGAAAACAGTCAGTTAGTACAAAAGAAAACTGAGTTAAGGGAGCCTTAGCCATGTTTTTGGGTAATGAGACGGACAGCACAGTGTAGAGACAAGAGGAATGGGAGCGAGTAATGCGAAAACAGGTCGGATTCGAACCAACAATGTCGCAAAGAGCACGGGAATACTAGCTAACCCGCGCTACACGCTGCGCCACGGGGAGACACGCCAGGAAGGGGTACTTTTGACAACTCCGCGTTATCATAGCTATGATGCAGCTTCAGCAAAAACTGGTATGCAGTAACAGACGAGCCTTTTTATTTTCATTCGTTTTTTGTTTAGAGTTTACGATAATAGCCTACATTAAGAATTGATAATAGCCTCCTATAAGCTGCAATCCTTTAAGAGATCAGATTTATAAACCGCCAATTCCCCAAACATATCTGATTCATGGTTAGTCAATTTTAAAAAAAACTAAAAAAACAATAGCCTCCGAATGTGGCTCTAGTCTACGCTACTCTGCAGATAATGTATCTTACTGCAAACACTTTTAATTATAATAATAAGAAGAAGAATAATCTCTGGTATGTATTTTCTTAGTTGTTTACTTGCTTTGTGTTTCTAGGCCAGCTGCTAGTCTTTTGTGTTGCTAATCGGAAATAGATTCACCTGAGTGAATAAATAGCGTGTTTTGCATTCCTACTTCAGAGTGCAATCAGACCAGCGTTGTCAATCTACCGTTGGATAGGCTAAAGTATCGTGTTTTTCATTCGGTTTCAGCTGTGCGTTAGTTGATTGAACTGTTTGTAGTGTAGTCACTGTTTAGTTGATGTAAATTGCAGCATTAGCGGTCAGTTGTTTACTTGCTTTGTGTTTCTAGGCCAGCTGCTAGTCTTTTGTGTTGCTAATCGGAAATAGATTCACCTGAGTGAATTAGCCCTGCAAGCAGCTGAGTGCAATCGGGAAATTAGCAAGTAGTCTATAAGTTAAAGTAGAGGCTGCCGTGAAGACGTCTTCACGGCAGCCTCATCGCCAATTTGAACTGTGTTTGTAATGATCTTTCCCCACCTAACCTGTCTTAGCACCCCCTACCATGTGTCTAACCCCCATTCCTCTGTGCTCCATGCCTCGCTCCAGGAGGCCCAACCACCGCAGACGCTGTCTGGCTAACCTGGTCTGCCCACCGCTGTCCTCTCATAAGGAGCTCTCAGTGGTGGGTGGACTTAACTGCCGGTCAGCCGTCCAGAAAGCTGACTTCATCACTGCATATGCCAGGGTGAAGTCCCTCCACTTCCTGGCTCTCACTGAGACCTGGATCACTCCCGATAACACAGCCACTCCAGCTGCTCTGTCTGCTGGCTACTCCTTCTCCCACACCCCCAGGGCCTCTGGCAGAGGCGGGGGTACTGGTTTGCTCATTTCCACGTCCTGGAAATTCTCTATTCCCACTGTACCCTGCCTGAATATCTCCTCCTTTGAGTTTCATGCAGTCACTGTAACTCACCCATCTGCACTTAACATTGTTGTTCTCTATCGCCCTCCAGGTCCGCTCGTCGCTTTCCTGGATGAACTGGACACTCTCCTGAGCTCCTTCCCTGAGAATGGTACCCCTGTAATCCTACTGGGAGACTTCAACCTCCAACCAGACAGTGCCCAGCTATCCAGTGTCACCTCACTCCTCCAGTCCTTTGCCCTCACTCAGTCCCCATCGCCTGCCACCCACAAGGGTGGTAACCAACTGGACCTTGTACTCACCAGGCGTTGCGCCACATCTCAACTCACGGTGACCCCCCCTCCACGTATCGGACCATTTCTTTATCTCATTTTCTCTCTCCTGCCCACTCTCCCTCAACTCCGCTAACAACCCACCCGCTGTTATGTTCAGGAGAAATCTCCGCACCCTCTCTCACACCTCTCTCACTACTTCTGCTCTCTCTGCACTTCCTCCTCCTGCTACCTTTGCTAAAATGCCTATTGATGTTGCCACTTCTGTGTTTAACTCATGCCTCTCTCAGTCTCTCAACTCACTATGTCCTCTTGTCTCCAAACCTGCCCGACTATCACCCCCCTCCCCGTGGCTGACGGATGCTCTCAGATCCAGCAGAACCATGCTATGAGCCGCTGAGAGAAAGTGGAGGAAATCCAGATCCCCAGATGACCTGGCCTCCTACCACACTCTGCTGGCAGCCTTCACAGCTGCAACCACATCAGCTAAAACTTCATTTTTCCAGTCTAAAATTGATACATGTCTATCTAACCCACGTAAACTCTTTTCCATCTTCTCCTCCCTGCTCACCCCCCCTCCACCCCCTTCACCCTCCTCCCTCTCTGCAGATGACTTCCTGACCCACTTTGAGGGGAAGGTGGCTGCGATCCGGAACTCCTTCACGCATCCGGTGACACCCCACATCCCCCATACTGAACCCATCGCTATACTGTCGTCCTTCAAGACTCTGGAGGACTCAGATGTGCTCGAGCTGGTGACGCGCCATCGCGCAACCACCTGTCCACTAGACCCCATACCTTCAGCAGTCCTCCAGTCTATATCTGCTGAGCTCCTTCCATATCTGTCCTCCAATATTAACACCTCCCTAATCTGTGGCCATGTTCCTGCTGCCTTTAAAACTGCCCGTGTAACCCCACTCCTTAAAAAACCTAGCTTAGATCCCGCTGATGTCAGGAACTACCATCCTGTATCTCTCTTGCCCTTCCTGTCCAAAACAATTGAACGTGCTGTCCTTAACCAACTGTCTGTTTTTCTCCACCAGAACAACCTGCTTGACCCGCATCAGTCTGGCTTCAGAACCGGCCATTCCACTGAAACTGCTCTCCTGGCTGTGACTGAAGCACTCGCCACTGCTAGAGCCTCCTCTCTCTCCTCTGTTCTGATTCTCCTTGACCTGTCTGCGGCATTCGACATGGTCAACCACAAACTCCTGATCTCCACACTCGCTGAGATGGGCATTTCTGGAACTGCCCTCTCTTGGTTTGTATCGTATCTCACTGATAGATCCTACCAAGTCTCCTGGAAGGGTTCCGTCTCTGCTCCCCATCCCCTGTCTACAGGAGTCCCGCAGGGATCTGTACTGGGTCCTCTGCTGTTCTCTATGTATACTAAGTCTCTTGGCTCAGTAATTCATTCACATGGCTTCTCATACCATAGCTATGCTGATGATACTCTACTCTTCCTCTCTTTCCCTCCCTCTACCCCACAGGTTAAGGAGAGGATATCTGCTTGTCTGACTGACATCTCAGAGTGGATGGCTACCCATCACCTGAAGCTCAACCTTGACAAGACAGAGCTCCTCTTCATGCCGTACAAGACCTCCCCACTACATGACCTCTCCATCACCGTTGATGGGACCATGGTGGCTGCCTCCCGCTCTGCAAGGAACCTGGGGGTGGTCCTGGACAACCGGCTGGACTTCAAAGAGCACATCAGGGCGACGGCTCGGTCCTGCAGGTTCCTCCTGTTCAACATCAGGAGGATTCGACCGTACCTGACCACCTACTCCACCCAGCTTCTTGTCCAGACCATGGTCACTTCACGCCTGGACTACTGCAACTCCCTGCTCACAAGCCTATTGGCCTGCACCATTCTGCCTCTTCAACTGATCCAGAATGCAGCTGCCCGGCTTGTGTTCAACCTCCCGAAATTTTCCCATGTAACCCCCCTGCTGAGGTCACTCCACTGGCTACCAGTTGCAGCCAGGATCAGGTTCAAAGTTCTGACCCTGGCCTACACTGCAGCCAATAGGACAAGCCCCGCCTACCTGCAGGACTTAATCCAGAACTATGTTCCTGCTCGACCACTTCGCTCTTCTACAGCAGGGCGACTGGCACTTCCCCCCCTCCGTGTCAAAGGCTCTCGCTTGTCCCGACTGCGGAGTTTTTCCACATTAGCTCCTCAGTGGTGGAATGAACTTCCCATTCCCCTACGTTCTACTCCAACCCTGCCTGCATTCCGTCGAGGCCTGAAGACACACCTCTTCAGACTCCACCTTGACTGATATCCTCACCTAGGAATATCAGTTCCCTGTTTACTAGTTCCCTGTGTTTTCCCGTCTGTTTACTATAGTTTATAATAGTATTTAGAATAGAAGTGTAGTATTGCTGATTTACCCACAGCTTACTGTGAACTACAGTCAACGTTCATTACTAGGGATAGCTGCTACATTATGGGAAGGATGTGCTTTGTCTTGTCTGTTCTGTAGTGATCTTGATGATGTCTCTGTATGCACTTACTGTACGTCGCTTTGGATAAAAGCGTCTGCTAAATGAATGTAATGTAATGTGATGGATTTAGCTTGTGAGCTAGCCATCAGAGCGTGTCGTTTTCGGTTCTTTTGAGACGTATAACATGAGAAAACCAAGCATATCTGTAATGGAAACAACCGCGTCTCCCCGTTAACTTCTGTAATGAACTGCGATTCCCATGATTCTGTGCGCTGTCTGTGTGTATTGCCCAAGGGGCCAAGACTGGGCTTTCGTTTTGAAGCTCACTTCCTGGTTGGGCTGGGAGCGGCCATTGTGCCGATGCTCACTAGCGCCACTGCGGTTGGCTCCAGTATAGGTCTTTCCCCATGTAAGTCAATGGCAGCAATGTGGTCAAAATACTCAGTCAATAAATTTTTTACACAAAAAAATGTAATTGCAATAGGTGCCTTTCCTTCATCTAATGCCTGTGCATATGCTGATTTTTTAAAATATTGTGTCACTTGGACAGGGTATTAACATTTGTTCAGGACCAATCAGAGGGACAGGTTGAGTCCTGGGATCACTGGCATAGATAGGTTCTATATGGTTCTCACTGTCCTCACTCGGAGGGGCGGGACCTATTTTTATACAGTCTATGCTTGGGACAGGGAGACACGCTGTATTTTTGAGTGGAAGTCGATGGAGAACATTCCTTAGTAGCCTACCGTGAACAAGCTGTTGTTTTGTGGACGCAGTTCGTAGCATAATAAATTGAGTGCCTTACCCGCTCATCTTCAACATGTTTGTCATCACATATTCATTTTGGTTGGAGCGAGCTATGATGTGTCTACTACGAAAAAAAATACTGTTTCGTAAGATGAGACAGAAGGGGATGTTGCAGCTACACTACAGGCCCAGTGTCTCGGAGCAAGCAGCCAAACTATGGGTTAAGTATCTCAAATCAATTGCTCCATACCTGTATAACCTTATCAATTTAGATATTAATTTAGCTATTCCAACCGCTCCCATAGCCTACGCAATAGCCCCCTGTTATGTACTCCCCCTGTACTCCCCTGTCATGAATGTTACCATTGCTTAGCAATGCTGGGTTAGCTAGCTGGCAAGCTAACGATATCTCACGGTAAGTCGTTTTAACATTTAGCTAGCAAGCTAACGATAGCTTATGGCAAGCCATTTTAACTTAACAGTTATACTTGCTGTCAAGTAATCCTTGCTGGCTGGCCATATAATTTCGCTAGCTACCGTGATTGCCTAGCTAACGTTAGCCAGCTGCTCTAGCTAGAAATCTAACCGGACATTTCTACACCTGGATCATTTTAGGTGCCAAAAATTACGAAAATGTGCGGGGAATAGAGCCAACGTGTTAGCGGTATGTTTGTACTGACTCAATACGGGGATGTTTAAAATAAAACCAATAATTTATCGGAAAAGAATACGGAGTCTGCATTTGTAAATGTTTGCAATGTTTGTGATTAGGTTACAGGATGCAGATGAAAGTTAATGCCAGCTACGATGTAGCTACTGTGCTTTTAGCTAGCGTGTGAACCCACTAACCTTAATCCCCACTTTATCTGGAAGAGTTTTCAGAACGGGGTTTCATGCTGCGGCAAACCGTGACAGACTGCTCTGCCACAGTCGAGTTAATTAGCGGTTAGCAATGGTGGTGATGCATTGCGTCTAGCTTAGCTACCGAGCTCAGCTGGTATGTTATCTAGCTAATCAAATTAGCTGATGTTAGCTGAATATAAATTGAAGATAACTGAATGAATGTGACGATGATGTGATAACTAATTATGTGACGAATACCACACATTCAATATGAATAAATGACAGGATGAAAATGAAATGTTATAGCCTATTATAAAACATTAGCAACTTAAGGAAGTTTACCGCGAGTTTGTTTTGCAAAATGGTGGGTTTGGTCAGGTCATGGGCTTTATATAGTTCTGTGGGCTTTATAGTTCTGTGGCTTCTCCACCCCGAACTGTCAATCATACTGTGCCCGGGCCATATCCGGTTGACCCTGCTCCAAGCCAAGGTCACTTCGCCTCCACGGAGCAGGCGCAGTTTGTACAAACGGCCGGCGAAAAAGACTTCCGAGCTTCAATTCAGTTTTTACGAGGCCGTGGAAAGGCAATGGGTGATGTCACAGTGGCTTTGTCCATATTTTTATGAGTCTATGGCTGTGTCTCAATTGCGAGGCTGCGACCTATTGGCTGCATCCTCCGAAGGACAGTCCTTTGTAGAGAGGAAGGCTGGGCTGGCTTTTGAACAGCAGCTGAAATGGGACAGTCTACGAAGAATTAACGTTTACGTCACGGAGTTCCCGCCCACAACCTCCTCAGACCTAAACAACCAGCGTGTGAGAACTTAAGCCAGTGAGAGACTCACAAGAAAATAAAACCACCAGTAAAAAATAAAAAAAAATACTGAAATATAAAAATGGAAAATTTATTCGAGGTAATATACGTTTTAGCCAACAGGTAACGACATGATTACCGATAGCTAAACTTAAAAAAAGGTTTACAGAAACTTACATTTAAACACCAGATCGCTGCTCTCGTCCGCCATTTTCCGTATCTACTGTCTTTCGGGCAAAATGCGCAAAGAACTGTGGGATATCTAAGGCTGCGAAGGATACACCGATGTATCCTTCAAAATCGGCCAAAAGTAGGCTGCATTTCGAGGCCGCATTTCAAGGAGTCTTCGTAATGGGACAGTACTTCTGACGTATGCGGTCCTGAAATGCAGCCTTCGTAGGTCGCAGCCTCGCAATTGAGACACAGCCTATGGCTTCAATTCAGTTTTTACGAGGCCGTGGAAAGGCAATGGGTGACGTCACAGTGGCTTTGTCCATATTTTTATACAGTCTATGGTATTGCCCATAGACTGCAGAGACGTGACGGGTTGACCACTGAATCGGCTTCGTGCCCCAATGAGCAGCTCCCATAGAGTACTCAAGTGACTACGTCACGCTGGTTTCGGAAGTAAATTCCCCATTCATTTAGAGCATAGACTCTAACTAAAGCTTACTTTTATACCATTTCTACTGATTATATCTTACCGTCAATTTCCCGGATTGTTCAATATAACGCCCGTTCGCAAACTGTCGTTTTTCTGGACCAGCTTCGAGTATATTTTACGTTTCAGTATTTTCTTGTGTGTATATTATATCATCTCGTCTGTCTGGAAATTCTTTGGCAGATGGGAGTACTGCAGCTGAAGATGAGCTAACGTTAGCTTGCTAAGTAGAGAAGCCCGCCCGACAAGGTCAGAAACTGCGCTACGGTTAACCACATAAAGCGATTCTAGCTTTTAGTCCTTCAAGCTAGCTAGCTAACGTTAGAAAAAAAGTGTTTAAAAAAAGAGCTGTGCGCTACTGCTGGCTAACGTTATATTACAACGTCTGGAGACAAGGCTGCACATTCGGAGGGAATTATGGGACATCGAGTTTTTAAACAGTTCCAGCGCTGATATTATCACAAGAAAATACTGAAACGTAAAATATACTCGAAGCTGGTCCAGAAAAACTACATAGTTTGCGAACGGGCGTTATATTGAACAATCCGGGAAATTGACGGTAAGATATAATCAGTAGAAATGGTTTAAAAGTAAGCTTTAGTTAAAGTCTATGCTCTAAATGAATGGGGAATTTACTTCCGAAACCAGCGTGACGTAGTCACTTGAGTACTCTATAGGAATCCATGGAACCGGTAAGCGGAAGCTGCCTCCAGTTCGTCTTTTTTTATCTCGATGGTTGAACTTCATTCATAAAACCAACAAAAAAGTCTGCCAGTCTGCAAATAACAGGATTCCTAAATGCTATATGCAAATCCCATATGCAAAAGGTCTGTAAAAATCTTATAAAAAACACATATGCCATATACAAAACTTAAATAAAATACATATGTGGTAGAGAGCTAGCATATACATTTCATGCTAAAATTAAATAGTTCCCTAATACATGTTACTCCTTATAAAAAAAACAGAGATTGTATAAGAATTGTATAGAAATATATAATTGGCTACTAATTAACATGCTTTTTTATAAACACTTTGCAAGTATGATCATATATGATTTTTACAGACCTTTTGCATATGGGATTACCTTCGTAAGCATTTAGGAATCCTGATATTTGCAGACTGGCAGACTTTTTTGTTGTTGTTGTTGGTAGTTTAAGCCCACACAATCTCTCAAGCATGGTACACAGCAGATATAGAATGTACAAAATACGCACTGTTGTTATTTATAATAATAATAATAATAATGCAATTTTATTTAAAACTTTTTTTTACAGCAAAATCCTATTACACAGTTAAAGTAAAATATATAAAAACAATGGATAAATAAAACAAAAGACTTATTAAAATGAACATGAAAAAAATTATCAAATCCAGAAGCTTGAGAAGCAATGCAATAATAATGGTATATAATGTAAGGAAGACTTAAAATTCAGTAATTAGACTATCAGTTTCCTTTTCAATTTAGAATTAAACAAATTTTGTTGGCTGATAACAAAAACGATAATTTTCCATGCCAAATAAGCGTTCACGCGCGGCTCTCAAGCCTACAATACTTTGGCATAACCACCAGGTAATGTGCGTATGTCAAGTGAAGACCTGACGTGGAGCTACGACCATTTCCACGGTCAAATGGAGTCGCGTTGAAATTTTATAAATCACTACTTTGTCGTGATTTTTTACGTACGCCATACGTAAGATCAAATTTGATCGAAAGTACTTTTTATAGATGAGGCCCCTGGTCTTGGCCCTTCTGCCCTTCTGACCATCTTCTGGCGTAGACTCAAGACTCGCCTGTTTAGATTGCGTCTTTGCTCCCTAAATTAATTGTTAGTGTAGGAGAGGAGTCAATGTGGAATGCAGGAAAAGACTGACATTTTGAAAAGACCTGAGAGCTGGGGTTTGTCATGCGCATCAAAGGACCAGGCAGCCTTGGAATAACATTTGGCGACTAAGATGTCCTTTGGATGTATGGGCCATTGGCTCACAGGAATGTCCCCATCTGGGGAAAAGACTGATAAGGAACTGTGTCGTGAGTGAATATGTGTGTTTTGGGGGCATTAAGGGCAGAAGGGGTCATTAAGACCCTGGCCAAACTATGGGAAAGGGAAATGGAAATGGCCGACCCGGCCACCTGTTGACCTCTCCCGTAACCTCATACCTAGGTCAGTCCTAGGGGAAAAACTCCAGACAGTACCACAGTGCCCTCATGTTGGCACATCTGTCATTACACCTTTTACTTACCTGGAGTAAGACTCAAAAACTTCAGTTGAGATGGTCAACAAACTCGGTAAAACTTTGCACATGTGATCCTTGTATTGTTACATTATGTCTTATGTAATAAGAACAGGAATTGCATGTAAAATGATTCATCAGGAGGGAATTTTCATGACAACTGCAACATAAGACTATTAATCTGTGAAGAATAATCATGATGGTAATCTGTTTGGTATGGATGTAATCCGGTAAAATCAAGGAATCAAATGAGATACATTTCATACCAAATGGAGTTTAGTAAAACATAGTTTCGATAACTCAGGGAAAAACTATAACATTGGAATGTCCTTCTCTGGTAATCATCTCCTTTTCCCCTCTCCCTAGACAGGAGATTAGGCACTCTACTCAATATCCCCCAACGGTGGGGGTCTAAATTCCTTTTTTGACCGCCCTTCCAGGTTAATTTATGGCACTGCCGCCTGGTTCAAACGCATGATTTGGCATAAAAGAGAGGGAGACAAGCCTATCTAGGAAGATCGCAACCGACTTCCCACACTGTGCGTACTCTGTGTTTTGTGTAAGGAATATCGCAATCGATTTCCCACACTGTGCAGATTCTGTGTGTGTGTGTGTAGCTGAAGCAGGCCGGGTAAGATATTTACTCTGTGTTTCTTTTCTTCATTTCTGTATTTTGTAATTGACATAATTTTAAGATAATGACCTACCTGCCTGTGAATAAATTCTTCTTATTTTAACTTGCGTGGTCTCCATGACTCTAATCCATTTTCTACCTTTTTCAGCCTAAATTACGACTGAATACTCAGGGGAACAATTCTGACCAATGACCAACTGATCAGTGGCGTGGTACTTATGTGGAGTTCCCAAGTCGGGTAGGCGGCTAAGTTCGGCCAGTAAAGGATTGGTGATGCACGGCTCTGGGAATTTGATGTGAAGAGAACCCTTGGATGTTCTACGTCGGTTCTTGTCAAACCCTCTGAGTGCACGCTGACCTAGGCTCGCAACTCTATGCAAATCTACATAGCAAATCTATGTAAAATATAATACATGTATTGTGTTGGCCAGACCCCCAACCTCTGTGTTCTCCACCGAACTGAGATTCGGCAATAGTGCTAATCCCGGGAGCATATATTGAGTAATGGTGGCACACAAGGAAGAGTCGAGTGTAACCACTCTGAGCTTCACGCATGATTAAAGTAAAATTCTAAAATATAATTTAATATAAAGTTAAATAATTACGAGTCAACCAATTGTAACTGTTACGCTTACTGTTTGTGATCATAGATATATTCGATGTGTTGTTCAGCTCCTGTGTGAGTGTTCTAATGCTCCCATTAGAATATTGACATTTGGACGACAGGTCGGATATATCCGTGATGACAACATGGCCCCGTTTGCGAACGGAGAATAATAAGAATCATACTGATCCGTTTCAAGCCTGTCTTAAGCGGGATATGGAGCAGCGCATTCATATCTGTCTCGTGGCGACGGACTCAGTATATTCTTAAATGTACTTGTAATATATACATGACCGGAGGATAAATCACTGAACTCTTTTTATTTACATCACAACAGCAAAGGAAAAACATATTTGCTCCTTCCCCTCCAGCTATTCCCTCATTGGTCTAGCTGTGCGGGTTCTACATTAGCATGCAAGTCTTGCTTTTTGAAATAGCATTTTAGGGGTATGTTAACAGTGATTTATACATCAACACGTGCCATGTTACTGACATTTTGGTTAATGTATTATTTAGACTTGTACTATTTTTTTTTCAGTATACCATTGTTTTTTTATTGGACATTTCTCTTATATAGCACACTTTCTCATTCCCCCCTCTACCTAACAGGCTAAGGAGAGGATATCAGCCTGCCTGGCTGACATTTCTATGTGGATGACTACTCATCACATGAAGCTCAACCTTCACAATACGGAACTGCGCTTCATACCTCACAGGACCTCCCCACTGCAAGCCCTCTCCATCACCGTCGACGGTACTATGGTGGCTGCCTCCCGCTCTGCAAGGAACCTGGGGATGGTCCTGGATGACCAGCTGGACTTCATGGAGCACATCAGGGCAACAGCACGGTCCTGCAGGTTCCTCCTGTACAACATCAGGAGGATTCGACCATACCTGACCACCTACTCGACCCAGCTTCTCGTTCAGACCATGGTTATCTGATGCCTGGATTACTCCTCCCAAGGTTTTCACACATCACCCCCCTGCTGAGGTCAGTCCACTGGCTGCCGGTCGCCGCCAGGATCAGGTTCAAAGTTCTGACCCTGGCCTACGCTGCAGCCAAAAGGACAAGCCCTTCCTACCTGCAAGACATAATACAACACTAAACTCCAGCTCGACCACTTCGCTCTGCTCGTCCGGACTGCGGAGCTTCTCCACCCTAGCTCCCCAGTGGTGGAACAAACTCTTCACTCCTCTACGTTCTGATCAAACACTGCCTACTTTCCGTCATGGTCTGAAGACACACCTCTTCAGACTCCACCTTGACTGACTTACAAATCTAGTACCAGTACTGTTTTTCGCTTGTTTCCTGTTCCTTAATTCTTTGTAGATTTTATCGTTTATAATGTCTTGTTGTCTTAGCCATAGCGTACTGTGTACTATATTCAATGTTCATGACTATGGATAGCTGCTATGTTATGATAAGAAATTAGCTCTATCTGAACTGATGTCATTGACCTTCGGTATGCATTTATTGTGTGTCGCTTTGGATAAAAGCATCTGCCAAATGAATGTAATGTAAATAAAGTTTATTGTTATTATTATTATTATTATTTTATGCAAACTTATGCACTTTTTGCCTTGTAAGTCGCTCTGTATAAGCGCATCTGCCAAATGAATAAATGTCTGTATTGATACACTTCTGTAATGTGATGGACCCTTTCTAGAAATGTTAATGTAGTCTATCCCATGATCTGAGATTTTATTGGTAATTATATAAAAATAATTTTCTACCCATTTTAAATTGGTGTTTTCATTGTAATCAATATCAGATGTTGTGGTATAACTCCTTCGCGACTAGAACGGCCCTATTAAAAATGGTTCGAATTCGAACCATAGCGTCATTTGTCTCTCTGCTATTGGTTAACCGTGGATTCGCAGTAGTTTTCATTTGAAAATGTTTTGGATAGTCAGCCAATGATTGCACAGATATTCTTGGCTGTGTGACATGGTTTATTTACGCTGCACTGTTGACGCGCAATACGTCTTTACAAGCCTTTCCGAAATGGCTTCGGCCAGTGGTAAACGCCGGTTTACTGCAGACGAAGTTGCTGAAATATGCACTATGCGCAACGATGATAATGACAGTGACTTTGATTCTGAACATGGATGAATGGAAAGTGGAGAAGACAGTGTAAATCCCGCGCAGCTAGACCAATGAGGGAATAGCTCGGAGCGAAGGTTTAAGCGTGATATGTTCCGCTGTTGCTGTGGGAAAAGGTAAAAGTGTTGAAATGTTACTGTTATTACAACCGGATGAGACTGCTTCTTTGAATTTGCGGGATCAGCTAGTAATGGACCACGTGTCAGAGACAATAGTACCACTTTGTCTCCCGTTCTAGTCTGGTCTGCGGGCTGACTCCAGCTTACCCAAAAAGGCAGCCTGGGTATATTTTATTAATGGTCAGCCACCAACGCTGATTCCATACTCGTATAAATCTGACTCCAATTTAATTATTAGTATATAATTTAAAAGGTAGAATTTATAATTGATTTGTTAAGATACTCTCGTACTCTGGAGCCTGTTCTCTGAACTGGATGCGCCGGTTCCACCGAGTGCTACATACGGCCGTTTATGTGCACCACTCACGGCTGACTAGATGTCTCCATTTATCTCAGAGGTTGCGGAGGAGACCACTTCATAAGGTATAGCCTATCTTAAAGGCTCAGGGACCCGAGAAGATAATATTGGCAACGTCCGTTCTCAACATGTATAAAAGGCATGCGGAGATGATCTAACTTAAGACAGAGTTCTACGGGTGCAATACACCGTGATACATTAAGCTTAACTAGTCAATCTCCCTAGACCAGCAGAGGGGGAAGTCCAGACTGAGGAAATCAATCAACTCATTACCGTGTTAACAGAGATAGAATGTCTTTTTCAAAGAAACCACACAAATCAAGTTTAACAATTTACCAGGTAGGTTCTTTACTTAAAAATAATCAAATCATGGTTACAAATTACAACACAACATATTAAAAATAGAGTATAGGAAAATATTAAATCATACCTGGCAATTCACTACACACAATACACAGAGTGAGATGTGCGGGAGAGTCTGATTACAGCTTCCCTGATATTCCTTGTTTCCCATGCCTATAAGCCCAAACTCTGTGTTTGATCTGGCTGTGGCTGATCGTAAAACCATAAACTGGCCAGAAGGCTAATATTGCACCTTTCGTCCCTCCTTCAAGGGGGGTTTGGAAGAAAGAGTTTCCTGTGGTATAATTCCACAGTGGTAGTTTACTCCTGAGTTATGAAATATATATTTCCTCCATGTTGACCATGTAGGAAATATATGCCATTGCACCACACACACCAAGACCATCAAAACGATATCAAACATGAATAGGTCTACGTTCGTGTTGTCATGAGAATCCCATCTCTGCATAGTTTTCAAATGTGATTAATATTAATGCCACAAACAGTCCCAGGATGCCTGTTGAAGAACATTACATTATACCCTAGTTTCCCCTGTTCAGTCAGGTACATTAACTGTGTGTATTTATTCATGTAACACTGAGAAACTGAACAATATATATTTGTTCCTCTGGAAAAAGAGTGTACAATGTATGTTCCAGTGTCAGGACTATTTCCAGTATATACTGTACAATGTAGCATAAATATTCATCACATTTTAAGGTTTTTAAGCTTTTTGAAGACTAAAGCAGTCTGTACTGTTATACCATGCTGTGATTTGAATGAAAGGGATGTGTGGTCCGCTCAGTGACATCAGGCGGGGGCAGTCTTGCATTGTCCGTGCGCGGGAGTTTTAAACAGATCAAAGTCTCTCCCAGGATCATAAAATCCTAGGACATTCTCGAACACCGTAAACCTTAGGCCAGATGGTCTCAGCAAACATCCTGGCACCAGAAGCGTGACTTTATTACCACTTCCCGGTATTGTGTTCGTAGGTGCTCTGGGGTGTCAATTCCCGTCTTACAACAGTGAAAGTGAAACGTATTGCGCGTCAACAGTGCAGCGTAAATGAACCACGTCACACAGCTAAGAATATCTGTGCAATCATTGGCTGACTATCCAAAACATTTTCAAATGAAAACTACCGCGAATCCACGGTTAACCAATAGCAGAGAGACAAATGACGCTATGGTTCGAATTCGAACCATTTTTAATAGGGCCGTCGCGAAGGAGATAAACAATTTCTAACCTTTGTATGACTAAAATGATAAACATAATTACTATATGCTGTATATTGGCCATCAGGTTTTGAAAGAGAAGAGATAATTTACAATACATCAATATATAGCGTACACAATGCACTGTAAAATAAATTTTGTATTAATTCACTCAGAGACGTATTGAACTTCAGCGTCTTCAAGCTTTTATTAGCTGGACATTTAGCTTATTTAATCTAGAAAGGGTCCATCACATTACAGAAGTGTATCAATACAGACATTTATTCATTTGGCAGATGCGCTTATACAGAGCGACTTACAAGGCAAAAAGTGCATAAGTTTGCATAAAATAATAATAATAATAAAAATAATAATAATAATAACAATAAACTTTATTTACATTACATTCATTTGGCAGATGCTTTTATCCAAAGCGACACACAATAAATGCATACCGAAGGTCAATGACATCAGTTCAGATAGAGCTAATTTCTTATCATAACATAGCAGCTATCCATAGTCATGAACATTGAGTATAGTACACAGTAAGCTATGGCTAAGACAACAAGACATTATAAACGACACGACAGTAATGCAATAGGCTAGCTAACGTTATGGGAACAGGCATCCCATGGCCATTTGTCAAGCAAAGAAAAAAGTTTCAATGCAGAATATCATCTGGTTAACATCGCGTTCTTGCATTAATGTAAAAATGCCATTGGCTACATGTTTTAATCTCACACAAATGCCGACAAAAATATTCGTCTGTCCATTGCGCCGCGGTCTTGTCTGACTCACTGTGGAAACCGAACCTTCAACGCTCGCCTCGGCCAACATTTCTTTATTATGTCTTCATTCATTTGTTCACTTCAGCTCTGTTCAGTTTATCCTTTTCACACATAACACAATGTCACCATAAAATTAACTACTAGGAAAATTAAGAATTTACGATAATACATTAAGAATTGACGATAACCTACTATAATCTGCAATCTGTCTTGAGAGATCGGGTTTATAAACCTCCAATTCCTTAAACATATCTGATTCATGGTTAGTCACTTTAAAAAAATTACTATAGCCTCCGAACATTGCTCTAGTCTACAGACAATATAGCTTACTGCAAACACTTTTCATTATAATAATAATCAGAAGAATAATCTCTGGTAGTACTTTCTTAGTAGTACCCTATCTATTGTTTTCCTGCTGGCTAAGATTCCTGGGAAATATGCGTTGTCCAATTAAGCTTGTTAGCCAATGTTAGTTTTGCCAGAGAAACGTCAGTCAGCTGCTAGTCAGGAAGCAGGTACATGCTAGGCTACTACTACACATCCATTGCACTACAGAAAACTAAACTAAACCTAGCTACATGGTCCGGTACCAAAATATTTCCCGCAGACAACGTTAGACTACACTACCGGGAAAAAAACTGCAAAGGTATTATGCTCTGCTTATGAAGTTTGGCAGCTCGTAGCCCAGACATGGAAGCTTGGAGTTACGCATCCGACAAGCCAGTGTTGAATAGCCTGAAGTTATTTCTATAGAATACTAATACGCCTATTTTACAACTGTATTTCCATATTTTAGGCTGTATGTATTTCTTTCAGCTACAATGTGTTTGCGTCTAGCCTATTGTGCATGCATGTCTCCATATAGACTTGGTTAATTAATTTACATGCTACTTCATGATCCATAGTTCAGGTGGTGCTGTTCATTGTATTTCATTAGACATTAAAAACAGCTCATCTACAAACTCTTTTAATGTAATTGTGGGCTATCGGTAATAGGAGAAATTATATCATTCTCATCAGTAGAGGGCGTTATGGTTACGCGAATGTCTGCATGCATTTATTTGGAATGCATGTACTATTCTGTATGCATGTCTCTCTCGATGTCATTATCTTCATGCATTGTTCATCATTAGTTAGCCACCAAAAATAAGTGATATCTGAACAAAAACGTCTCCAACGTTAAAAAAAAAAACAAGTTACTCACGCATAACCTACATAGCGCTGTCTATAAGTCCTTAATTCCAACTTGCAAAAACTAGGCCTGCCTCTAAAAGTATTGATATCAAAATGTGGCCAAGTTACAACTAACAATATTGCGTATACAATATCGTAGCTCACACTAAATAAACTAGCTCTATTCCAAAGCAATGCTATCCAAACTTTCCTAAATTATTTAATGCGACTTGGCCCAGTGTTTCTTCATCTTACCATCTCAAGAGAATGTGGTCTGTATGAAAACTGTACGTTCCACATCAAACTACAAAATGAGAATAATTTATAGTGGAAATACTCTGATTCAGATGTGTTGCATTTAGAAATTAAAAAGAAACATTACTACAATATAGGGCATGTTTGAATAATTGTCTGCATCCACTGCTTTGGGTCTATGAAAAGCACAGAATGAATAAAATGTATTATTATTATTATTATTATTATTATGTATTTATTGATTGATTTATTTGGAACATTTGGATTTTTATTGAAACCTGTGTGGTCCTACAGAACATAGACATCCTTGTGTTCACAAAATTCTGTTCGCAAATATCATAACTATTATTATGTTAAGAAAATTAGTACTATTACTTATTTGCCATCATCTGACCCACAAACATGTCTGGATACGTTTGTAAAAATGCTATATGTACGCTATTTTAAAAATATTACTTATTTTTATCTGCATTTATTTATTCATCCCCCCTTTCTCTATTGTACATGATGTTTCTTGATATAAATGTCTGCTTGTGAAATGTAAAGAAATCTGTAGCAGCAGTTAACATTTTAAAACCTGTACATTTTCTAAAGTAAACTTGCCAACAAAGTATAACCATATCCTTTCTGGAGTGTAATTATTCATCAACTGTTAAAAACATTAAATGAAATCATATGCTGTTCCATGAGGCACAATCTCTTCATATGCTAAGATGAAGAAACACAGGGCCAAGTTGCATTAAATAATTTAGGAAAGTTTGGATAGCATTGCTTTGGAATAGAGCTAGTTTATTTAGTGCGAGCTACGATAGGCAATATTGTTAGTTGTAACTTGGCCACATTTTGATATCAATACTTTTAAAGGCAGGCCTAGTTTTTGCAAGTTGGAATTAAGGACTTATAGACAGCGCTCTGTAGGCTATGCGTGAGTAACTTGGCTTTTTTTACGTCTGAGATATTTGAATATTTCTGTCATTATTTACATTTTACCATACCTACAGTTAAGAACAACCAAATAAAAACACTTACTGTAATCTATTTAAAAATATTACAAACACTTAAATTTCTTTAGAATTCATGGTAAAGAGAAATTGACTGAATCCAAGCCTATGTGTTTCTTTGAGCTACAATGTATGTGTGTTTGCATGTATTTATGCGCATGCATGTCTCTCTCTTGTAATTACCTCCACCAAGGAGGTAATGTTTTCACCCGCGTCTGTGTGTTTGTGTGTCCGACTGTTATATGTTATGCACTGATTTGCACCAAATTTGGTAGGATGGTTGGTCATAGGCCAAGGAAGAACTGATGAATTTCTGACAACAATTGGCTGAAAGGGGTGTGTGGCTGTGGCCTATTCACAAAAACACACATAACTTCTAAACCGATTCACGGAAACCCACACAACTATCACCAAAGGTTTCACATGGGTCAAGGAAGAACTGATGAACTTCTGCCACAAATTGGCTAAAAGGGGGTGTGGGTGTGGCCTATTTACAAAAACACAAATAACTTCTTAATGGATTCACACAACACCACACAACTTTCATCAATGGTTTCACATGGGTCAAGGAAGTACTGATGAACTTCTGACACCAATTGGCTGAAAGGGGGGTGTGGCTGTGGCCTATTCACAAAAACACACATAACTTCTTAAACGATTCACGGAAACCCACACAACTATCACCAAAGGTTTCACATGGGTCAAGGAAGAACTGATGAACTTCTGCCACAAATTGGCTAAAGGGGGGTGTGGGTGTGGCCTATTTACAAAAACACACATAACTTCTTAATGGATTCACACAACACCACACAACTTTCATCAATGGTTTCACATGGGTCAAGGAAGTACTGATGAAGTTCTGACAGAAATTGGCTAAAATAACTATAACAAGGAACAACTATTAAGCCATGTCTGCTTATGGTTTGGTTAATGTCTTTGGTAGCCTTGTGGGATGATGGGCCGAGGTCTGTGGTATACTGAGCACATTACTGCCTATGTTACGGTTTATAAATTTATATTCATTATCATTATCAGTTACTAGTAAGAAACACAGTACAAAAATAAATGATATCTCAACAAAAAACATTTTCAACATACAAAAATGCCAAGTTACTCAGGCATATGAAGAAATGTTGTCATTGAAACTAGGAAAATCTAGGCCTGCCATTAAAAGTATGGATATCAAAATGTGGCCGAGTTACAACAAACAATATTGCCTGCTATCTTAGCTCACACAAATTAAACAAGCTCCATTCCAAAGCAATGCTACCCAATGTTTCCTAAATTATTTCATGTAACTTGGCCCTGTGTTTTTTCATCTTACCATCTGAAGAGAATGTGGTCATTCAAATTTTTTGTGTCACATCAAAGTGTCAAATGCCAATAATTTATAATGGAAATAATCTGCAATTCAGCTGTTGCACTTAAAAATGACTACACTATATGTTTGACCAATTGTCTGCATCCAGTGTTTTGGGTGTATGAAAAGCACATCATGAATACAACTATTATTATTATCACTAGCATACATCTTTGTTCCTTTAAATGATTAGCTCACACAAATTAAACAAGCTCTATTCCAAAGCAATGCTACCCAATGTTTCATAAGTTATTTCAAATATGTGACGCGGTATGTCAAAACCAGGCGGAATTGGGCAGAGCTACGAACGGAGGAACAGCTGCAAAATGCCTTGGGGGTGAATCTTAGCGGTTTAGAGATTTTTGGACATTTATGATGCTACAAATATTAAAAATGTTCTGTAAAAGTTTCTAACTGAAATTTCATCGACAAAGTATTTTTTTAAACACTTTTAAAGAGGCATATAATTTCACAAAATGATGCCTTGTTCGAGATTTTGCTTGGAAATGACACCAAATTTAAAAGCAAGTTTCGAAGTTACTGAATGAAGCCAGCGAATTCGGACTAGGAAATGAACCTGGCCTGCAAGATTTCATTACGGACTATTTCATCAGTAAAGACAGTGTAGATTCGGACAAAAGTTGACGATGCAATGAACGTAGCACGTGAAGTTTACAATGAGTGAGATTACGATCTTAGAATGTGTCAGTGCAAGTGTAAACAAAACTGCTTTGGTACAGATTTGGTTCATTTATATGTACTTTATTGTAATGATATTGTGAACATGGCTGAAACATTATTTGCTGCAGTACACTCCTTTGACACTGATTTGTATTTTAACATATTTAGTATTCAAACGGTCCGATTAAAATCTTAATAACTTCGCTTTGGAATATCCGATTTGAAAAAAGAAAGCGGAGTTGTAAAGTGCAAGGTCTATATTTTACTAATATACCAATAACTCAAAATTGACCTCTTGCCCAATTCCGCCTGGTTTTGACATACCGCGTCACATATCTTCGCCCTGTGTTTTTTCATCTTACCCTCTCAAGAGAATGTGGCCATTCCAACATTATGTGTCACATCAAAATAATCAAAAACCAAAATTGCCTCATGGAAGAACACGGAATCATTTAAATTTATGTTTTAAATGGATGACAGAAAATTACACTCCATAAAGGATAGGTTTATAATTGGTTTTCAAGTTAATTTTACAAAATGGCAAAATTGCAACTTAAAATAAACATTGCTGTAAAATAGATAAGTTACTGTGAGCAAATAAAGTTTAGCCAAATAAATAAAATCATATTAGTTTTAACGTCAATAATTTATGGTACTGCCAGCTGTATTTACTACTGTTACAGAACTAATGATGTAGACCTTATGTATGCTAGTGATAATAATAATAATTGTTATAACAATACAAATTCCATAGGAGCTATATTATATCCAAGAATATTACAAACAATTGAAATAAAAAATTACTCTTCAGCTCAATTGCTTTTATTTCTAATGTTCTAATGCTTAACAGAACAAATATATGTGCTACAGGGGAGGGGGGTATACTACTAAGCCGGATTACTTAGTTAGTATTTTTAAAGTATCATATTTAACATGGAAATTGATAGGAGAGTCATTTTTCTTTGGCGGTAAAACATGCCTAGAATTTGTGTATCGTAATATCACCGGGATAAATGTGTAGCCGCGGTTGTTTTCTTCTTATTAGATATAGTTGCATTTTGTATACATATTTAAAATATTAAGAAATGTTCATTTATAGACAGCCTGCAGCGATATTTCGCAGCCGTTCAATCCTCCAACTCCCATACATCATCGCGGTACTGTAACCAGGGTAACTACAAGCCTGCTGGGTTCTAACGTTACAGTGAGAAAATAAAAATAGCTAACAGTAACGTTACTGGCTTCAGCTTGTAGCTAAGGCTGACACTCGGCTCGGGACAATGACAATGTTATCTCTCGCAATCAGGCTGACCCACTGGACACTAACGTTACAAACAAACTTCATCTAAATATCCCTCACACAAGCAGGCTGACACTTGCCTACGAAAATGGAAAAATGCCAGTGGCAGTTAACATAGCTTTTATATCTGATGTTAGCTAGCATTAGCTTTCACTTTAATCTTCAGAAAGCAACAACACAACCTGAACCAGTGAGCTAGGTTAACTAAGCTTAGCACCATCAGACAGCTAGCAAACTAACTTATATGAATGGTAAACATGCCTACCTTAGGTTTCTTATTTGCATTACATACAAGTAAATCAATCCACAAGTAATCCACAAAAAAGTTAAATAGCTAGCTAGCTAGCTAATCCATTTCAGTGGTCCATTTAAAGTGAAGCATTGTGGGAAGTATGGTCTTATAACAAAGTAAATGAAGATCAAGCTTCCAAAAGGTGATATCCACACAAAGTGATATTTTGAAATGTAGAAATCCTCCAGAAGGAAAATTGCGCTAAATGTATTTTGATTAGTTTTATTGAGGTGGACTACCCCTTTAATTAGTTGCGCCTTGATCTGTTCAATAAGGTTAATGTTGTTTTTGGGTGGAATTCCCCTTTGACAATTTTCTCGTCCTGTCTACTCAACAAGCCCACTTTATGGTATGGAAGGGTGCTGATTTGGACACAGCCCTGAAATCTCTATGGGCTCTATCTTACACTCTGTAACGTTCCGTTCCCGTCCTGTCCGTTTTCCATGTTTTCCTTGTTTCCTTCCGTGTCATGTTGGATCCCTTGTCCGTGTTTCCCTCCTGGCTGTGGACTGGGCGTCTCCCTCGGGTACTTTTGGTTTCATTTTCCACTTTAGCTTCCGCCTATCACTCGCCCCTCTCGTTACTCACATTCCTCACTGCTGTGCTTCGGCAATCACTCCTGATTTAACATCACACCTGTTTCTCGTTTTCTCCTTCACTTCCTGCACCATTTAAACCCCTGGCTGGCTGCTATTCAGCGCCAGTTCGTTGACTAACCTACCGTGTTTGTTTCGTATCCCGTTTCTGGTCCAGTGTTTGTGAACCTGCTGGTTCATACCTGTTCGCCTGGTTTCCTGACTGGTAGCTATCTCTGCTAATCTTTCGCTGCTGCATGCATTTACCTGTTTCCCTTCAAAACCTCCAGACGCCGCAGTTCCAGTCTTCCCGCAGCTGTGTTTGTCCTCCCCGTGTTACGTACCTCCCGTACTCGTGTTGCAGTACCAGGACCTCTGCATGCCAGCCGGCTTACGCCAGTATTGCCCGAGCTACGCCGCACCTTCCAACTCGGCGGTGCATTCACCAGCTACAGTCCTGTCACAACACCCTGCCTTTAACCTCTGCTTTCTGCCCGGTTACTCAAGCTACCCGGTCCAGTTTCCAGTCCTGTTCCAGCCCAGTTCCGATCCAGTTTCCAGTCCAGCTCCAGTCCAGTTTCCAGTCCAGTTCCAGTCCAGTTCCGGTGTTTTAGACACCTCCGTTCTAGTCCAGTTCCGGCTTGGAACAAGTTCCGTGCCGTCCCCTGTGTTCCTGAGTGGACCTTCCGGTCCAGCTTCCAGTCCAGTTCCAGTCCAGTTCCGGTGTTTCATACACCTCCGTTCAAGTCCAGTTCCGGTTTGGAACAAGTTCCGTGCCGTTCCCGTTTCCTGAGTGGATCTCCCGGTCCAGTTTCCAGTCCAGTTCCCAGTCCAGTTCCAGTCCAGTTCCGGTGTTTTATACACCTCCGTTCAAGTCCAGTTCCGGCTTGGAACAAGTTCCGTGCCGTTCCCGTTTCCTGAGTGGACCTTCCGGTCCAGTTTCCAGTCCAGTTCCGATCCAGTTTCCAGTCCAGTTCCAGTCCAGTTCCAGTCCAGTTCCGGTGTTTTAGACACCTCCGTTCAAGTCCAGTTCCGGCTTGGAACAGTTCCGTGTTTCCTCAAGTCCAGCTCCGGCTTGGAGCAGTCCTCAGTTGGACGCTATCCTGTGTTAACTAACTAACCTGTTTTGCTCCCGTGTACAGCTTTGGGACCACCCCAACGCTTAATAAAGTTCCACTTTCTGTAATCTGTCTCCTGGTCGTTGCACTTGGGTTCGTCCCGTATCAGGATCGTAACAGAACGAACTGGCCAACAATATGGACCCAGCCGATCTGGAACAGATTCGCCACGCCTTCTCCTGCCAAACTGCGATCAGCGACCAACAGGGTCGCCGTTTGGATGATGTGCTGGAAGTAGTTAGGGGCATCACGGAGCAAGTATCCCAACTTTCGCTCCACCAACCGCTACTACGGATTCCAGCCAACCCTACTCCTTCCTCTCCCGAACCCCATCCGGAGGCACCGGCTCCCACTTCCAGCCGTGAGCCCCGTGTACAACACCCCGAGTTATATCGCGGGGGGTTGGGGAGATGTCGGGAATTTCTACTTAAATGTGACATAGTGTTTCGGATGCAGCCCTCCTCCTTCGCCTCTGACTCCAGCAAGATCGCGTTCATTATGAGCAGCCTGGGAGGGAGCGCCCTGGAGTGGGCTACATCCATCTGGGACAGCCAGGCTCCGTTATGCAGCAACTTCGCAGCCTTTACGGCAGAGATGCGACGTGTGTTTGAACACCCGACCTGTGGACGTGACGCTACCCAGCGTCTGCTTCAAGTTCGCCAAGGCAACCGCAGTGTCGCAGAAATGGCCATTCAGTTTCGTACCCTCGCCGCGGAGTCAGGATGGAATGACGCCTCCCTCCAGGGGGCTTTCCGCCAAGCTCTCAGCGAGGAACTCAAGGACCAGCTTGCCACTCGGGAGGAATCCAACTCCCTTAATAGCCTCATCAGCCTCGCTATAGCCATCGATAATCGTCTCCGCATCCGGGCCCGGGAGCGGGGAGGAAGTTCCGGGCGTCATTCGCCCTCCGTCGTCTCTAATGTTCATTCACACTCCATCACTGGATCTCGGGCGCCTACGGCCGGGTCCGAGGAAGAGCCCATGCAACTGGGCAGAGTTGCGGTCAATCCCGAGGAGCGTCAGCGCCGTCAGCGCACCAGATCCTGTTTCTATTGCGGCAAGCCTGGCCATCAGATCGCCTCCTGTCCCATTCGCCCAAAAGAAGGGGCTCGCCAGTAAGACTGGGCGTACTGACGAGCCCCATCGTTCCCAACCATGCTGCCCAGGACCGCCTCATGTTCAAGGCTACTCTCCTTTGGAGGGACAAGACCCTATCTTCTTCGGCCCTAATTGACTCCGGAGCTGACGCCAGCTTCATGGATATCACCTTCGCCAGGAGGGCCGGCATTCCCACGGAACGTCTCACTTCACCCATTTCAGCTCTAGCTCTGGACGGCAGGAGTTTGGGGTTAGTTACCCACTCCACCGTTCCTATCCAATTAGTTCTATCTGGCAATCATCGGGAGTCCATTCAGCTATTACTGATTAACTCCCAACAATCTGCTCTGGTTTTAGGTCAGACCTGGCTTCGCCTCCACAATCCCCATATTGACTGGAAAGCCGGTCGCATCCTGGCGTGGAGTGCCCACTGTCTAGCCAGCTGTCTCCGTTCTGCACTACCCCCTCCGGGGCCCAGTAAACCCTGTTCCATGCAACCTATACCGGATTTAACGAATGTTCCCAGCGAGTATCACGACCTCGCGCAAGTATTTTCTAAATCACGTGCTCTGTCCTTACCTCCTCACAGGCCGTATGACTGCGCCATTGACCTACTGGCTGGAGCTAAACTGCCATCGGGACGCCTCTACAGTCTGTCTGGACCGGAGAAACTAGCCATGGAGGAATACATCCACGACTCCCTCGCTTCGGGTATTATCCGTCCCTCTTCATCCCCAGTCGGTGCAGGGTTCTTCTTCGTTGGGAAGAAGGATGGCTCCCTGCGACCCTGCATCGACTACCGGGGCCTCAACCAGGTCACCATCCGTAACAAATACCCTCTTCCCCTCATTAACACCGCCTTTGAAGCCCTCTCTCCAGCTGTGACGTTCACCAAGCTCGACCTCCGGAATGCGTATCACTTGGTGCGTATCCGTGAGGGGGACGAGTGGAAGACTGCTTTTAATACCCCGTTGGGCCACTACGAATACCTGGTGGTCCCTTTCGGCCTTACTAACGCCCCAGCAGTCTTCCAGAGCATGGTGAACGACGTCCTGCGGGACCTCCTAGGGAGGAGCGTTTTTGTTTATATCGATGATATTTTAATTTTTTCTCAATCCCCGCAGGAGCATGTCCGTCACGTTCGAGAGGTTCTCCAGCGGCTGTTGGAGAATCAGCTGTTTGTTAAGGCTGAGAAATGTTCCTTCCACGCTTCCACGGTCCCGTTCCTCGGCTTCATTATCGAGGAGGGCAGTATCCGGGCGGACCCTGTGAAAATCAAGGCGGTGACAGAATGGCCCCAACCCACCTCCCGCAAGCACCTTCAACAGTTCCTGGGGTTTGCAAATTTCTACCGCCGCTTTATTCGCAATTACAGTTCCATTGCTGCTCCCCTGACTAAACTCACTTCCGTTGCCCTGCCTTACTGTTGGAATTCCGATGCCCAGCGAGCTTTCGAGCTACTCAAGGCTCGGTTTTCCTCAGCACCTATCCTCCTTCACCCTGACACTTCTCGGCAGTTTGTCGTTGAGGTGGATGCCTCCGACACCGGCGTGGGGGCCATTCTGTCTCAACGGTCCGCCTCTGATAGCAAGCTCCATCCCTGCGCATTCTTCTCCCGGAGGCTGTCCTCCGCCGAGAGGAACTACGATGTCGGGGATCGGGAACTGCTGGCGATAAAACTGGCTCTTGAGGAGTGGCGCCACTGGCTGGAGGGGGCAGGTACCCCTTTTCTTGTTTTTACCGACCATCAAAACCTCATTTATTTAAGATCTGCCAAGAGGCTCAATTCTCGTCAGGCTAGATGGTCGTTATTTTTTGCACGCTTTAATTTCTCTGTTTCTTTCCGCCCTGGTTCCCGTAATATTAAAGCAGATGCCCTGTCCCGCATTTTTTCCCCTCCCTCCAGTCCTGCTGATCCGGAGCCCATTTTGCCGGCCTCCTGTGTGGTGGCTGCGGTCTCCTGGGAGATTGAGGGCATTGTGAAGGCCGCCCAGACTTCCCAACCGGACCCCCGCAATAACCCTAACTCCTGTCTTTTTGTCCCCGATTCCGTCCGCTCCCAGGTCCTCGAATGGGTTCACGCCTCGTGCCTGGCATGTCACCCAGGTGTCGCCAGAACTATCGCCCTCGTCAGGAGGAGTTTCTGGTGGCCTACCCTTAAAGGGGATACCCGTGCCTTCGTCCTGGCCTGCTCGGTGTGCGCCAGGAGCAAGGCTTCCCACCAGCCTCCCTCCGGTCTTCTCCTTTCCCTCCCCGTCCCTGGCCGTCCTTGGAGTCACATTGGTGTGGACTTCGTAACCGGTCTGCCGTTGTCAGAAGGTAACACCGTCATTCTGACAATAGTGGACCGGTTCTCCAAGGCGGTTCACTTTGTTCCCCTCCCCAAGCTCCCGTCCGCCCTTGAAACCGCTGAGCTCTTGGTGCTACACGTGGTCAGGCTGCACGGGATCCCCTCTGACATCGTGTCAGACCGTGGGCCCCAGTTCTCCTCCCGAGTTTGGAGGGCGTTCTGTGCAGCCCTGGGTGCCTCTCCTAGTCTTTCCTCGGGTTTCCATCCCCAGTCTAATGGTCAGGCAGAGAGGGCGAACCAGGACCTGGGGGCCGCCCTGCGGTGCGTTACAGTGCGCAATCCTGCCTCTTGGAGCCGTTTTCTCCCCTGGGTCGAGTACGCACATAACTCCCTTAAGAGTGCCTCTACTGGCCTATCCCCGTTTGAGTGTGCTTTAGGCTATCAACCCCCTCTTCTGTCGACCCAGGAGGCCGAGATAGCTGTCCCCTCTGTTAGGGCCCATGTCCTTCGTTGTAAAAACATTTGGAGACTCACACGCACCGCACTCCTTCACGCCAATTCCCGCTCCCAACGTCTGGCGGACCTTCACAGGACCGCAGCCCCACAGTATAGGGCCGGTCAGCAGGTCTGGCTCTCCACTGCAAACATCTCCCTTCCCTCTTCATCCAGAAAGCTTCAGCCCCGTTTTATTGGTCCCTTCCCCATCATTTGTCTAGTTAACCCGGTGTCTGTTAAACTTTCCCTCCCCGCCTCCCTCAAAGTTTACCCGGTGTTTCATGTGTCCCAGGTTAAGCCTGTCTCCTCCAGCCCCCTCAGTACCCCTACCATCCCGCCTCCTCCCGTCCGAGTTGTTGACAACGCCCCGGCCTACACGGTGAACCGTGTTATTGATATCCGCCGCAGGGGCCGGGGTTTCCAATACCTCGTCGACTGGGAGGGGTACGGTCCTGAGGAGAGGTCGTGGCTCCACAAGAGCCTGATCTTGGACCATTCAGTAATCCAAGACTTCCACGAACAGTTCCCTGACAAGACCAGGCCTCCGGGTACGCCAGGTGGCGTACATTGAGGGGGGGGTACTGTAACGTTCCGTTCCCGTCCTGTCCGTTTTCCATGTTTTCCTTGTTTCCTTCCGTGTCATGTTGGATCCCTTGTCCGTGTTTCCCTCCTGGCTGTGGACTGGGCGTCTCCCTCGGGTACTTTTGGTTTCATTTTCCACTTTAGCTTCCGCCTATCACTCGCCCCTCTCGTTACTCACATTCCTCACTGCTGTGCTTCGGCAATCACTCCTGATTTAACATCACACCTGTTTCTCGTTTTCTCCTTCACTTCCTGCACCATTTAAACCCCTGGCTGGCTGCTATTCAGCGCCAGTTCGTTGACTAACCTACCGTGTTTGTTTCGTATCCCGTTTCTGGTCCAGTGTTTGTGAACCTGCTGGTTCATACCTGTTCGCCTGGTTTCCTGACTGGTAGCTATCTCTGCTAATCTTTCGCTGCTGCATGCATTTACCTGTTTCCCTTCAAAACCTCCAGACGCCGCAGTTCCAGTCTTCCCGCAGCTGTGTTTGTCCTCCCCGTGTTACGTACCTCCCGTACTCGTGTTGCAGTACCAGGACCTCTGCATGCCAGCCGGCTTACGCCAGTATTGCCCGAGCTACGCCGCACCTTCCAACTCGGCGGTGCATTCACCAGCTACAGTCCTGTCACAACACCCTGCCTTTAACCTCTGCTTTCTGCCCGGTTACTCAAGCTACCCGGTCCAGTTTCCAGTCCTGTTCCAGCCCAGTTCCGATCCAGTTTCCAGTCCAGCTCCAGTCCAGTTTCCAGTCCAGTTCCAGTCCAGTTCCGGTGTTTTAGACACCTCCGTTCTAGTCCAGTTCCGGCTTGGAACAAGTTCCGTGCCGTCCCCTGTGTTCCTGAGTGGACCTTCCGGTCCAGCTTCCAGTCCAGTTCCAGTCCAGTTCCGGTGTTTCATACACCTCCGTTCAAGTCCAGTTCCGGCTTGGAACAAGTTCCGTGCCGTTCCCGTTTCCTGAGTGGATCTCCCGGTCCAGTTTCCAGTCCAGTTCCCAGTCCAGTTCCAGTCCAGTTCCGGTGTTTTATACACCTCCGTTCAAGTCCAGTTCCGGCTTGGAACAAGTTCCGTGCCGTTCCCGTTTCCTGAGTGGACCTTCCGGTCCAGTTTCCAGTCCAGTTCCGATCCAGTTTCCAGTCCAGTTCCAGTCCAGTTCCAGTCCAGTTCCGGTGTTTTAGACACCTCCGTTCAAGTCCAGTTCCGGCTTGGAACAGTTCCGTGTTTCCTCAAGTCCAGCTCCGGCTTGGAGCAGTCCTCAGTTGGACGCTATCCTGTGTTAACTAACTAACCTGTTTTGCTCCCGTGTACAGCTTTGGGACCACCCCAACGCTTAATAAAGTTCCACTTTCTGTAATCTGTCTCCTGGTCGTTGCACTTGGGTTCGTCCCGTATCAGGATCGTAACACACTCGGCACTAAGCCGTAACCCAAACGCAAGTGTCTTTGCTAGTTTCAAACATAGACTGTATAAAAATATGGACAAAGCCACTGTGACGTCACCCATTGCCTTTCTACGGCCTCGTAAAAACTGAATTGAAGCTCGGAAGTCTTTTTCGCCGCCCGTTTGTACAAACTGCGCCTGCTCCGTGGAGCCGAAGAGGACTCAACCTGTCCCTCTGATTGGTCCTGAACAAATGTGAATACCCTGTCCAAACGACACAATATTTTAAAAAAATCAGCACATGCAGAGGCATTAGATGAAGGAAAGGCACCTATTGCAATAAAAAAGTTTTGTGGGAAAAATTTATTGACTGAGTATTTTGACCACATTGCTGCCATTGACTTACATGGTGAAAGACCTATACTGGAGCCAATCGCAGTGGTGCTAGTGAGCAACGGCACAATTGCCGCTACCAGCCAAACCAGGAAGTGAGCTTCAAAACGAAAGCCCAGTCTTGGCCCCTTGGTTTCAAACCGATGCAGTTGTCATTTTATCGTCCAGTGCTTACGTTGTTTAAATAAGTAAACTTGCGCCCAACTGGGCGTTTTGGTCTTAAGCCGCCTTTCCACTGAATACGACTACGCAAGCGACAGTCGAATTGTGCCCCCTAGTGTCAGTCGTTCCACACTATTGAATATGTCGTATTGAGTCAGTCATTCTGTCGCAATGTGAGAATGCACCCGGTACTAAATATCGTTGCCCTGGAGGGGTACAGGGACATAAACCATAAAATGGAGCTTGAAAAAGTTCAGGGAGAATAAATTAAACAATTCTAAAGAGCATTTAGTCAGAAGTATGTGAACAACCTAGCTGACATTAGCTCGTGGTGCACGAATGGATGACAGAACCCCGGAGTTTACAGTGGGCAAATGACCGCAGGAGGGAACACGTCAACATAAAAACTTTTAGGCTCCAAAAACAACAGAGTTAGACACATAGCCTAGCCAACTGACCTTAGTTCCATTTAACGTTGGCTCAAGCTAAGTAAGCTAACGCTATACTATACAATGCAAAGAAATGTTCAATATTCAGTGGCAGCAAACAGTTGGGCAGAGCTAAAGGATAGCATATGCATTGTCTGTAGCTACTGTATTGATTCACTGCAGCTAGCAAGCACCAGCCTGATGGCTAGGCTACTTATAACGTTCGGTGCTTATAACAGCACACGTTTTCATTTAAAATAACACACACGGAAAATCAATTAAAATATCCTTATTTATTAACCCAAATGCTCATCAAAAACCATCAATCAATCAATAATTATCGTGCTTATTTTGCTTAGGCTACTGGTTTATTTTGTTGTAAATAGGCTACATTCACCATTGACATCTATGTTAGCTAGCATCGTTTCGTCATTTCCTGTCTGGTGTCGGAGTGAATTCTGTCGGAAAAGTAGAAAATTTTCAACGTATCCGTAGCCTCGGTCGGACAGAAAATCCCCGCAGCGCAGTCCACCGGAGCTCCTCGCATCCGATACATGACTGGCCATAGAAAATGAATGACTTCTGGTACGTTCTTATACGTAGGCCTATGTCGTATTCAGTGGAAAGGCGGCTTCAAGATGAGGTGCGGGCTAAAACCACCGCAAACCTGGTCTTAAGTCATGCCGCAGTTGTTTCAATCAGTGGCGGAAGCTAGTTATGACAGGCCCCTGTGCAAGATATTTGACAGTCGATAATAGTAGGAAGGGCAAACCGGAGCTTTAGAACGTAGACAGCAGTAAGCATTTTGACCGTTTTTAACACAGTTGAGTTGCGACTGCTTTTAAAAAAATCATACGCTTCGGCAACTTTGCTACCTTTTTCTCCTGGTCCGTTTTCTCTTTTGAGATCCACTTTTGTGTTTATAAGGAATTTTCATTCGCTTAATGTTAGTTGCCGCAAGGACTCTTTCCTCACCAGCAAGCTGACCTTAAATGCCACTGCCAAAGCTAACAGTTACGTAATTCTGCATCATCACAAAAAATAGACACTTGACATTGGACAACAACATAGGCAGACATTTCCCAGCAATCTTTGAATATCAGAAAATAGCACTAATACCAAAGAAATGAACACAAATTATTTAATTGAATAGATTACAATATATTATCTGTAGAATAGGCATTTAGTCTAAGTTTGACATGATACTATTGCACAAAGAAAATGTAGTAACCATGATAGAGATTTTTTTTCCCATGTTTGCTTAGGATATATAAAAAGGATGACTCTTGATAGAATTTTATGCTTGAAACGCAGAAATAAAAAAATTTCTGACGCTTAATGGGCCTCATTCATAAAGCGTTCCTAAATATGCGCGTACATTTATTTAATAAATGGGTTTTTTACGCCGAATTCATCAAACTGTGTGGGAAAGGCAGATTCTTCCGTATTCACGGACAAAGCGCGTCCACGTTATTTTGTGATCAGCATAAATCCACACCCATTCATTTCCTAGTATGGAGGCTGTCACTTCCATTTAAAGGTCCATACCTAGTCAAAATGGCCCAGAAAAGCAAAGGAAATAAATATTTCCGACACTGAAATCAAAGTTTTATTAGCAGATGTTCAATCAAGGAAAAAATAAATAGTTTAGCATTGTCAGTACCGGTGTCATGAACTGGTAAAGTAAAGGCCTAGCAGGAGATAACATGTACCATCAATGCAGGATCACCCCTCACACGAACTGTTAACGTAGTAAAATTTTAAAAAATGGATTGACATTAAATTGGAGGCGAAGAAATGCATAGCTGCGCATCTACGTCTGCATTGGACGAGCGAGCGCATTGCTTTATCGCAGCCTGGAAATAAATTAAACGTTATTCGTTTTGTAATTTTGTTGGGGTTCTGTGTATGTGAGATGTCGTTTTACATCGGGTACCTTATTTTATAATCGCTCTGGCGCGTTCTAATTACGGTCACATTCAGGGTCGGCGCCAGAACGAATCAAACGGGTGGGCATTTGGTTTTCACGGGGGGGCAAATCCGAGACCAAACTTACAAACTCATTATACATACAGTACATTTTGCAGAGGGGAAGCATAGCACTGTTACACGAATACAGAATAGAATAGAGCAAAATACAATAGAATAGAACCAGAATAACACTCGCAGAGATGTAGCGACCACGCCATATGTAGTAGTAGCTACAGTATGCTTGGGGCTTGACCTTGCGCTGTGAAGTCGACCGTTCACCAATTTGAAATAAAGTGAGCCGTTTCGACAGTTACACAAAAGATACATCGCAAGAAACAGGAGTGAAAACAATACCCCCGGTGTAATAGAATAGAATCATACTCAATACACCGAACACATTACCATACAGCATAACTCTCAATTTTTTTAGACCGTCAATGTATGAGATTTGTCACATTTCTAAAATTCCAATATCTACATAAAATTGGCCATGGTCGCAAATAATCATGTTTTTAGACCATAACGTAAATAAGCAACTGTACCAAGGCTGGCGCATAAAACAGCAGAAAATCAATGACCAGGTGGACTTACCATTAGAAGAGGATGCGACAAGTTTGAAACCTCCGCAGTACATCGACAAACTATTATTTGCTCACTAAATTTAACTCTAAACTTTGCCCCTAGTGTTTGAGACGTATCCGTCTCAATTAGCCTACAGTATTCATGTGTGTCTGAAATTATAAACTACAGCTTTAAGAAAACCCCGTACATTTTGACGCAATATTTTTTAAAAAGGTAGCCGGCCGCTGGCGAAAACCTACAATAAATTAGGAGGGTGCTATTAATAACCCAAAGCACTTACGACCGTCCTCTCGCCACAGCCAGACTGTAAAAAGCATAAAATTCACCGTTTATACGCGCTAATTAAATCATGTTCACGTATAGAAACAATAATATTTTTTAAAAACGTTGTACAAATGCGCATTCGCCGTTTTCCCTTGCTTACTGTACTATATAGCTACAGTAGCCTACCTGATGCACTTTCGGTTTAGAAGACCCCTCTTTTTTTATCCAAAATCTCTCGTATAAATATGTTTAGGAAACCAAGTACTTACCAGTATATTCAGCTACAGCTGTTTTCTGATTAACCCCGAAGAGTTTATCTTGTTGCATTTCGCCAAAGTCCCGTACAGTCGACATTTCCACCACCGGTCGCACACCGCGGTCAAGTCAGCAGCCAGTTGAGAGCATAGACTGTATAAAAATAGGTTGAGAGTCGCCAACAGCATTGCGCTTGGCTGTGCGCGTATCTTATGAGACGTACGGTAATAAAACAAATCACGTGCTAGTCAAGGAAATTTTACAGGCATTTTAACAGACGCTGTTATCGACGGTGAAAATACAGACACTTTTATTGATCTCTGTTTATTTTAATATGTTGTTATTATCTTAGTCTTGTATTGTTTCCGTGCATTGTATTGTTTTTTTATAGTAAATTGTGATGTTGTGAAGTACGCTTTGTGAAACTGCTGGAAAGGTGCTATATAAATAAAGGCAATATTATTATTATTATTATTATTATTATTATTATTATTATTATTATTATTATACTGCTGGAAAGGTGTTATACAAATGAATATATAATAATAATAATAATAATAATAATAATAATATTATATGCACAGACAGTAGTAGCCTATTTTGAACATCACAAGAAGTTAAAAATACGTTCCCTCATGAAATTCATTTTATTCAACTAATCCCACTTCTAACTATCACCTATAGCAATACGGAACATTTCCACTGTGGAAATCAGAAGCAACAGGTTCTGATTGGTGCTGATGCAAAGACAGCACTCTGGATATCTACTGTACTAGCCGATACTAAACGTCAGAAAAAAAGAAAAGTGTGAGATGTTCCCTCATGAAATCAATTTTATTCAACTAATCACACATCTGTCTATCACCCATACCAATATGGAACATTTTCACTGTGGAAATCAGAGGCAATAGGCTGTTTTTGGTGCTGACGCATAGACAGCAGTCTGCACATCTACTGTACTGCTAGGCCATACTAAAAATCTGAGAAAAAGAGAATTTTGAGATGTTCCCTCATGAAATCAATTTTATTCAACTAATCCCACTTCTGACTATCACATATAGCAATATGAAACATTTCCACTGTGGAAATCAGAAGCAACAGGTTCTGTTTGGTGCTGATGCACAGAGAGCAATCTGGACATCTATTGTACTAGCCGATACTAAACGTCAGAAAAAAATATATCGTGAGATGTTCCCTCATGAAATAATTTTATTCAAGCAATCACACATCTACCAATCACCCCTACCAATATAGAACATTTTCACTGCGGAAATCAGAGGCAATAGGCTGTTTTTGGTGCTGACGCATAGACAGCAGTCTGCACATCTACTGTACTGCTAGGCCATACTAAAGATAAGAAAAATGAAGATTGTAACAGCCTATTGCCTCTGATTTCCACAGTGAAAATGTTCCATATTGGTATGGGTGATAGACAGAAGTGTGATTGCTTCAATAAAAAATATTTAATGAGGGAACATATCACAGTTTTTATTTTTTTATGATTTTTAGTATGGCCTAGTACAGTAGATGTACAGACTGCTGTCTATGCGTCAGCACCAAAATGCAGCTGTTGCTCCTAATTTCCACAATGAAAATGTTCCAAACTGGTATGGCAGACTGCTCTCCATTCCCATCCCCGTTGTGCTCCTTGTTTTACCCTTTTCCCTCATGTTTCTTGTTATGTTTTCATGTTTCCTGTTTGTTTCCCTCGTGCTGCAGGCTGGGCGTGGTTTTCCCTCTTTGTGTCACTCATTTCCCTTGCATTGTCTCCGCCTATCACATTCCTTTCCTCGCTTGCATTCCTCACGCTCTCTGCTCAGTTAATCACTCTCGCATACATTCTCACAGCAATCCAGGAATTTCCCATGAAATGTTTTTTGTCTTTTATTCGAAACTATTATCTGTCCATTAAAATATTGTTTTGCTTTAATAGGTGTTAAACTCTATTAACTTTTATTTAATATTTCATAAATAAGTTATTTGTTCAGGAACGTTCTTTATAAATACAAAATATTGTTATACTGAATTAATGTGGTGTTGCAAAGTAAGTAGGCTATATGTATTTTTGTTGTTTCGGGCAGTATGAGCTTAAGGTATGCTGCTTTGTGATCTAGGAGAACTGAACTGCGGTTGAGCAACTGAAGAAATCTCTTTGCCTATATATTTTCTTTCTATTTTCTTTCTTTTTAAAAATCATAATCATTTCTAGCTCATTGATTTGTAAATGAAATAGGCCTAAATGAAGCCTTTCCCTTTCCTTTTTTGATATTTTACTTCCTGTTTCTTTTTGCCTGTAACACGCATTAACATAGTCACACAATCATTTAAATTAATTCATATTAGATATTCAAGTGTATTAATAATTGAATAGTTTTCATAGGGTCCCTTTTCCTAATCTGTGTGTAAATAAGATCAAATAAATTCATATGTCTGACAAATTAAGTTTTTGCGTCTCAGGAGGGACTACTGTGCTCTGTCCTATGTCGTCAACCTTGTTTGTCAGCCCTGTTATAACAGAATTAACTGGGTTGACAATAACAGGGTTGAGTGCCCTAAAACTTATAGCTAGCCATGTGGTGAAACAAATGGAAAGATAATTGCATTCATATCAGATTTTTATTACATTTTAACAGATACAATTTTACAAAACCCATGTTCTTTTCTGCATGAATTAAGCGTAACAGGGGTGATGAGTTGTGCTTGTCCCCTTATGCCAAATCTCTTCTTGCACGCTGTCTTATCTATTTGAAGAAATAATGTAAATTCCTCAAGGTTGTAACACTCAAGGCGTGATGCCATAATTTCCTGCAGTTTTTCCCATCATTATAACAGGGTTGACTGGAATCTGGGGACAACATTTAAATTATTATAATTTAATAATCATGCAAACATGTTTTAAGGTTAGTATTAATATGCAAGCGGAATCTAAGTACAGTCAAGCCGGAAAGTCTGCACACCCCTTTCACCTTCTCCACGTTTTATTACGTTACAGACTTATACTACAATAGATTGAGTTCATTTTTTGCCTCAAACATCTACACACAATAGCCAATAATGACGAAGTGCAAAAAGGTTTTTAGAAAATATGCAATTGTATTTTACTGACAAAAATTGGTTATTTAGGGGTTACATATCTGTACACACCCTTAGCCTAATACTTGGTTGCTGCACATTTGGCAGCGATTACAGCTTCAAAGCGTCTTGGGAAAGAAGCTACGAGCTTGGCACACTTGTTTCTGGACATTTTTAAAGATAAGAAAAATGAAGATTGTAACAGCCTATTGCCTCTGATTTCCACAGTGAAAATGTTCCATATTGGTATGGGTTTAAGTTTAAGTTTATTTGGATCCCCATTAGCCACAGCAGTGCTGTGGCTATTCTTCCTGGGGTCCATACACATAAAATACAGTTACAGACTTACATTATACACTTAGACATTCACATGACATACAGGCAAATTAAAAACAACAAGACATGATCGTAGTCAATTCATATACAGTATAATATACAATTTAGCTTTTTCATACATTATCTATGTTTATCTCAACCAATTCTTAATCTTCTAATATCCATATCAGACACACACATTTTTACCACATATATCCTTATCTCTTGATTAAACATGCATTTTTATTTATGTTCACACCTTTAATATGCATAGGGAATGTTAATTTCTCTAGTTGGAAAAAATATTTTTTTACCAAGATTTTGAAACGACCTTTACTATTCTCCTGTGTAACATGTCTGGGAAGAGAGTTCCATTCCTGCATACCTCGGAACATGATAGTTCGCTTTACTGCGTTAGACCTTACTTTTGGAAGTGTAAAACCTCGTGCAGAAGCATGTCTGGTGGAATAGTCATGTCTGTCAAGACTTAGAGATAAATTATTATACAGAATTGTGGGGGTTTTTGTAACAAGAACTTTCCTAGTAAATACAAGGAGTGAATAGAGTAACCTATTTTTGACAAGTAACCAAGTTAAACAGTTGTGCATCGTTGCGACATTAGTTCTGTACTCACAATGCAGCGCTATACGTGCTGCTTTGTTTTGTACCATTTGTAATTTTTTCAATTTATTCGTCGTTACATTAGACCATACTACAGGACAATAGTCAAGCTTCGATAAGATTAACGCTTGAATCACCTGTTTGATAGTATTTAGTGGTAACAAATGAGCACATCTTTTAACAACAGAAATACCTCTTCCCATTTTCACCACTAGATTGTTTATGTGTTGTGACCATGACAATTTACTGTCTAATGTTACTCCTAGGAGTTTAGTCTCCTGGACTTGATCAATTGCAGCATCACTTATTAAAAGTTTCAAGACTGGGTTCGTACTGAGAGCATAGTTTGAACCGAAAATGATGCTATTTGTCTTTGATATATTTAAAACCAATTTATTATTTTTTATCCAATCGATTACTGATTGCAACTCTGAATTTAGGACAGCATTTAATTCATCGGCTGTAGAGGCTGACGTGTATATCGTTGAATCATCAGCATACATTGAAATATAGGACTTATTTAGGACGAGAGGCATGTCATTTGTAAAAATAGTATAGAGCAAAGGTCCAAGACAACTTCCTTGGGGCACTCCGCACTCTACCGTTTTCACTTCTGAGTAACTGCCGTTAAAAAAAACTATTTGTTTCCGGTTTGCTAAATAAGTTTGAATCCAAGATAATGCAGCTCGGGAGAAACCGTAGCATTCGAGTTTTTTAAGTAAGAATTTGTGATCGATAATATCAAATGCTGCCGTAAAATCAAGCAAGACAGCACCAACCATCTTCTTTTTATCTATCTCTCTCAGCCAATCATCCGTCATTTGGGTTAAAGCAGTCGCTGTTGAATGTCCTTCACGATATGCATGTTGAAAATCAGTGGTTAATATGTTCAAGGAAAAATAGCATTTAATCTGTTCACTTACTATTCTTTCCATCAGCTTACTTAAAACTGGCAGTAAACTTATGGGACGACTATTTGATCCTGAGAATGGCAATTTTGCATTTTTTGGCAGTGGTATAACTTTAGCAGTTTTCCATTGTTGCGGATACAGACATTCAGTGAAGGATTGATTTATAATATGACAGATAGCAGGGGCAATTAAATCAGGGACCAATTTCAGAAGTTTCCCGTCAAGACCGTCAACACCTGGTGGTTTGTTGTTAGTGGTACTTAGCAGATGTTCTACATTACTTATAGTCACACTATCAAAATTGAATTTACAATTTTTATCTTTCATTATTTTATTTTTTATTAATAAATAAGATTTTTCATTATCTATTGTTTGCATATTATTCCTTAAATTGTCAATTTTTCCAATAAAATAGTTGTTAATATGATTAGCAATCTCAACTGGTTTGGTGAGGAATTTCCCTTCTGTGATAGACAGAAGTGTGACTGCTTCAATACGAAACTCTAGAAACTACATAGCCGCTTTCCCACTTTAATATTAATATAATCCAAACAATTTGCTACCTTGATATTAACTGACAATAGCTTGCTATCTAACCTAATTTAGAATAACGTAGCTAACGGTGAAGTTAGCGAACATAGCTAGCTAACGTTACACGGGTTCAATCCGCCATCATCACCTTGTTCAAAACTGAATTAATTCGAATAATTTGCCCCGATTATAATAATAGTCATATAAACTCAAGAAATGAATTAGTTTACCCAGGGTATTCTTCTCAAAAACTAAAACTCAATCGATGATTCATTTCACCTTGAACTGGCTGTGTGGCAAGCAAAGATTTCAAAAAACATAATAATCAGTTAACGTTAGGGTGAGCTGATTGGTCCATTTTCGCGCTGAAGGAATATAACTATTTTGGATTACAGTAAATGATATTACAGGATGATTGTTGTAATATTTCGTCAGCCATGAAGAATTCACACAAAACCTATTGAATCTACAGCAACATGCTGTATACAGCACGAACAGCAACGTACTGTTCATAATAAAGTAATATTACTGTTAAAACAAGTAACATTTCTAACAGTGCATGCTTCACTGTAGGGATGGTATTAGCCAGGTGATGAGCGGTGCCTGGTTTCCTCCAGACGTGACGCTTGGTATTCAGGCCAAAAAGTTCAATTTAGGTTTCATCAGACCAGAGAATCTTGATTCTCATGGTTTGAGAGTCCTCTAGGTGCCTTTTGGCAAACTCCAAGCGGGCTGTGATGTGCCTTTTACTAAGGAGGGGCTTCCATCTGGCCACTCTACCATAAAGGCCTGATTGGTGGAGTGCTGCCTGGATGGTTGATCTTCTGAAAGGTTCTCCCATCTCCACAAGGATACGCTGGAGCTCTGTCAGAGTGACCCTCGGGTTCCTGCTCACCTCCCTGGCCAAGGCCCGTCTTCCCCGATTGCTCAGTTTGGCCGGGCGGCCAGGTCTAGGAAGATTCTTGGTGGTTCCAAACTTCTTCCATTTACGAATGATGGTGGCCACTGTGCTCTTTGGGACCTGTAAAGCTGCAGAGATTTTTCCGTACCCTTCTCCAGATCTATGCCTTGACACAATCCTGTTTCTGAGGTCTGCAGATAATTCCTTTGACCCCATGGCTTGGAGTTTGCTCTGACATGCACTGTCAACTGTGGGACCTTATATAGGCAGGTGTTGGCAATCCCCAATCATGTCCAATCAATTGAATTTATCACAGGTGGACTCCAATTAAGTTGTAGTATCATCTCAAGCAGTATCATTGGAAACAAAATGCACCTCAGCTCTTTTGGGTGTCATATCAATATGATATCAATATGATATTTTACATTTAGATTTTTTATAAATTAGCACAAATGTCTAAAAACCTGTTTTCACTTTGTCATTATGGGCTATTTTGTGTAGAATTTTGAGACACAAAATGAACTCAATCTATTGTAGAATATGTCTGTAACGTAATAAAACGTGGAGAAGGTGAAAGGGGTGTGCAGACTTTCCGGCTTGACTGTACGTATAGCTAGGCTACTGGAAAATTAAGTGACAGCACAATATCATAGCAGCTTGATTACGTTTACTGTCAAGGGAATCGGTTGTGTTCACAAGTCTTACACAGTTCAGTAACCATGGAAGTACGAACTACTTTACGACTTGCTACTTGAAGGCTATTCATCAATTGTTCGCGTCCCCACTAATCAGCGAATCAGAGTCATATGTTGAGTCATATTTTGACCAACCAGAGTCTCATGTTGACTCACGGAGAGTAAAACAACGGAGGCTATAACTTCGTTATCGAGTCGCATCAAGTAAAATCACGCATTGATTCGTATTCTTATATGTATTACGGGTATACCTGTGTTGAAAATATGACTGTAAACCGCTTAGTTTGATATAAAAAGGCAGGAGTTTCTCCATTATAGCCTATGGGGAAACTGAGAGGTGCGGTGCACTGGACGCCATATTGGTTGCTGCAACTTCGGTGATAGAAGCAAGCGGTTACGTCCATTCCATGTCATTGAGTTCTGTGGTTCAGACCACAGAACTATATAAGAACTAGAAAGGCAACGTGGTCATGTGGTTCCATTCAGCCCTATTCAATTTGGTTCTTCCGCAATGGCACCGCCGCAAGATGGCTGCCATGGCCCGGAAATAGTATTACATGAGCTCTGCCATGTATTTCCAATGGAGCGTTCTGAAAGTCAACAGAGTCGCCCCAGTGCAATCTAGGTATCAAAAGTTCACAATATGGTAATCAATAGAAGCAGGCAATCACATTTTAAATTTTTCATGGGTCCAAAATTTTTTTAGGCTACACAGAAAAAAAAGAGGCATGATTTTAAAAAAAACTCAACGGTGAGTGTTAAGTAGGCGCACTGAACTCTGATTGGTTAAGAACAAATGAGATTTGGAACATGGTCACGTGCTAATCCTAGTTATGTCACAGTACAATCACGTGAGGAGGCCTATTCGCATTTTCGCCTCAAATGAAATCTCATCTCCACTGAACTATGGTGGTCAGCTCGCAAGGAGCATACAGCGCGGTAGCTGACTGTAGCTGGTTAGCTAACAGCTATCTTGTGCATAATAATGAAATGGTTTTCAAATGTGTAATATTTCTAAGGACAGACTTCACACCTCAAGATGCGTTACATTACTAGTAACCTACCCCAGTGAACATGTTGAAAAGTTGATGAAATGCCGTCTCGTGTCGTGAAAAACCGGCCAGATAGCAAGAGGCTAGCGGGTCAGCGGAGGAGTTGGCCGGAGTAGTGTTCGCTGGTGCACTGGGCTGAGGGCTCCGCTCGCAGACCCACCCGTGTTAACTCAACAGACGCAATCCTCCAGCTTTACTAACATTGCCCCGCTGACGCTTGATGAAAAACGATCATCGTAACGTTAGTCCTAGGATGTAGCCAGACTATATCCGGGTAAAACTGGCTAAATTAGGGATAAATTTAATTAAATTGACATGTCTGTAAACCTAAATTTACACCCCTCTCGACAATGCATATGACGGCCTATCATAGCCTATAGGCTAGCTTGTTGGCTAAGCCTGTTTTGTTCACGTACAGCTTCGAACAACATAACGGCGACGTTAATCAAAGTTTGTTACGCTAGTTAACGAGATGGCTATTAAACATTTTAGTAACTATTCGCGGCTCATTTATCTGAATTCACATTTGTGGTAAGGCTGTGAGGCGATTTCAACAAGGTAACGTTAGCCTACGAAGCCTTCAACAAATCTATCTAACGTAGACACAATAGTTTACCCTAGTTCATTATATCAGTCCAACATGGACATTCCTATACTTGCAAAATAGGCTAACGTACAATTTTCACAGTGGCCATTTCCATCACGATGTCTCATAATTTAGGCTACACCTCACATTAGCTAGCCGCGCAAGGCTGGTGATGGAAAGCTTGAGAGAGCGGTCGGGACTCTGGATCTACCGATGTAGCTTGCCTATTCCACGGACGGCGGATTAAGCAAAATAAACAAGTGGACAAAATAATCATACACATAACGTTAATGTATCTATGTATTTATTGTTTTGGTTTTCACATAGCTAACATCGATTGTTCAGTGGGTCTGTGGTGGGCGCTGGACTGGAAAGAAATGTTTTAATATGGGAAAGGTTGGTCAAACATTAGCCGTTTATTGTAGGCTATATAGGACATATATATAGCTTTAGGCCTACATAACGTGGAAAGTTTACCATTTTATGTTGCTCTGTAGCTATGTCGATGTGTGCAGCACTCTCTCATCGCTCAAAAGAAATCAAACGCATTAAGGAACTGAAGTTGAGCATCAAAGCCAGATAACGTTATAGCTACTGCACTTTAAGACCGCATAAACGGGGCACAAGTGTCCGTCTGTCCAAACTAATATTTTCGATGCAAAAAGACGAAATATCCGGGTAAAGCCAGGACGTCTGGTCAGCCGATCTGATAGCCTACTGGATATTGGAAGGTTAGCATAAATAACGTTATGTCCAATGCAGTTAGGCTTAACCATAAACTGTAACGTCAGAAAAAATGGCTTAACACGGCTTTCTTTCTAAACAAATGGCTTAACACGGCTTTCTTTCTAAACAACGTTCAGATTGGAATGCAGCTGAATACATCTATGGGGTTACGTTAAGGTTATCCAAATATGTTCTAAAGTAGCTATAACTATGTCTAAATGTGCATCAAGCTACTATTGGCGTATTAGCAACAGGCTTTTGTGATAGCCTGTCATTTCTACGCCACTGACTGCTACTGCGAGCTAACAAAGATACCTTTAATTTAGCATAACCACAGAACTGTATACTGTTCTGAGAGCATAATTTAGCAGTCGTCGCTAGCTAACGTTATACATGGAGGTTCCTGCTTTCTGGGAGGGTGTGCTAATATGTTGGCTAATGAGCCTGCTTTGTTCAACAGAGTTTCGAACAACATAATGGCGAGTAACGTTATAGTTAACGCTAACCAAACAGCTTGTTAATAATGCAGTTAGCTAACGACATAGATATTAAACATTTTTCGTAACGTTAACTATTCGCGGCTCATTTATATGAATTTGCAGTAACGTTAGGCTGTGAGGCGATTTTAACAAGATAGCCTCTACGTTAGCCTTCATTCGGGCAACACTTCACGCAATTATTAGCCAGACAAGGACCGCTGGTTCACGGAAAGCTTGGAAAAGCGGTTGGGATCACCGACTGCAGACGGTAAATAAACAAACAGGTGCAACAATAATTATTTAAGTATGTGAATGTAGTCATAGCATCAATAATTTATCAATGTATTTATTGTTTTGATTTTCACATAACATCTATTGTTCTCACAAAACCCACTCCGCGGTGGCTCTGGTCGTGGTTCTAGATTTGCAGCGGCAGCCATTACTCTCTGCAAAAGGGACAAATTGACCACCTTCACGTGACAGGTCACGTTGGCCAATCAGAGAAAAAACTTTGGGCCATGGAAACGGTGCCGTTTTGAGAAGGCAGTTGCCTTTCTAGTTCTTATATAGTTCTGTGGTTCAGACCATAGACTGTATAAAAATATGGACAAAGTCACTGTGACGTCACCCATTGCCTTCCCACGGCCTCTGTAGGGACCGACAGCCAGCTGACAGTCCTTACACAAACACTGAGTGTCACTTTAAGAACATGGAGGCTGATGACGTCATCTGCGCGCGCGGCGTTTAAAATCCTCATCACACAGTGAACCGGTGTGAAGGTTCCCTTCCCCCCACCAAGTTAATAACACTGAGTGACGACCATCGCCCCCCTCATTCTCGCCCTTGCATCCAGCGGACACTTTTCCCTGAGACTCCCACAACACGGTGGAGTTCACAGAGCTCCGGAACTCCCACAGTTCTGTGGAGTTCTCCTAATACTGGGGTTCACAGAACGCAGAGGATTGCTGCTATTGCTGAGGAGACTCCTGTGAAAACACAGAGAACATGGCTCTCCAAGGGGCCGCTGACTTAGCTCGCCTTGCGGTGACTAAGTTTACTTCATCCCACGTGGAAACTAACGTGCGTGCAGCACTGCACTAGCTGACCACAAGAAACTTCAAAACAAACTTTACAAACAGCGAGAGGGACATCCCCAGACGACTGGAGCAGACCAGCTGTCATCGCCACCCACGCCGCGAAAAGGACACCGGCTCGGACTGCTGGAAAACCTTCACAATTCACAACTCCACGACCGTGTGTTCCCAGGAGCGCAACAGCGACCACCGGAGATGACAACACGGGTGGAAGGATCTCCGTAAGACTGACTAAGCATCCCAGGCAGTAGCTACAGTTTAGTTTAGTCTTAACTGAGGTTAATGTGAATTTGTGTGGTTATATCTGTCTGTTTACTGTTTATTTTAATGAGTTCTGTTCGCCGTGTTTACCCTGTTCGAATTAGCTACCTACATAGAGTAACACCACCCACGTGGTTTCTCTCTTCCTGCATGCTACTTCATTCAACTCTCCACATTACTAACAATATTAATATAGTTGGTATTCAGTGAATAACATTCATTTGGTGCATGTAACGCTATCGGTTAGGAGCTGCAGTTTTGCGTCCATCTTCTGCACTGCTAGGACCGATACTTCATTGTAGCTAAGCTCGGTTATTCAACCATGCCGATACCACTGTGCTGCACAGGCCTCCACGCGCAGTTTTCTCCCCTTCGTTCAGAGACAAAGGACACGTGTGCAGACACGCGCACGCACGCACACACACACACACTTCCATAGTTAGCGTAGCCTTCCCCTGTTAGATTAGTTTGATTTCTCTGTATTTTTACATGTTTGTTTAATAAATTATATTATTAAACCCGTGTCTGTTTTGATGTTGTGTAAACGTGAGAATCTGAGCCAAAATAGTCTATTCAAGAACTCCATCCTTCAGATTATCTATTAAATCTTTGATTTAATTACATTTGTTCACTAATACTTGTAATTTTGATTATTAATTGAAGTTCAAAATTTATGGTTCAATATTTTAGATAATGGTAATTTTATGAGACTGATTACTAATTGCGGTTATACTGCTACACCTACATAGGTGGTGCCTTGTATAAGGATATAGAGGTATGTCCCCTACACCTGTCATGGTTTTCACCTATCTTCCCTCTGTTGCTACGGGTTTTTATCTCTTTCCCATTTTCTCTTTTCAGTCTATCGGATTTTTCTGCGTTCCATTTCGGAGTTTTCATTCTCCCCGCTAATTATTCGTTTCACCTGTTCTTTTACCTCTCAGGTATTTAAACCCCTCACTTCCGCCTCCTGGCGCTTCTTTGTCATTTCGTGTTTTCACGAGGTTAGGGTTAGTAAGTTTTTGTCTCTCTGCTTTTGTGAGAATTAAGATTTCTTTTATTACGCAGTACAGACGTTCTTCCACTTAGAAGCCTAGGGGAATTAGGGTTTAGTTTCCCTTATTGCTCTTCCCTCTCCTTCGCTCCCACTCTCATTTCTGAGAGTGTGAGTTTTATTTTTATTTCATTTATTTCACCATTTATCGGGCATTATAGCCACGTACCGAAGGTGTCTTGTTTTTTCTGTCCTCTTTCGCTATCTCTTTAGCGTTAGCTATTTTGAGATTTAGCTGTGCCTGTGTTTACGTGGCTAGCCCGTTTTATAGGGGTGTGTTATTATTTGGCACTGCCAGGGACTTTCTATCCCTTTTTTCTGTTATTGCGTTTGGCTCATCGCAATTCGGCACAAACCCTTTCAGTACAAAGAACCGGTTATGGATGAGTCAGCGATTGAACAACCGGGAGACGCTACACCGGTTGAGGGCGTTAGAGCTCTACAGTTACAACAACAAACACTAGCCAGCCAAGTAGGGCAGCTGACGTCCCAGTTGCGGGTACAGGAAGGCTGGCTTCGGGAGTTGGCAGAGGGCATGCGCCGCCTCACGGTTGCACCTCAAAACCCTGTGCCGGTAGTTCAGGCTACTCCTCCCCCTGTTCAAGCACTTCAACCACCTAGAGAACCCAAGATGCAGCTTCCCCTCCGTTATGACGGTCAGGCCGGCAAGTGCCGAGGTTTCATTTCCCAATGTCAAATTTTCTTTAAAGCCCAGTCATCACGCTTTAGTTCAGAAGAATCTCGTGTGGCGTTTATTTTATCTTTGCTCACCGGAACCGCGCTTGATTGGGCTACTCCTTTAATTCGGAGCCAGTCTCCCATTTTGAACTCCGCTACCACTCTAGTGAAAGAAATGGAGTCCGTGTTTGATCATGACACTTCGGGTCTTGAGGCCGCCAGACGTCTTGTTCGTCTTCGCCAGGGCAACGAGACCGTGGCTGAAATTTCTATTCGGTTTCGTGCTCTGGCAAGAGAGACAGGTTGGCCTGAAGCGCCGATAATGACTCAATTCTCTGAGGCACTCCAGGATTCTGTTCAAGATGCGCTGGCAGTTTTAGATCCATCTGAGACACTGGAGGCATTAATTTCCACAGCCATTCAAATTGATAATCGCGTCAGGGAGCGGGTCCACATTAAAAGTAGCAGGAGAGACCGCCGCATGAGCTCTTCCTTCGCTCCTTTCACTACGTCCGCCCCTCCGTCCTCTGTTTCCACTCCTCCTAGTAGCGAGGAGCCCATGCAGATTGGCGGGGCTACCTGTTCACCCTCCAAAGATACTCCATCTACTCTGGAGCGGTGTCGTTATTGCAGACGCATAGGTCATAACATAAATCAATGTTTTAAACTTAAGGGAAAAGGAGGGTCCCGTTAGAGGATCCGGGATCTCTAGCGGGACTCTGTGTTACTACATCTCGGACGATACTGCCTGTTACTCTTGTATGGCAACAGCGCCCTCTCCTGGTCAATGCATTTATTGACTCTGGAGCGGTCGAATGTTTTATTGATGCCCAGTGGGCTAAAAAGCACCACATTCCTGTTCTCCACCTTACTCAGCCCCGAACTGTCACTGCACTTGATGGGCGCCCCTTAGGTTCAGGTACTATTTTTAAAACTACCAAATTTCTCTCCATGCACATTCCATTTGAGGATCATACTGAGCAGATTCAGTTCCTTTTGGTAGATTCCCCTACCTACCCCTTAGTGCTGGGCCACACCTGGCTTGTCCGGCACAACCCCCACATTAATTGGGGAGGGGAGGGTCGCACCATATTGCAGTGGGACCCTCAGTGTAGTATTCAGGGTCACTCCACCCCTCCATGCACTTCCCGTGGAATAGCTAGAGGGGTTGATTCCGATTCAGGGTCCGATTCCGAAGAAATCATCTCCCTGGAGAATTCCAGTTTTTGCTCCGGGACTGGTCATGAGAGTTTAGAATGGGACTCCGCCGGAGAGGGGTTCATTTCGGATGAATTGTCCGATTCTGAGATTCAATGGCCCCCCCCCTTCCCCCAGCCCTCATTCGCAGGCTACTGGTGTCAGTATAGCTGGGACACTGGAGTTCCCTTTGCCTCCTAATGTTCCCATGGAATACTCCAAATTAGCAGAGGTGTTTAGTAAGCAGAGGGCCACCTCTCTGCCTCCGCATCGCTCATATGACTGTGCGATCGAGTTATACCCCGGTACTAGCCCTACCAGAGGCAGTCTCTATTCCTTGTCGGTCCCGGAGAGTTTGGCCATGAAGGAGTACATCGAGGAGGCCTTAGCTAATGGTTTCATCAGACCGTCCACTTCACCTGCTGGCGCAGGGTTCTTTTTTGTTAAAAAGAAGGATGGAGGCTTAAGGCCTTGTATTGATTATCGATCCCTCAACGCCATAACCATAAAAAACAGGTACCCACTGCCTCTTATGAACTCGGCGTTTGAACGTCTACAGGGGGCATCTATTTTTTCCAAGCTCGACCTCCGCAACGCATATAACCTGGTGCGCATGCGTGAGGGCGATGAATGGAAGACCGCTTTAAACACCCATAGCGGTCACTACGAATATTGCGTCATGCCTTTCGGGCTCACTAGCGCCCCCTCAGTATTTCAGGCGTTGGTGAATGATGTTCTGCGGGAGATGTTAGAGAGATTCGTCTTTGTTTACTTAGACGATATTTTGATTTTTTCTCCTGATCCCGTCTCGCACATCAGCCATGTCAAACAGGTTTTGAAAGCTCTGTTAGAGGCGAAATTATTCGTCAAGGCAGAGAAGTGCTCTTTTCATGCTAGCACTGTCTCCTTTTTGGGTTTTGTAATTTCGGAGGGCAAGGTCCAGATGGATCCTAATAAAATTTCTGCGGTACTGAACTGGCCCACTCCTCAGTCGGTCAAACAGGTTCAGCGTTTCCTTGGCTTTGCCAATTTTTATCGCCGGTTTATCCAGAGTTTCAGTGCACTCGCCGCACCTATCACTGCTCTCACAAAGAAGGCGTCAGCAGACCAGTTTTGCTGGAACCGCAAGGCTGAGTTTGCCTTCATGGAATTAAAAAAGAGGTTCAGTTCTGAGCCCATTCTAATTACTCCCAATCCCTCCCTCCCGTTTATTGTCGAGGTAGATGCATCAGAATTAGGAGTGGGTGCCATCCTATCTCAACATTCCCCCATCGACCGCAAATTTCATCCGTGTGCTTATTTCTCTCGTGCCCTTACTCCGGCCGAGAGGAACTATGACGTGGGGGATCGGGAACTCCTGGCCGTCAAATTGGCTCTGGAGGAGTGGCGTCACTGGCTTGAGGGTGCGGAACACCCCTTCACGGTCTGGACCGACCATAAAAATTTGGAATACGTCCAACAAGCCAAAAGACGGAATTCCCGGCAGGCGCGCTGGGCATTATTTTTTACCCGTTTTAATTTCCTTTTGACGTATCGCCCCGGTTCTAAGAACCTCAAACCTGATGCGCTATCGCGCATTTTTGACCCGTCAGATAAACCTACCATTCCAGAGCCCATTGTGCCATCTGCACAGATTCTAGCTCCTGTCCTATGGGACATCGAAGCGGCAGTCCAAGAGGCGCTACGCCTTGAACTGGACCCGGGGGGGGGGTCCCGCCAACTGTCTTTTTGTTTCTCCCACTTTGAGGTCTCGTGTTCTGCAGTGGGGTCACTCCTCCCAGCTGGCTGCCCATCCGGGTGCGCACCGCACCAAGGATTTTCTGTCCAGACGTTTTTGGTGGCCTGGAATGGAAAAAGATGTACGTGATTTTGTCGCCACTTGTGTCATTTGCGCTCGTAATAAAGGTTCGCATCTTCCTCCTGCGGGTTTTTTACGTCCGCTACCCGTACCCAGGCGTCCGTGGAGTCACATCGCGTTGGACTTTATAACCGGGTTACCTGCTTCTCAGGGTAATACGGTTATTTTAGTTATTGTCTATAGGTTTTCCAAGGCGGCACATTTTCTCGCTTTGGCCAAATTGCCATCTGCACTGGAGACAGCGCAGCTAGTGGTCAACCACGTTTTTAGGATTCATGGTTTGCCTCACGACGTAGTGTCCGATCGTGGACCCCAGTTTGTCGCTAAATTTTGGCGATCTTTTTGTGCACAGTTGGGCGCGTCCGTTAGTCTGTCCTCTGGGTTCCATCCACAGACTAACGGACAAACGGAGTGCACCAATCAGACATTAGAGAATACTCTTCGCTGTTTGGCAGCCTCTAATCCTACTTCATGGAGCCGTCATCTTCCATGGGCTGAGTGTGCCCATAACACTCTGCGCAATGCCTCCATGGGTCTTTCCCCTTTCGAGGCTCAGGTGGGCTATTCACCTCCACTTTTTCCGGAGCTGGAGAAAGACGTGGAGGTCCCCTCTGCTAGCGCTTTTGTTCGAAGATGTCGTGCGGTTTGGAAGCGAGTTCGTGCCTCTCTTTTGCGAGCTTCTGCTGGTCAGAAAGCTTCCGCCGACAGACATCGTCGTTCGGGTCCCTCCTATCGGGTGGGTCAGCGGGTCTGGCTGTCCACACGGGATTTGCCCTTACGGGTCGAGTCTCGCAAACTCGCCCTGCGTTATGTGGGTCCATTTAAGATCATCCGCAGGATAAACCCGGTCACGGTGCATCTCCAGTTGCCACGCTCCATGCGTATCCATCCCACTTTCCACGTTTCCCGTCTTAAACCAGTTCTCGTTAGCGCCCTGTCTCCGGCCGAGAGTTCGCCACCCCCTCCTCGGATTGTGGAGGGAGGTCCGGTTTATACGGTTCGTCGCATCTTGGCTGAGAGACGTGTGGGTAGGGGTTTCCAGTTTTTGGTGGACTGGGGAGGGCTATGGCCCTGAGGAGCGATGTTGGGTCCCATCAAGAAACATCTTGGACCCAGATTTGATTAAGGATTTCCGTAGACATGGTCCTGGGGCATCGTCTGGGGCCGTGCCCTAGAGGGGGGGTCCTGTCATGGTTTCCACCTATCTTCCCTCTGCTGCTACGGTTTTTATCTCTTTCCCATTTTCTCTTTTCAGTCTATCGGATTTTTCTGCGTTCCATTTCGGAGTTTTCATTCTCCCCGCTAATTATTCGTTTCACCTGTTCTTTTACCTCTCAGGTATTTAAACCCCTCACTTCCGCCTCCTGACGCTTCTTTGTCATTTTGTGTTTTCACGAGGTTAGGGTTAGTAAGTTTTTGTCTCTCTGCTTTTGTGAGAATTAAGATTTCTTTTATTACGCAGTACAGACGTTCTTCCACTTAGAAGCCTAGGGGAATTAGGGTTTAGTTTCCCTTATTGCTCTTCCCTCTCCTTCGCTCCCACTCTCATTTCTGAGAGTGTGAGTTTGATTTTTATTTCATTTATTTCACCATTTATCGGGCGTTATAGCCACGTACCAAAGGTGTCTTGTTTTTTCTGTCCTCTTTCGCTATCTCTTTAGCGTTAGCTATTTTGAGATTTAGCTGTGCCCATGTTTACGTGGCTAGCCCGTTTTATAGGGGTGTGTTATTATTTGGCACTGCCAGGGACTTTCTATCCCTTTTTTCTGTTATCGCGTTTGGCTCATCGCAATTCGGCACAAACCCTTTCAACACCTTGTAAAAACCGAATTGAGGCTCCGTATGTCTTTTTCGCCGCCAGTTTGTACAAACTGCGCCTGCTCCGTGGAGCCAAAGAGGACTCAACCTGTCCCTCTGATTGGTCCTGAACAAATTTTAATACCCTGTCCAAACGACACAATATTTTAAAAAATCAGCACATACAGAGGCATTAGATGAAGGAAAGGCACCTATTGCAATGACATTTTTTTGTGGGAAAAATTTATTGACTGAGTATTTAGACCACATTGCTGCCATTGACTTACATGGTGAAAGACCTATACTGGAGCCAATCGCAGTGGCGCTAGTGAGCAACGGCACAATTGCCGCTCCCAGCCCAACCAGGAAGTGAGCTTCAAAACGAAAGCCCAGTCCAACGTCGGCTTTACGCCGCTTGTGAGATGGCGAAGACAAGACTTTCATCTGCCCAGGATAGAATGAAACGACTGTTTGATCGCCAGGCTGAGCATTGTCACTTTAGTGCGGGTGATCAAGTCCTGGCGCTCTTACCTATAACCTTTTCAAGCTAGATTTACTGGTCCTTTTATGGTAGAATGTCAGGTTTCTGAACAAAACTACCTGATTGCTACTCCTAATCAGAGGAAGTCTACTCAGCTTTGTCATATTCATTTATTAAAGCCATATTATGTTCGTTCGTCTGATTCTGCTCCAGTTACCTTGCATGCACATGCTTCTACAGACACTAAGCCGGTACTTTTGGCAGCTGCTGACAGCCCTGCAGTTTCCCCTATTCTTTTCACGGTGGCAGCATGTAGCGAAGAAGATACTGATGTACCTGATGATTGTGTTTTGCGAGGCTGGTTGAAAAATTCAGAATCTCTGTGTAATTTGGAGGCTGTATTGGATAATTTGTCTGCGTTTCGGCGTGCTAATTTGATTACTTTAATTAATGAGTATCGTTGTTTGTTTGCCGATATCCCTTCTCGCACTAGTATAATCGAACACAATATAGATGTTTGGGAATGCAGAGCCTATTCGCCAGCATTTCTATTGCGTTTCCGTTGATAAACGTAAACAGTTAGATTCTGAGATAAAGTAAATGCTTGATAATGACATTGCCAAACCTTCGTTTTCCAGTTGGGCTTCTCCATGTATTTTGGTGAATAAGCCAGACGGCACGTTTAGGTTCTGTACTGACTACAGGAAGGTAAACGCGGTCACCAAACCTTATTCCTACCCGCTACCACATATGGATGATTGTGTTGAACAGGTTGGTTCTGCAAAGTTCGTTAGCAAATTTGATTTGTTGAAGGGCTACTGGCAAGTTCCCTTATCGTCGAGAGCTCGTGAGATTTCTGCCTTTATTACTCCTGGGCTATATTCTTATACTGTGATGAGTTTTGGTTTGCGTAACGCACCGACACCTTTTCAGCACCTCATGAATCGTGTGGTTTCTGGTCTAGAAGGTTGTGCTGTATATTTGGACGATGTTGTCGTTTTTAGCGACACTTGGGACCAACATCTATGTTATGTGCTGTTAGGTGTTGGACACGGGAAGGACCCAAACACAGGCAGGAGTATGAAAAACCGAAGTTTAATCAGGGCAAGGCAGCAATCCGTGGTAAAACAGGCAGGATCGAAAAACCGGGTAGACAGGCAACGCAATAAAACACAATCCAAAAGAGTGGTCAAGGAACAGGCAGGGGTCAAAACCGGTAAGGCACAGCAAAAGCACAAAACCAGGATCCAAAGACAGGGTCGCGAGAACACAGGCAGGAGTCAAAAACCGGGGAGGCGTAGGAGGAACACAAAGAAAACAAAACAAACTGAATACAAAACAAAACAACAACAGGCAAAAAACTCGGGAACAGATACTACGGACAAAACAATGAACTCTCGGGAAAAACCAGGGCAAACACAGAAGCACAAATATCAGGTATAAGGAACTCGCGAAGACAGACTGAAATAACAAGGTTTAAATACACAGGGAGAAGATTACACAAAAGGAATCAGGTGTGAAGATGGGGGGAAATGGGAGAGTACACAGGTGAGAACAATGAGGGTTAACAGGGACCAATAATACAATGACGGGGGAAACGTAAGACACGGACTGGAGTGCACATAGACACAATGATAACAAACGGCCTGGGGTTAGCAGGTAAACAAGTGCACAGCTCAGAGGGGAGGAACATGAAAGTGGACACGTGCAGAGAATGCGAAATCAGATAGATACAGGGATAGGATAACGAGGAGGGAAATGACAGCTGCAGGTAGAAACTCAAGATGAAATATAGCTGCAAGCAGCGATTTCCGGGGACCGTGCGGCATTTGTCAAACGCAGAAACCGCAAAATGGTAGACAACTCTAGACAGGGTTGACCCAAAATACAAATATTTGTTTCTAATCAGGGCTTTTGCCATTGCTGATGGTATCCTAACCCGATCCGGTAAGGGCTTGCGTATTAAGTCTTTTAAGTACAAGTGAAACAGTGAACAGTTAATACTGTTAAATTTCTTAACTTTTGCAATAAAAAGGTGTTTCTTAATGTGAAAACAACATTGAAAGAAGCATAGCATTTGCACTATAGTTTTGCCAAACATTAACCTAGCCATTGGTACCAAGGCGGAATTGAACCGCTGACCACATACATGGAAAGCCAATACTGTATCCACTATGCCAAAGCAGGTTAACAGATATGAGGAGGCCAAATAAGACTTGTGTGTTGCGGTATCAGATTGTTTTGGCTTACTGACTTCATAATTCAAACAGATAACAGGTAATATTGTGAAATTTCCTAGCCTTTGCAATAAAAAGAACATTCTTACAATGTCGTGCACATTGTGTGCCTCAAAAAAAACTTGGGAACAGGTGGGGATCGAACCACCAACCTACTACACGGCAGTCAAATGCCTTAACCACTAAGCTACAGGTACTTTCACAGTTGGTATAGTAGGTAGACGGCCTGTTAAGAAGAGATAGTGTACTTGGCGGATGGCATACCTGCCATCCCAACATTTGTATTTCTTTAGTGCCACCACGCAGATTGATTGGGTTAAAACTGCAGGGCTCAAGTCTTGATCTAACTCTCAATCAACCCACCAAGTTTCAGAACTTTATATCAAACGGTTTTAGAAGTACTAGCATTTGTGCGATAAGCCACGCCCAATGCAAAATCCATTGGCTTCTCATTCGGCCAATTTTTGACATACACCTTAGTAAAGTAATGCGTGTATGTAGGGAAACGGTTTGAATACCTTGAACAGGTTTGGTGCAAATTGGTCAAATTCTGTAGGAGTAGCATTTTAAGTGTTTTACAAAAAATGCTAATTAGCGGAAAATCGAAGATGGCAGACTTCATGGTTTCTTGAGGCAAATTTGTTGGGCAGGAGTAGCGGGATGTATCCACCAACTTATGTGACTGTAGATCAAACGGGGCGTCGGCAGTGGGCGTGTCAATGATTTTTAGTGAATTTTTTTATATTTTCTTATATTTGGATCTATATAGCGCCATCACGTGGCTCGATTGGGTTGAAACTGTAGAGGTCAATTCCACATGTTACTCTTAATAGATATACCAGGTTTCATAACTTTCTGTCAAATGATTTTGGAATTATCAGCATTTTTGTGATAAGTCACGCCCATTGAAAATTCATTGGCTCGTCATTCGGCCATATTTTAAAATATCAAAATTCTGAATATAACTTTTATGAAGCATGGTCTAAGGAGTTTGTGTACCTTGTTTCATGTAAATTGGCCAAATTTTGTAGGAGGAGTAGCATTTTAAGTGTTTTACAAAAAATGCTAATTAGCAGAAAATCAGATATGGCTGACTTCATGGATCCTTGAGGTAAATTTGTTCAGCATGAGCAGAGGGATATGTACACCACATTATGTGACTCTAGGTCAAACGGGGCGTCGGCAGTGGGCGTGTCAATGTCACAATATTTACACGTGCACTACAGCGCCACCAACTGGCCTACCAGCTGTGTGAGCTTGTATGATGACAACTTCTAACTACTTGCCAAGTTTCATGCTAATCAGCCAAGCGGTTAAGGAAAAACTCAAAGAAGTAATAAATGAGTACATTTTTTTTTTTTTTTTTTTTGAAATTTTCTTTTTATTTGAAAAAGCAATTGTTTCCATATACAATATTACATTCCCTCCTTGGACCATTGCAATGTCTTTCTCCAAAGTTCAACCACCTGTTCCTGTTGAATTGGGAAAGGTGGATCCAAAAAAAAGTCCAAGTGTCTTTAATCCTGATGCTTTTCCAAGATTTTAAATCAGTTTGTGTAACATGAACAACAGAACTGGGGGAGCTCATTACTCGTTATCGTCCCAGTTTCACAAGATGAAAAAGAAATAAAGTACAGTATTTAAATAGTATTAGGTGTAGAGAGAGGGTCATCACAAAAAACACAGATTCAGATGAAGTCAGATCTTACAGGTTTCATGTACTCAGTCCATTTAGACCAAATCCGATAGAACTTTTCTTTTTGTATTCTGAGGGAAAATTACAACTTTTCCATGATGTAAATTTCGCGGACAGTATCAATCCATTCTTCAATAGTGGGTGGTTCTACTTTTAACCATTTTCTTGTGACAGATTTTTTACTCGCTGCCAATAGTATACAGAGCAATTTTTTATCATCTGTATTCCAGTTATCAAACCGTATATCACCCAAATACATCGCTTCATATTTGAAGGAAATATTTACAACAAATATATTCTCTATATGTTTATGAATCTCTTCCCAATACTCTCTGATAACCTGGCAGTTCCAGAAGATATGAAGGTGGTTAGCTCCGCTGGTCCCACAAAGTCTCCAGCACGAATCACCAACACCCTGGTGTCGTTTCTGGATGGGCGTAATAAAAAATCTTACAATGTTTTTCCAGCAAAACTCACGCCACATATTTGATCCTGTTGAGATCCACTGTAGCCGACATATTCTCTCCCAACTCTCCACAGGAATCGGTGCTTTTCCTTCTCTTTCCCACTTCTCCTTTATGTATTTTGTACTCTCTTGTTTTGATTTTTGAATGCCAGTATACAGTTTGGATATAATTTTGTTACAGGTTCGAGATTTAAGTAATGATAGAAATACCTGCAGGAACCCTGATTCAACTTCTTCTAAAGCTTCTTTCATGTGTTGATTAAAATAATGTCTAACTTGCAAGTACCTGTAAAAGTCCTCTTTTTCCAACCCCTGTTCGTTCTGCAGAGCTTCAAATCTCTGGAATGCCCCCTTGTGGACAAAGGAATAAATGAGTACATTTAAGCCAAAATGTCGGCAAATTCAAGATGGCGCCCACCAAATTAGTAAAGTTCTATGATCCAAATCCGGCTCTTTGTCACTGTAGCAAGTTATACATCTCTGCAAAGGAACTGTGATTTTTAGTGAATCTTTTTATATTTCTTTATATTTGGAACTCTGTAGCGCCACCACATGGATAGATTGGGATAAAACTGTATATGTCTAGTCCTAATGGCACTCTTAACAGACCTACCAAGTTTCATAGCTTTCTGTCAAATCGTTTTGGAATTATTAGCATTTTTGTGATAAGCCACGCCCAGTGAAATTTCATTGGCTCGTCATTCGGCCATCTTTGAAAATATCAAAATTCTGAATATAACTTTTATGGGACATGGTCTAAGGAGTGTGTACACCAAGTTTCATCTCAATTGGTCAAACTTTGTAGGAGGAGTAGCATTTTAAGCGTTTTACAAAAAATGCTAATTAGCAAAAAATCCAATATGGCGGACTTTATGGGTCCTTGAGGCAAATTTGTTCAGAATGAGCAAATGGACATGCATACCAAATTTTGTGACTCTAGGTGAAACGGGGCGTCGGCAGTGGGCATGTCAATGTCAAAAATTTGTCACGTGCACTACAGTGCCACCAGGTGTTCAATCTGCGTCATAATATAGAGGATTCAAGAGTTTGGGAATCCCAACAAGCGTGCCAAGTCTGGTGATTCTAGGATAAACCAGCTCACGGGAATTTTAGGTGAAAGGGGAGAAAAAATAAAAAGAATCTGAACAAAAACAATAGGGTACCTGCAGCTTCGCTGCACGGTCCCCTAATAAAGCCAGAAGGAAGAAAACGAGATATACGAAATACAGAGGAAACCCGAATGTTCCCAAAATCACCCGAATAGTGCAATGACAAAGACGGGGTGGAATCTTAGAAAACATGGAACGCGGACTGACAATCGCGAGGGAAAAGAAATCAGGACAAATAATAAGAGACTAAACAGACAGACAAATTACAGGATCCTAACATGTGCGCGCCCTGTTCGACCGCCTATCTGAGGCATGTCTCACTGTCAATCTGGTGAAGTGCGAGTTTGCCAGGGCGACCGTGACTTACCTCGGTAAGGGAGTTGGGCAGGGTCAAGTACGGCCTTTGCATGCTAAAGTGTTAGCAATCGACCAGTATCCTCCTCCAACAACTAAAAAGGAGTTGATGCGTTTATTGGGTATGGTGGGCTACTATCGTGCTTTTTCTAGTAATTTTTCTTCTGTGGTAGTGCCACTGACTGATTTATTGAAGCCAGGGCTGAATACATCTGGTCCCCACGCTGTCAGCAGGCTTTTGAGGAGGTTAAGACCCTCCTCAGTGCTGCCCCTGTACTGGCTGCACCCTGTTTGGATCAGTCTTTTAAGCTCCAGGTAGATGCCAGTTATGTGGGAACAGGAGCAGTGTTACTGCAGTCAAATGAGCAAGGTATTGACCAACCAGTTTCTTTCTTTTCTAAAAAATTTAATTCATATCAACTAAATTATTCTGTAATAGAAAAGGAGGCGCTTGTGCTAATTTGGGCTTTGCAACATTTTGATGTCTATGTTGGGTCGGGTGTAGTACCCTTGGTGGTCTACACTGACCACAACCCTCTGACCTTCCTGCATTCTTTACAGAACCCAAATCAGCGGCTCATGCGATGGTGCCTTTTTCTACAAGGTTACCATCTTGATATCCGGCATATAAATGGGATTTGGTTTAAACGTTTTGCCGGATGCTTTGTCACGGGCCCCGGCTCTAAGTTCCCTCAACCCCTAAGCCTGTCCCTTACCCTTCCCTTTCCTCCGCTTCTTAAATTGCTTCCGTGAGTGGGTTGCTGAAGTGGGGGGTGGGTTGGTGTTTGAGATGAGTGGGCCAGTTTGGTGTTTATGTTTGTGTGTTTAGTTTTGGAGGAGTTGTTTTAGGGCCCGTGGGTCCCTGCTTTTATGGAGGGAGGTGTTACAGCTCTCTTGCTCCGCTGGCCGCTAGTGGGCTGGTGGTGGAGTTGGAGAGCTGACTAATTATGAGACACACCTGTTGAGTCTTTTTGCTCTATTTAACTTGCTGTCTCCTATTCCCAGTCTCTCTGATTCTCTCCACGTATGTGCTTGTTTGGATTTTTGCGTCTTACAACACTCCCTATGATACCTTTCACTCATTCAAGCATATGCATACACACCTGATAACCTACAGACTTCCACACCTCATGTTTTACTTTATTTTGTATGTTTTTTGGTTAAATTAAATAAATTTATATCTGCTCAGTAATTTCCCTGTGTGGTCTCCCTGTTTTGTCATGGCTCTACGAGCCGGATCGTGACAATAGGGAGGAGTATACCGGAAGTATCATTCACAAAATTTCAACACGACCTACAAAATCCCTATTCTGACACATTGGTTGTAATTATTCAATATTTAAATGTATAGTAGTTTTTAACTTTGATGTAGTAAATTAGAGATGTTTCCAATACTTAGTTCCTCAACTCCTCAAATACCACAACTCTTAAATTTTTGTACTACTACTAGTTGTACTACTTCATCACCGTGACTACAGCTGCTACTGATGCAACGTGAACTACTTTGACTGCCCCCTTCAAACAGTGCCAGTATCAACTCCTTTGTCGCTCATTACTGAAGGAAATGAACTAATTAAAATTTTAAATGACACTGAAAAATCCTGTTCTGCTACGTTTTAATTCATCCACTTTCATTCAGTTTTCAGTTCATAGAGCCTATTTCAATTCAACATGCTCATACTATTATGGAAGTTCCCCAAATATTACACCTTAAGCCAGAATGTGGTCAAACATAAACACACACATAAACGCACTGAGGAACAGTAGAAAGCCTGTATGGAGACAATCTGAGACCCGCAACGGGCCACTCTAAAGGGCTCTGCATGGTTGTGCGAAACTTGTCCAACTTCTTCATGTTCGCGCAATGCAACAATGTTGCAAGCACTCTGCAATTTATACTTCTGCAAAAGCTACGCGCAGCCTATGCAACATTGTATCCCGTATGTAGCTAGCTTCCCCCTAGCAACATTGTATCCCGTATGTAGCTAGCTCCCCCCTAGCAACGTAACTCATTTCAACGTAACTCATTTCCCTGCTCAACCAACCCATCGATAACATGCCGTCTTTATGTTTGTTTGTTTGTTGCTCGTGTTCTTGTATATAGTGTAATATAGTTATAGTTAGTTGAGTTAGTTAAGCTAGTTAGTTAAATTAGTTAGTTACTCTCGCCGATCTCTTTCCATGAGTTCATGGTCATTTGACTGTCTTTGTAATCACTACAAGAATAGTCATATAAATGTTTGTATTTTCTCACTTCTTCTGATAATCGTTCTTGTAACTGGTTCATGATTTAACAAATGTAACTATCTATTTTTATATATCGATAACGTAAACGGTTTTATTTTATTTTGGATCTCGATCGCTAATTTTAGATATCGTTAGCAACCAGCAACACTTAGTAACCAATATTATATGACAGCCCCGCCTCCATTCGCTAACCAACCAATCAATGATGCGCAACATCTACGCGAACGGTTGCGTTGCAGTCGCTAGTTTGATTTTTGTGCTAGGTACGCGACATCCTCTGCAACCCCCTCTGCGAAGGTCGCAGATGTTGCGTTGATGTTGCAGAGCCCATGTTGTGTTGCTGTCGCGTTGTTGTCGATCGAGCATGCAGAGCCCTTAAAGGGTAAGTTCGCTATTTTGGACCTTGGACCCTATTTGCGGTCCGTCTTCCATGAACCTGACCCATGAAGTCCATTTTTTCGCTGATCGGTCCAGTATTGAGTTCGGTACACATTTCCTGTAGGCTCTCACTGGGCTACAATGGAAGTGAACGGGGCAACCAGAAATGTTCGATAAATGTGCTTTCATGTACAGTAAATGAGACGGGAAGCTCAGGGTGTATTCTTACCGGTCTCAGTATGCTCTCCTGTGAAATGTATCTCAATCCGAACATTTTTACGTGCTTGGCATGGCTTGGAAGTAAGCATTTCTCTGTTGCTTGTTTTCGCTGCTCCCGCGGAGTACTATGTGTCGGGGTAGGGGAGCGGGAAGGTGTGCCGGCCGTTTACGAAACTATCTAGCTGAGCAGTTTGCGTTTGTTTACCTGCAGCAACGTAGGCTACAATTTCCACAAAAAAAACTTGGATGATGGATGACTATAATGATTACGAAGACGAAGAATTCGATTTTGACTTTGACGTTACTGGCTACAGATTTGAGCCAGAATACACGGACACGGAACTACAAGAGATGGATGATAAGAGAGCAAGAGAAGAGAGAGAGGCTGAAGTTGCGCAGGTAATGTTATCCGAAGTCAGTGCGAGGTAGTGCGGTCGGAGAAATAGTTCTGTTTCAAATGAAACTGTTGTTTCAACGTTCGGTTTGCGTTTGCGATAGCCTACATTTCACAGGAGAGCATACTGAGACCGTAAGAATACACACTGAGCTATAAAAGCACATTTATCGTTGTTTTTCCATAACATTTCTGGTTGCCCCGTTCACTTCCATTGTAGCCCAGTGAGAGCCTACAGGAAATGTGTACCGAACTCAATACTGGACCGATCAGCGAAAAAATGGACTTCATGGGTCAGGTTCATGGAAGACGGACCGCAAATAGGGTCCAAGGTCCAAAATAGCGAACTTACCCTTTAAGAACCCCCAGTCAGCACACCCTCAACTCTAGAGGGGCCTTCTGCTGCCGCTCACCCTGAGGGACATGCGGACTCCTGTAAGGGGCCACTCAGGTGGTGCTAGAGAAGGGGTTAAAACTCTGCACTGATTGGAATGAAGACATGCAATCCTATCACGTCACATTTTGATCTATTTTTTGCACTAATCTATTCATTGATCTAATGACGCATCATTGATGAGAGGGTGCAGCAGAATGCAATTTCAACAAGATTGTTTTGAAGGAATTTTATTTGGTGTTTTGGAACTCTTTTTTTTTTGGCACTTCCTCCCATGCCTACTCGCAGAAAACATCTCTGCATATGGGGTTGTTTGGTTTCTATATAATGCAAACAATTTATGGGGTTTTAAAATTGTATTAATACCACAGGATGGCGTAAACTACAGTAATTAAAACTATAGTTTTATTTAACAAAATACAGTATATAAGGTATGTCTGTTTGAGACGTACCCCACCCAAGTGTTCAAGAGTCCCCTCTAATAGAGCATAAATTAGTGGCTACAAGTAGTTGCCAAAGCACCAGCAATCTGATAACTAGATTTCTTTTCTTTTGGTTTAATTTTATGCCAACAGGGATTCTATAGTATTCTTCTGCTTTTGTTTGGTGAACTGCAGAGTCAACAGGTGAAAGTAAAAATGTGCTCTTTGGAAAACTTGGGTTAAATCATAAAGAATACATAACATCCAAGGCATTTCATTTTTGAAAATATTAAAAGCCGTCTGGGCAGTATTTTCAAATGCACTTGACCTAATATCTGAATAAGTTGATTTTTAATAAGTTGATTTTTAATTAGACACTGCTCTTCGTTGCTCATCACATGTAGCCTAAATAGAAGGAAGCATGAGCAGTTAAAATGATCCAATCAGGAAAGAGCCTCTGTATAAGGACTTATTCAGGAAAGAGCCTCTGTATAAGGACTTATTCAGGAAAGAGCCTCTGTATAAGGACTTATTCAGGAAAGAGCCTCTGTATAAGGACTTGTTCAGGAAAGAGCCTCTGTATAAGGACTTATTCAGGAAAGAGCCTCTGTATAAGGACTTATTCGAGACATCCATATGAAAATAAATATGCATCAACAGTCATGTTGTATGAAAGACAAAAGTAGTATATGCAAGACGGCTTATGTCACTTTTTGATTGAATTTGATTGATGGTTGATAGGTCAAAGGTCAAGCGGTCAAATGGGGGTCACATTTGCATATTTTAATTTTAATTTTTTATATTAATTAATTATTTTTTATTTTTTAATTATTTTTTATTTTTTTAATTTATAAGTTATTATTATTCGGGGGGTGGGGTTATTGTGGGGGATTTTGTTTCAAGGTTTTATTTATTGGCATTGTAACGATGTCATTTTATTGGGGGGGGGTTGTTTGTTGTAAGCGTTGGTTTTTATGGTCGTTCTTTGGGTGAGGAATTTTAAATTTATTAGAACAACATCGTGAAAAAGTAACTTTGTATATATATATATATATATATAAAATAAAAACAAAAGTATAGGTTAGTGGCAATAGTTTGTGTTAGCAGAAGCGTTTTAAAAGAATAAAAGAATAAAATAATTCAAGACGTTTAATTGCAGACTTTTTTAAACGTGACAGACCGCGGTAGTCTAAATGAACAAACTAGCACATCCAGGTCGGTAGAGAGCCGAAGGGTGCAAAATGTTGAAAGCTCTGCATCAAAAGGGAAAAAACTCAACAAATTAAGTCAGGGAAACCCGAGTACAAAGTCCGTGCGGAGTCCGGATAGATCTTTTTACCAGACTTGCTAGAGAGAGTTGGTGTAAACTACGCGTAACTCTTTCAGCTGAAAATGAACAAATCCCCAGCAGTCTCCTTACAACCCCTGAGGCAATTCAAAGACACAGATACTCAGAGACAGAGGCAGACAATCACACAGCGTTGAACTACGAGCGGGCTCCAGTAAGCGCCGAACACATGGTCTAGCTCTACAGCTAGAGATTCCACAATTGACACTGCGCTGAGGATCAAGCGGCAGGCGTTCGAGGAACTGTGAGACTACACAATTGAAAGCGTTTTGCACAGAGTCGTGATCAGCCCCGTAGTTTAGCAACAGATGGTGGAAGACTTTGTGTTGTGGCGAGTTGGGTTTCTGCTGACGAATTGTAAGACCTTTTGATTGACGAGGAACAGCTGTATTCCTGGCGGGTTATTCAAAAAAAATAAGTTTGAAATGAATGAATGAAAGAAATGCATAGACTGGAAATATTTCAACAGGCCGCAAAATGCCCCGAAGCCATTGAAAAGAACTCCGAGAAGCGTTTTCCAAAAATAAAAGTCTGTATTAGTATTTAATATAAAACTTTTCAGGCTTTTGTACAAGTTTTTGTAATAGGGTAATACTTAGAGCCAATATGAGTGTTTAGTATCGAAATGGAATGTAAAAGATGGGGTTATTCAATTTTATAATTGAAATATAATATTGTGTAAGCGTAACTGGTGCAGTGGGCCATGGAGGCTATGTAAGATTTTACAGAATTAAAAAGCTAAAACCTAAAACGAACTCTGAATTATTCTTGGGTTCCGCGGGGGCTATAGAGATGGTCTATAGCGTTGCAGAGAGATCTTTTCAGACGGGGCTAGAGGGCGGACAAATGGAGTAATTAGTTCATCGGGCCTGTGTACAACTGAAAATGGGATACACCCCCATGTAGTGTCCTACCACACCTAGACAATTGACGGCCGTTTACACGGGCCAATGAGAGAGCTGTATAGCTTATGACAAAACGGATTCTGATGGCTAACAACAGCTGGGGAGTGCTGAGTCTGACGCGATGCTAGGGGAAACCTTTGATTTGATTGAGGAACAGTTGTTATACAACGCGGTTGATTCAAAGTAAGTTTGAAATGAATGAATGAAATGCATAGACTGGAAATATTTCAACAGGCCACAAAAGGACCCAATTTATCGTGGAAAAGCCATTGAAAAGGCGTCTATATACCAACCCCCAGGCTAATGTTTTTTTTTTCCACTGGTCAGATTCATGAAACAAACCTTTCAGTATTTTGTACAAGGCTTTGTAATAGGGTAATACTTAGAGCCAATATGAGTGTTTAGTATCGATGGGTTACTAAAAAGATGGGGTTATTCAATTTAAACAGGTTTGAGTCGGCACATAGCCAATACTGTTTAAACGTAACTCTTTCAAAAAAGCATTTACATTTTAAATTTCGGGGGGGCTACAATTCACAGCAGGGGTTTGTGTGACGTCTGAATGACAGGAGCAGCGGTTATACTGGCTGGGGTATCCAAGGATATTTGAATGTAAGGCATATAGAAAATAAACCAGTATGCAAAAGGCCCCATTTTGTCGTGGAAAAGCCATTGAGGAGGCATCCAAGAAGCGTTTCCAAAAGCAATGTAACCGTCTATATACCCTATAGGCTAATGTTTTTTCACTGGTCAGCTTCATGAAACAAAACTTTCAGTATTATGCACAAGGTTGCTAATACTTAGTGTCAATGTTACTGCTTAGTATCGAATGGGATGTAAAAAGATGGGTTATTAAATGTAAACAGGATTGAGCTATTATATATAGCCTATAGGGTGTAAGCATATCTACTTCAAATGTGTATTTAATTTTCGGAGAACTTCGGATGAATAGAACTCGCTGTGTGCCGGGAAAACACTATTGCAGAAAGCTTAGAACAATTGCTTTATTGACCAGTAGCCTATAGTCTACCCATCAGAACACTTTTCGGTCATGAGGTGTAATTTGGCTATTAAAAGTATAGTATTAGTATAAGCTGCAAAGACAACTTAGATAGAGACATGATGCATAGGCTATAGAAAATGTCTTGGACACGTGAAACAAGACCGTTGATCCAATTTTAGCCTTGTCAACATTTAATTACAATAAAGTCTACAGGCAAAATGTTGAATATGGACATGTGTGAACCTCAAAACTTAATAAAACTAAACTCTGCATTGTAATCAGGGGTTGTTGAGTTGTACAGGATAGTAGATATAATTTAGCAATGACAATACTTAGGCTAATAGCGTTTTAAAACGTGTTTCAAATATGTTTATTTTTTATTCATTTCTTTATTTAAAACTGATTATACGCAACTATGTTGCTATAAGACATTTTAACACACATAATCCGTCCGTAATGATATAAACTTGGATACAAGGTAGTAGCCTACTATTACAGGTTTTTGGGGTGAGAGGGAATGTGTCGCAATCTATTTTTATACAGTGTATGGTTGCAATTCCTAACAAGGTCTGGAGAATAGGCTCTGATTAGGCTACGTCGTGCCTATATCAATCCTACGCCACACTCCTACACTGTAGGTGCCGGTAATACCCTTTAACGTAGGAGGGGCTGCGAAACCCAATAAACACCTTCGAAGGAGAAGAATAAGAAGGCCTGGCTTTAGACCTAAATATAACGTAGGGTAGGCTACGCGTAAAGTAGAGCTAGCTAGCTGACTGTTTGTACAACTTTCTTCAAATAGCCTAGGCCTACGCAAATTTAATTTCGGCATTCTAAAACTTGTTTGTTGTTGTAACGTGACAGATTTCTTATTTTTACGTTTTTGTTAACGTAAGTAAATTAGACTCAACGACGTGTAGGCTATTAAAATCACAAGGATACAATCTACTGGTTGCTCATGGAGAGGTTTGTGTAAAATATTTCGATTTTATTTGGTCTAAAACTTTAATTTGGAAAACCGTTTGCTACCTTGCTATTAACTAATCTACACGGTCACTCAGAAAGTGGCCTATCGCATAAAGTTATGTAGCTAGGCTATAAATGTATGGCTATGAACGTTTTCAATATTCCAGGTTCCTGTACGAAGCAGGCTAAATGTGTTAATTGGATAAGGCCAACAGTGTAGCTAGGTAAAACCAAATATTTTAGAGTGGTTAACAAGATACGGCTTTCCCCCTGTTTTTATTTTTTATTTGTTTATTTATTTTGTCCGTACAAGCAAAAATGTTAGATATATGGCCAGATAAGCAACTGGCGCTTTTCCACGTTGGATTTTTTTGTCAGCACAAGAGGTAAGTGATCAGGCATGCAGAGTAGTGTTTTCAGTTAGCGTAGCAACTAAAGTTACATAACGTAGCATAGAGTGACGCGAATCTACCCCCGGGGGCTAGTCGGATTTTAAGTTGGCTTTCGTTGCATAGTCAAAATCATAACGGGTTTTAAGCAGTAGAACTGGGTGCTGACAACCTAGGCAAACAAAATATAATAAAGATAAGGGAAACTTGATTTCATCGGTCTGGTAATGAAACGTTAATGAACTGTTTTGTGATAAATCCATGGATCTCCAGTCATTCTGCGAGAGCCGCTTGTCTGTCTAAGTTACAGCCTCGAAGTTACAACGCTCACGCGGCCTATTCCTCTCTGGTAAAACCCAGGACGGGTGTTTTTGCGTCATGCTTTTAAGACAGTAGTTTATTCTCAAGACGTTATTTGATATTTTGGTGGGGTTTTGTGGGATGTATCAAATGTTATATTGAAGCCTTGTGTATTGTAGGTTATATTAAATCTAATTATATTAAAGTTCAAATGAAAAAAAAGATGTGCACCGTGTTTTAGTTGTTATTTTCTTTCAAGTTTACATATTTTTGGATGCCAGCATTGAGCAGACCATTAAATGAAAAGCGTCAATATTTGAAAAAAGTGATTCCCGCTACTTATTATAAACCAATTCAGGCACTGGGGTAATTGTGTGTGTGTGTGTGTGTGTGTGTGTGTGTGTGTGTGTGTGTGTGTGTGTGTGTGTGTGTGTGTGTGTGTGTGTGATACATTATAGCTATGATAACTCAATATTGTAGGCATGTTGTTGGTGTATATGTGCGCTATGGTTTTTAAATAATAAAGTTTGTTTGTTGTGACAAGATTGCAAAAGTGTAATGTTTTCAAATCTATACCAACAGTGTATTCCTAATAATAGAGGACCCCACAACACACATAATTTAATAGGTCTTTCTGACCCTTCAAAAGTAACTTTAATTCAGTGTGCATTTTAAATTCAAATTAAGAGGCAGTAGACCTTAATGAAATGTGCTACAGCACGGTTGAAATAAAATGATTCAATTCAACAGTTTTTAACTGACTCTTTGTGTAATTTTATTCTTATTCTTGATACATATCAAATTTTATTTCTGCTTTGCGCATCTTAATGCACGGAACAGAACTAACACAGGGTTAAGACCCTTAGGTATGTTTCACCAGGAGGAGAGCTATTTATTTTTCAGGAGCGTGTGTGTGTGTGTTTGATTAAATTTTATTTAACAATGGGCTTGTTTTGTTTGTAACTATGTAGCTTTTAACAAAATAGCAGTGCGAACATGGACAACGTGACCTATTGTTTAGGCAATAGGACTTAGACACACAAACATAAACATCTAACCATCTAAAGTCCGATCTAACCAAGTGTATTTCAAGGGTTTTTCTCTGTTACGGGAAAAGAGGTAGCTAGCTACGGATAGTGTGACATAAAAATATGTGAAAGTTAATGTCTTAAACTGAAAAGGTCAAGCCATTAAAGCCGGTGATATGTTGAGTTAGAATGTTCGACGTAGCAGAATTAAAGTAGACTATTCATTAGCGGCTCACGAACATGTAAATAACGGAACTTTTCAACAGACATCAACAGAATGACAATAAGTTGTTTAAACAAAGCAATATACTGTATTTTATTTACACAAGAGTTGTTGAATGCACAGACACTACACAACCCCCTTCAAATGCAGCACCAAAACGCATGCATATCAGAGACTGAGAGTTGTCTCCTGTCAGGGATCACAAACACTATGGTACCAACAAGAAACAGCTAAAGTGTGAAGAGACTAAGGACACTAAAGACTCTTTACGGTGGCAGTTGGTGTTTGTGTGTAACATTATGGCACCCTAAGACTCAATATTGTACAAATGTTGTTTTTGGTGTGAAGTGACTATGTTTATAAAAGCATTTAATACACAAAAAGACACTGTCAATATTGTTTACAAGTTGTTGTTGTGTTCGGTTCTAAGTTTTTGAGGCTTGAAACACTAGATACGGAGACAGTGAGTTGTTAGAAGTGTATCAAAACCAGGAATAGTGTTGACCTATACTGACACGAAACGCATAACAACAAATGTGCATAGGGGACAACATGCATTACCATGGTACAATTAAACAGAAGTGTTTCATTCTTTTGTTGTTTAAAACAGAGCGAGCATATCTTGTTGTTGCTGAATTAAAGTACTAATTACTCACAAACCATGCAAATAATGGAACTTTTGTACAGTATTTTCTTCAGACGGTCTACCATTGAAAGACATAAGGGTAAAAGATCATTTGTGTTTTACACAAGCAAATGAGCAGTAGTTTCAAAACACTTTAAAGTTTGTTTCAAGATCAGCTCAATTGAAAAGCACTTTGTTGCTAACCTGTTTAGGGTTTTCAAGACTAAGTGTATAATTGCTAAGCAGCCACAAGGGTCTGTTTAGATGTTTATACAAATTACAATATTTTAGTAAAGGTGTTCAAACTCACCACATAGCTGATTAATATTGTAATTTTTCAACATGCATGCATATCAGAGACTGAGAGTTGTCTCCTGTCGGGGATCACACACACACTATGGTACCAACAAGAAACAGATAAAGTGTGAAGAGACTAAGGACACTAAAGACTCTTTACGGTGGCAGTTGGTGTTTGTGTGTAACATTATGGCACCCTAAGACTCAATATTGTACAAATGTTGTTTTTGGTGTGAAGTGACTATGTTTATAAAAGCATTTAATACACAAAAAGACACTGTCAATATTGTTTACAAGTTGTTGTTGTGTTCGGTTCTGAGTTTTTGAGGCTTGAAACACTAGATACGGAGACAGTGAGTTGTTAGAAGGGTATCAAAACCAGGAATAGTGTACCCTATACTGACACGAAAAGCATAACAACAAATGTGCATAGGGGACAACATGCATTACCTTGGTACAATTAAACAGAAGTGTTTCATTCTTTTGTTGTTTAAAACAGAGCGAGCATATCTTGTTGTTGCTGAATTAAAGTACTAATTACTCACAAACCATGCAAATAATGGAAGGTTCCTGTATTGGAGGTATCCAAGGCTGTATTGACCCCTGAAGTTGAGCGTACGTTGGGGTGTTCAGTTTTCACAGTTTATATGTAACATGCATGCTCAACTTCAGGGGTCAATACAGCCTTGCAGGCTTTGCAGAGCTTTAGACTACATTTGTGCGCTTTAGATGCTTTGCTACTTACTGCATATGTTCGCGCACATTTGTCACAGAACTTTCTAGTATCACACGAGCTGAGCATTTTACCGCTAGACTCCTGCAGTCTCAAAACTTTATGCTCGTTATAACAAAACCTAGACCGACAGAGTCGCTTACAATCCTTACACCTTATCGTTGATGAACAATGTGTAAAACATTCTGCGCCAAAACAGACGTTACAATAATGTAAACAGGAGTGGCTATGTTTCGATGTGTATGGCGTGTAACAAAATGTACAAACATATTGACTGCCTAAGAAACCTGTCAATGATTTGATACCGTAATAGTGTCCGCCCTCGAGGTACAAAAAAAGGTTTGTGTGGTTTGTTGCTCGTTTGAAACTTTTTTAAGACGCCTTGTGACTGCTTAGCAATTATACACTTAGTCTTGAAAACCCCAAACAGGTTAGCAACAAAGTGCTTTTCAATTGAGCTGATCTTGAAACAAAATTTTCAAGTGTTTTGAAACTACTGCTCATTTGATTGTGTAAAACACAAATGATCTTTTACCCTTATGTCTTTCAATGGTAGACAGTCTGAAGAAAATACTGTACAAAAATTCCATTATTTGCATGGTTTGTGAGTAATGAGTACTTTAATTCAGCAACAACAAGATATGCTCGCTCTGTTTTAAACAACAAAAGAATGAAACACTTCTGTTTAATTGTACCAAGGTAATGCATGTTGTCCCCTATGCACATTTGTTGTTATGCTTTTCGTGTCAGTATAGGGTACACTATTCCTGGTTTTGATACCCTTCTAACAACTCACTGTCTCCGTATCTAGTGTTTCAAGCCTCAAAAACTCAGAACCGAACACAACAACAACTTGTAAACAATATTGACAGTGTCTTTTTGTGTATTAAATGCTTTTATAAACATAGTCACTTCACACCAAAAACAACATTTGTACAATATTGAGTCTTAGGGTGCCATAATGTTACACACAAACACCAACTGCCACCGTAAAGAGTCTTTAGTGTCCTTAGTCTCTTCACACTTTATCTGTTTCTTGTTGGTACCATAGTGTGTGTGATCCCCGACAGGAGACAACTCTCAGTCTCTGATATGCATGCATGTTGAAAAATTACAATATTAATCAGCTATGTGGTGAGTTTGAACACCTTTACTAAAATATTGTAATTTGTATAAACATCTAAACAGACCCTTGTGGCTGCTTAGCAATTATACACTTAGTCTTGAAAACCCTAAACAGGTTAGCAACAAAGTGCTTTTCAATTGAGCTGATCTTGAAACAAACTTTAAAGTGTTTTGAAACTACTGCTCATTTGCTTGTGTAAAACACAAATGATCTTTTACCCTTATGTCTTTCAATGGTAGACCGTCTGAAGAAAATACTGTACAAAAGTTCCATTATTTGCATGGTTTGTGAGTAATTAGTACTTTAATTCAGCAACAACAAGATATGCTCGCTCTGTTTTAAACAACAAAAGAATGAAACACTTCTGTTTAATTGTACCAAGGTAATGCATGTTGTCCCCTATGCACATTTGTTGTTATGCGTTTCGTGTCAGTATAGGTCACACTATTCCTGGTTTTGATACTCTTCTAACAACTCACTGTCTCCGTATCTAGTGTTTCAAGCCTCAAAAACTTAGAACCGAACACAACAACAACTTGTAAACAATATTGACAGTGTCTTTTTGTGTATTAAATGCTTTTATAAACATAGTCACTTCACACCAAAAACAACATTTGTACAATATTGAGTCTTAGGGTGCCATAATGTTACACACAAACACCAACTGCCACCGTAAAGAGTCTTTAGTGTCCTTAGTCTCTTCACACTTTAGCTGTTTCTTGTTGGTACCATAGTGTTTGTGATCCCTGACAGGAGACAACTCTCAGTCTCTGATATGCATGCGTTTTGGTGCTGCATTTGAAGGGGGTTGTGTAGTGTCTGTGCATTCAACAACTCTTGTGTAAATAAAATACAGTATATTGCCTTGTTTAAACAACTTATTGTCATTCTGTTGATGTCTGTTGAAAAGTTCCGTTATTTACATGTTCGTGAGCAGCTAATGAATAGTCTACTTTAATTCTGCTACGTCGAACATTCTAACTCAACATATCACCGGCTTTAATGGCTTGACCTTTTCAGTTTAAGACATTAACTTTCACATATTTTTATGTCACACTATCCGTAGCTAGCTACCTCTTTTCCCGTAACAGAGAAAAACCCTTGAAATACACTTGGTTAGATCGGACTTTAGATGGTTAGATGTTTATGTTTGTGTGTCTAAGTCCTATTGCCTAAACAATAGGTCACGTTGTCCATGTTCGCACTGCTATTTTGTTAAAAGCTACATAGTTACAAACAAAACAAGCCCATTGTTAAATAAAATTTAATCAAACACACACACACACGCTCCTGAAAAATAAATAGCTCTCCTCCTGGTGAAACATACCTAAGGGTCTTAACCCTGTGTTAGTTCTGTTCCGTGCATTAAGATGCGCAAAGCAGAAATAAAATTTGATATGTATCAAGAATAAGAATAAAATTACACAAAGAGTCAGTTAAAAACTGTTGAATTGAATCATTTTATTTCAACCGTGCTGTAGCACATTTCATTAAGGTCTACTGCCTCTTAATTTGAATTTAAAATGCACACTGAATTAAAGTTACTTTTGAAGGGTCAGAAAGACCTATTAAATTATGTGTGTTGTGGGGTCCTCTATTATTAGGAATACACTGTTGGTATAGATTTGAAAACATTACACTTTTGCAATCTTGTCACAACAAACAAACTTTATTATTTAAAAACCATAGCGCACATATACACCAACAACATGCCTACAATATTGAGTTATCATAGCTATAATGTATCACACACACACACACACACACACACACACACACACACACACACACACACACACACACACACACACAATTACCCCAGTGCCTGAATTGGTTTATAATAAGTAGCGGGAATCACTTTTTTCAAATATTGACGCTTTTCATTTAATGGTCTGCTCAATGCTGGCATCCAAAAATATGTAAACTTGAAAGAAAAGAACAACTAAAACACGGTGCACATCTTTTTTTTCATTTGAACTTTAATATAATTAGATTTAATATAACCTACAATACACAAGGCTTCAATATAACATTTGATACATCCCACAAAACCCCACCAAAATATCAAATAACGTCTTGAGAATAAACTACGGTCTTAAAAGCATGACGCAAAAACACCCGTCCTGGGTTTTACCAGAGAGGAATAGGCCGCGTGAGCGTTGTAACTTCGAGGCTGTAACTTAGACAGACAAGCGGCTCTCGCAGAATGACTGGAGATCCATGGATTTATCACAAAACAGTTCATTAACGTTTCATTACCAGACCGATGAAATCAAGTTTCCCTTATCTTTATTATATTTTGTTTGCCTAGGTTGTCAGCACCCAGTTCTACTGCTTAAAACCCGTTATGATTTTGACTATGCAACGAAAGCCAACTTAAAATCCGACTAGCCCGCGGGGGTAGATTCGCGTCACTCTATGCTACGTTATGTAACTTTAGTTGCTACGCTAACTGAAAACACTACTCTGCGCGCCTGATCACTTACCCCTTGTGCTGACAAAAAAATCCAACGTGGAAAAGCGCCAGTTGCTTATCTGGCCATATATCTAACATTTTTGCTTGTACGGACAAAATAAATAAACAAATAAAAAATAAAAACAGGGGGAAAGCCGTATCTTGTTAACCACTCTAAAATATTTGGTTTTACCTAGCTACACTGTTGGCCTTATCCAATTAACACATTTAGCCTGCTTCGTACAGGAACCTGGAATATTGAAAACGTTCATAGCCAAACATTTATAGCCTAGCTACATAACTTTATGCGATAGGCCACTTTCTGAGTGACCGTGTAGATTAGTTAATAGCAAGGTAGCAAACGGTTTTCCAAATTAAAGTTTTAGACCAAATAAAATCGAAATATTTTACACAAACCTCTCCATGAGCAACCAGTAGATTGTATCCTTGTGATTTTAATAGCCTACACGTCGTTGAGTCTAATTTACTTACGTTAACAAAAACGTAAAAATAAGAAATCTGTCACGTTACAACAACAAACAAGTTTTAGAATGCCGAAATTAAATTTGCGTAGGCCTAGGCTATTTGAAGAAAGTTGTACAAACAGTCAGCTAGCTAGCTCTACTTTACGTGTAGCCTACCCTACGTTTTATTTAGGCCTAAAGCTAGGCCTTCTTCTTCTTCTCCTTCGAAGGTGTTTATTGGGTTTCGCAGCCCCTCCTACGTTAAAGGGTATTACCGGCACCTACAGTGTAGGAGTGTGGCGTAGGATTGATATAGGCACGACGTAGCCTAATCAGAGCCTATTCTCCAGACCTTGTTAGGAATTGCAACCATACACTGTATAAAAATAGATTGCGACACATTCCCTCTCACCCCAAAAACCTGTAATAGTAGGCTACTACCTTGTATCCAAGTTTATATCATTACGGACGGATTATGTGTGTTAAAATGTCTTATAGCAACATAGTTGCGTATAATCAGTTTTAAATAAAGAAATGAATAAAAAATAAACATATTTGAAACACGTTTTAAAACGCTATTAGCCTAAGTATTGTCATTGCTAAATTATATCTACTATCCTGTACAACTCAACAACCCCTGATTACAATGCAGAGTTTAGTTTTATTAAGTTTTGAGGTTCACACATGTCCATATTCAACATTTTGCCTGTAGACTTTATTGTAATTAAATGTTGACAAGGCTAAAATTGGATCAACGGTCTTGTTTCACGTGTCCAAGACATTTTCTATAGCCTATGCATCATGTCTCTATCTAAGTTGTCTTTGCAGCTTATACTAATACTATACTTTTAATAGCCAAATTACACCTCATGACCGAAAAGTGTTCTGATGGGTAGACTATAGGCTACTGGTCAATAAAGCAATTGTTCTAAGCTTTCTGCAATAGTGTTTTCCCGGCACACAGCGAGTTCTATTCATCCGAAGTTCTCCGAAAATTAAATACACATTTGAAGTAGATATGCTTACACCCTATAGGCTATATATAATAGCTCAATCCTGTTTACATTTAATAACCCATCTTTTTACATCCCATTCGATACTAAGCAGTAACATTGACACTAAGTATTAGCAACCTTGTGCATAATACTGAAAGTTTTGTTTCATGAAGCTGACCAGTGAAAAAACATTAGCCTATAGGGTATATAGACGGTTACATTGCTTTTGGAAACGCTTCTTGGATGCCTCCTCAATGGCTTTTCCACGACAAAATGGGGCCTTTTGCATACTGGTTTATTTTCTATATGCCTTACATTCAAATATCCTTGGATACCCCAGCCAGTATAACCGCTGCTCCTGTCATTCAGACGTCACACAAACCCCTGCTGTGAATTGTAGCCCCCCCGAAATTTAAAATGTAAATGCTTTTTTGAAAGAGTTACGTTTAAACAGTATTGGCTATGTGCCGACTCAAACCTGTTTAAATTGAATAACCCCATCTTTTTAGTAACCCATCGATACTAAACACTCATATTGGCTCTAAGTATTACCCTATTACAAAGCCTTGTACAAAATACTGAAAGGTTTGTTTCATGAATCTGACCAGTGGAAAAAAAAAACATTAGCCTGGGGGTTGGTATATAGACGCCTTTTCAATGGCTTTTCCACGATAAATTGGGTCCTTTTGTGGCCTGTTGAAATATTTCCAGTCTATGCATTTCATTCATTCATTTCAAACTTACTTTGAATCAACCGCGTTGTATAACAACTGTTCCTCAATCAAATCAAAGGTTTCCCCTAGCATCGCGTCAGACTCAGCACTCCCCAGCTGTTGTTAGCCATCAGAATCCGTTTTGTCATAAGCTATACAGCTCTCTCATTGGCCCGTGTAAACGGCCGTCAATTGTCTAGGTGTGGTAGGACACTACATGGGGGTGTATCCCATTTTCAGTTGTACACAGGCCCGATGAACTAATTACTCCATTTGTCCGCCCTCTAGCCCCGTCTGAAAAGATCTCTCTGCAACGCTATAGACCATCTCTATAGCCCCCGCGGAACCCAAGAATAATTCAGAGTTCGTTTTAGGTTTTAGCTTTTTAATTCTGTAAAATCTTACATAGCCTCCATGGCCCACTGCACCAGTTACGCTTACACAATATTATATTTCAATTATAAAATTGAATAACCCCATCTTTTACTGTCCATTTCGATACTAAACACTCATATTGGCTCTAAGTATTACCCTATTACAAAAACTTGTACAAAAGCCTGAAAAGTTTTATATTAAATACTAATACAGACTTTTATTTTTGGAAAACGCTTCTCGGAGTTCTTTTCAATGGCTTCGGGGCATTTTGCGGCCTGTTGAAATATTTCCAGTCTATGCATTTCTTTCATTCATTCATTTCAAACTTATTTTTTTTGAATAACCCGCCAGGAATACAGCTGTTCCTCGTCAATCAAAAGGTCTTACAATTCGTCAGCAGAAACCCAACTCGCCACAACACAAAGTCTTCCACCATCTGTTGCTAAACTACGGGGCTGATCACGACTCTGTGCAAAATTGATAAATGAGGCCCAATATGAGCCCTATTATGAATGGGGATTAAAAATATTTAAAAAAACTATGTAAAAAGGTGAGTACAAAAAACTATAAATAAAAGACAATTATCAGTGATCTGCAGTCCCGCAGATTATTAGATATTAGAGTGTTTTTAATTATTACTACCATCTAAAGAGTTACTAAAGAGTTAAGTGTTACAGTAAAATATGTACTTATCACTGGGCGTTTCCAGGAAGGTACTTGTGTATAAAAGCAGGAACATTTGTAATGCTGCACATACTGTAACTCTGAGACAGAGACAGCAACACTGGTGCAGCAGACTGATCAGCACACACCTTTACTGAAAAACCAGCACGTAAACATGAGCGGTAAGTTTGACTTTTTTTCAAATGTACCTGTTAGAACTGATTCACCATGAAAAGCAGACGATCAGCTGTATAAGAAGTTAAAGGAGGAACCTCCCAACATCCAAGTTCAGTTTGGCACAGATGCCCTTTCTCAAGCTGTTTATCATCATGGCCTGGGTTAGACCATGGGTCAGTACTGAGAGTGTAACATTTTTTTCATTCATAAATCCTTACCAGGGATTCACTTTAATTTAGCTTGTTGAACACTTAATTTACTTATGTGTGCATATATTGCGCCAAGATGTAAATGAAATGCTTTCTTCCTGTAGTAACAATTCCTTGTTTGAGTATGCATCATGTTTGCCAAAATGCAAAAGAAAATGCAACAATAATGTTCCTTTTTCATAGTACTTTATGTCTTAGTAGCCTACAACACTGCTATAATGCAAATTAAACTTAATTTGAAATATGAATCACATTCCCTTCCTGAGACCGTAAATGTGGTGCCACTATTCAAATACATTTCCAATTAAATTCTTTATTCAGACAGGAAATGCATTTTCTTCCTAGTATTAACTGCCAAAAGTAAAAATTGAAATGTTATTTGGGTTAGTGATTTAATTTGCTCTGTTGGTGCCAATCTGCATTTGAATGGATCTATATGGGAATTGGGTGGGACTAGATTAAACTGTAAATTACATGGGAATAGTATGGAACACATGGTTGGCTAAATGGCTGTAAGTCATCAAGGGTCTGCGGTATCAAACAACCCTCAAACCATCACTCTGCTGCCAGATATGCAGTAGATATGGATCGATCACTTGAAGGGTTGTTTCTCCCGACTCATTTTCCTATTGAACTCTATGGAAAAATTACAGTTTAATCTAGTCCCACCCAATTCCCATAGAGATCCATTCAAATGCAGATAGGTTATAGTATCGCTTGTAAGAGTACCTGAAAATAAGATATCAATAGTCTTTTGATATCCTTTTATATCCAGTCATGATAGCATCACCTGTTTACCTGTGGAATGTTTTTTGAAACATTTATTTTGCCCGTCACAACTTTTTTGCAGGCATGTTGCAGGCATCAAATTTGGAATTAGTGTATATATTTACAAAAATCAATAGAGTTGAGAAGGTAAAACATTAAATATCTTTTCTTTGTACTGCTTTCAATCAAATATATGTAAAAGAGAATTACAAATCCGCTGTTGCAGGTGTTATAATGAAATTAAACCAAAATTAAACCGCATACATTTAATAAAATAACAGCACTGATATAAGCTCCTGTATTTCCCTGGGAAACGGGAAATAGTTTGGTCGTGAATTACTGAGAACTCATGCCGCATGCTGGTGTTTTTACAGATAGCCCACCCCCCATTTTAGGGCACCAAAAGTAATTGGACAAATTGAACAAACTATCCCTTCAACCTCATAGTCACTGTTCCATTTCAATTCCAATGTGCTGGAGTACAGAGCTAAAACAACAAAAAATGTATCACTGTCCAAATACTTCTGGAGTGCACTATTGTTTCGTTCCTATGCTGCCTCGTGAGTGCGGCCCTTTAAATCTTTTGTATGCTAACGCATTTCCTTCGGGCTTCCTGATTAAAAATTACAGACATCAGTTGTGGATTTCCAGGGAGCATATGTATTTTCAGCATTCTCTATCTCGAGACTCGTTCGCATTTCCTATGGTATAACTTCATGTAGGCTACGTTGCCAGTTTTTTCTGCCGTGCTGAACCGCATTTTAAAGTAGCATTGTGGTGTTTGTTTCAGGCAGTATGCAGCGCTTACTTTATTGTTTGTCGTGGTTGTGTGCCGTGCTGTGGCTCACCATGTGCATTTGTTAAATGCATTTCTGCGTGAGTAGATATTTTGATAAACATTTTGTAAGTTGCCTGTTTGTATTTGAAATATGTGTTGCGGCCCCTTCGAGCCAGGGTCGTAACAACTATATTAATAAATAATAGCTTTATTTATATAGCACCTTTCATACATTAAAATGCCGCTCAATACATTGCTCATCAAACATCATAAAATAGAATACAAAACATGATAAAACATAGTAACATAGAATGACAAAAAATATATACAAACAAAAATTAAACATTAAAATAAAAGCATATCATTAAAACAGTAAAACCAAAGAGTAGAAAAAGAGTGACATGGTGAATATGTATGTTTTATGTACAAACCCCCAATTCCAAAAAAGTTGGGACAGTATGTAAAATGCACATAAAAGCAGAAAGCAGTGATTTGTAAATTATTTTACATATATTTAATTGAAACAGTACAACGAAAAGATACCGTTTTACCGTATCAACTTTATAGATTTTTGTAAATATACGCTACTTCCGAATTTGATGCCGTTCCAAAAAAGTTGGGAAGGGGGTAAAAAAACAAACTGGGACGTTAAAAAAAAAAAAAAAAGTCATATCTTTTCTTTGTACTGTTTTCAATTATTATCAAGATTTAAAAATGCTGCCCTAAAATACAATATAAAAAGAGAAAATAATAAAATATAATGTTCAAGAGACTGTTCTGAATCAACAGACCTACATCACCAGTGACATTGGCTCAACTGAAGGAAGTCCTTTTTGTCATATTTGTCTAAACAGGCTAATCTTTCTCATGTCAAAAACGTCAGAAAACAAAACTTGAAGCTGACGTTAGTAAAAGTTTGCTGCTGTTTAGTTTCTTTCTCCATTAATTTTCGATCAACAACAAATGCCAAATAAGTTAGGCTACCTTCACATTTAGACATATGTATGTTATGTGAAAACACTAGCTAGTTAGTAGCCGACTTGCTATTGATAAGACTAACTTATGAAAAAGTCTGTCGTACTATTAACCAGGCTTTAAGTGAACTGATAGATGTGAGTATTTTACGTATTTAGTGTAGACTAGATCGCTAAATAATAACAAAACTAAAAACAGTAACGTTAGTCTAACAGTTAGTTCTCAGCGCGAACAGCAAGCCATTTTATTTTATCTATAATTGCAATCACAGCATGCAATTATTAGATATTAGAGTGTTTTTAATTATTACTACCATCTAAAGAGTTACTAAAGAGTTAAGTGTTACAGTAAAATATGTACTTATCACTGGGCGTTTCCAGGAAGGTACTTGTGTATAAAAGCAGGAACATTTGTAATGCTGCACATACTGTAACTCTGAGACAGAGACAGCAACACTGGTGCAGCAGACTGATCAGCACACACCTTTACTGAAAAACCAGCACGTAAACATGAGCGGTAAGTTTGACTTTTTTTCAAATGTACCTGTTAGAACTGATTCACCATGAAAAGCAGACGATCAGCTGTATAAGAAGTTAAAGGAGGAACCTCCCAACATCCAAGTTCAGTTTGGCACAGATGCCCTTTCTCAAGCTGTTTATCATCATGGCCTGGGTTAGACCATGGGTCAGTACTGAGAGTGTAACATTTTTTTCATTCATAAATCCTTACCAGGGATTCACTTTAATTTAGCTTGTTGAACACTTAATTTACTTATGTGTGCATATATTGCGCCAAGATGTAAATGAAATGCTTTCTTCCTGTAGTAACAATTCCTTGTTTGAGTATGCATCATGTTTGCCAAAATGCAAAAGAAAATGCAACAATAATGTTCCTTTTTCATAGTACTTTATGTCTTAGTAGCCTACAACACTGCTATAATGCAAATTAAACTTAATTTGAAATATGAATCACATTCCCTTCCTGAGACCGTAAATGTGGTGCCACTATTCAAATACATTTCAAATTAAATTCTTTATTCAGACAGGAAATGCATTTTCTTCCTAGTATTAACTGCCAAAAGTAAAAATTGAAATGTTATTTGGGTTAGTGATTTAATTTGCTCTGTTGGTGCCAATCTGCATTTGAATGGATCTATATGGGAATTGGGTGGGACTAGATTAAACTGTAAATTACATGGGAATAGTATGGAACACATGGTTGGCTAAATGGCTGTAAGTCATCAAGGGTCTGCGGTATCAAACAACCCTCAAACCATCACTCTGCTGCCAGATATGCAGTAGATATGGATCGATCACTTGAAGGGTTGTTTCTCCCGACTCATTTTCCTATTGAACTCTATGGAAAAATTACAGTTTAATCTAGTCCCACCCAATTCCCATAGAGATCCATTCAAATGCAGATAGGTTATAGTATCGCTTGTAAGAGTACCTGAAAATAAGATATCAATAGTCTTTTGATATCCTTTTATATCCAGTCATGATAGCATCACCTGTTTACCTGTGGAATGTTTTTTGAAACATTTATTTTGCCCGTCACAACTTTTTTGCAGGCATGTTGCAGGCATCAAATTTGGAATTAGTGTATATATTTACAAAAATCAATAGAGTTGAGAAGGTAAAACATTAAATATCTTTTCTTTGTACTGCTTTCAATCAAATATATGTAAAAGAGAATTACAAATCCGCTGTTGCAGGTGTTATAATGAAATTAAACCAAAATTAAACCGCATACATTTAATAAAATAACAGCACTGATATAAGCTCCTGTATTTCCCTGGGAAACGGGAAATAGTTTGGTCGTGAATTACTGAGAACTCATGCCGCATGCTGGTGTTTTTACAGATAGCCCACCCCCCATTTTAGGGCACCAAAAGTAATTGGACAAATTGAACAAACTATCCCTTCAACCTCATAGTCACTGTTCCATTTCAATTCCAATGTGCTGGAGTACAGAGCTAAAACAACAAAAAATGTATCACTGTCCAAATACTTCTGGAGTGCACTATTGTTTCGTTCCTATGCTGCCTCGTGAGTGCGGCCCTTTAAATCTTTTGTATGCTAACGCATTTCCTTCGGGCTTCCTGATTAAAAATTACAGACATCAGTTGTGGATTTCCAGGGAGCATATGTATTTTCAGCATTCTCTATCTCGAGACTCGTTCGCATTTCCTATGGTATAACTTCATGTAGGCTACGTTGCCAGTTTTTTCTGCCGTGCTGAACCGCATTTTAAAGTAGCATTGTGGTGTTTGTTTCAGGCAGTATGCAGCGCTTACTTTATTGTTTGTCGTGGTTGTGTGCCGTGCTGTGGCTCACCATGTGCATTTGTTAAATGCATTTCTGCGTGAGTAGATATTTTGATAAACATTTTGTAAGTTGCCTGTTTGTATTTGAAATATGTGTTGCGGCCCCTTCGAGCCAGGGTCGTAACAACTAGGCTATATTAATAAATAATAGCTTTATTTATATAGCACCTTTCATACATTAAAATGCCGCTCAATACATTGCTCATCAAACATCATAAAATAGAATACAAAACATGATAAAACATAGTAACATAGAATGACAAAAAATATATACAAACAAAAATTAAACATTAAAATAAAAGCATATCATTAAAACAGTAAAACCAAAGAGTAGAAAAAGAGTGACATGGTGAATATGTATGTTTTATGTACAAACCCCCAATTCCAAAAAAGTTGGGACAGTATGTAAAATGCACATAAAAGCAGAAAGCAGTGATTTGTAAATTATTTTACATATATTTAATTGAAACAGTACAACGAAAAGATACCGTTTTACCGTATCAACTTTATAGATTTTTGTAAATATACGCTACTTCCGAATTTGATGCCGTTCCAAAAAAGTTGGGAAGGGGGTAAAAAAACAAACTGGGACGTTAAAAAAAAAAAAAAGTCATATCTTTTCTTTGTACTGTTTTCAATTATTATCAAGATTTAAAAATGCTGCCCTAAAATACAATATAAAAAGAGAAAATAATAAAATATAATGTTCAAGAGACTGTTCTGAATCAACAGACCTACATCACCAGTGACATTGGCTCAACTGAAGGAAGTCCTTTTTGTCATATTTGTCTAAACAGGCTAATCTTTCTCATGTCAAAAACGTCAGAAAACAAAACTTGAAGCTGACGTTAGTAAAAGTTTGCTGCTGTTTAGTTTCTTTCTCCATTAATTTTCGATCAACAACAAATGCCAAATAAGTTAGGCTACCTTCACATTTAGACATATGTATGTTATGTGAAAACACTAGCTAGTTAGTAGCCGACTTGCTATTGATAAGACTAACTTATGAAAAAGTCTGTCGTACTATTAACCAGGCTTTAAGTGAACTGATAGATGTGAGTATTTTACGTATTTAGTGTAGACTAGATCGCTAAATAATAACAAAACTAAAAACAGTAACGTTAGTCTAACAGTTAGGCCTAGTTCTCAGCGCGAACAGCAAGCCATTTTATTTTATCTACAATTGCAATCACAGCATGCAATTATTAGATATTAGAGTGTTTTTAATTATTACTACCATGTAAAGAGTTACTAAAGAGTTAAGTGTTACAGTAAAATATGTACTTATCACTGGGCGTTTCCAGGAAGGTACTTGTGTATAAAAGCAGGAACATTTGTAATGCTGCACATACTGTAACTCTGAGACAGAGACAGCAACACTGGTGCAGCAGACTGATCAGCACACACCTTTACTGAAAAACCAGCACGTAAACATGAGCGGTAAGTTTGACTTTTTTTCAAATGTACCTGTTAGAACTGATTCACCATGAAAAGCAGACGATCAGCTGTATAAGAAGTTAAAGGAGGAACCTCCCAACATCCAAGTTCAGTTTGGCACAGATGCCCTTTCTCAAGCTGTTTATCATCATGGCCTGGGTTAGACCATGGGTCAGTACTGAGAGTGTAACATTTTTTTCATTCATAAATCCTTACCAGGGATTCACTTTAATTTAGCTTGTTGAACACTTAATTTACTTATGTGTGCATATATTGCGCCAAGATGTAAATGAAATGCTTTCTTCCTGTAGTAACAATTCCTTGTTTGAGTATGCATCATGTTTGCCAAAATGCAAAAGAAAATGCAACAATAATGTTCCTTTTTCATAGTACTTTATGTCTTAGTAGCCTACAACACTGCTATAATGCAAATTAAACTTAATTTGAAATATGAATCACATTCCCTTCCTGAGACCGTAAATGTGGTGCCACTATTCAAATACATTTCAAATTAAATTCTTTATTCAGACAGGAAATGCATTTTCTTCCTAGTATTAACTGCCAAAAGTAAAAATTGAAATGTTATTTGGGTTAGTGATTTAATTTGCTCTGTTGGTGCCAATCTGCATTTGAATGGATCTATATGGGAATTGGGTGGGACTAGATTAAACTGTAAATTACATGGGAATAGTATGGAACACATGGTTGGCTAAATGGCTGTAAGTCATCAAGGGTCTGCGGTATCAAACAACCCTCAAACCATCACTCTGCTGCCAGATATGCAGTAGATATGGATCGATCACTTGAAGGGTTGTTTCTCCCGACTCATTTTCCTATTGAACTCTATGGAAAAATTACAGTTTAATCTAGTCCCACCCAATTCCCATAGAGATCCATTCAAATGCAGATAGGTTATAGTATCGCTTGTAAGAGTACCTGAAAATAAGATATCAATAGTCTTTTGATATCCTTTTATATCCAGTCATGATAGCATCACCTGTTTACCTGTGGAATGTTTTTTGAAACATTTATTTTGCCCGTCACAACTTTTTTGCAGGCATGTTGCAGGCATCAAATTTGGAATTAGTGTATATATTTACAAAAATCAATAGAGTTGAGAAGGTAAAACATTAAATATCTTTTCTTTGTACTGCTTTCAATCAAATATATGTAAAAGAGAATTACAAATCCGCTGTTGCAGGTGTTATAATGAAATTAAACCAAAATTAAACCGCATACATTTAATAAAATAACAGCACTGATATAAGCTCCTGTATTTCCCTGGGAAACGGGAAATAGTTTGGTCGTGAATTACTGAGAACTCATGCCGCATGCTGGTGTTTTTACAGATAGCCCACCCCCCATTTTAGGGCACCAAAAGTAATTGGACAAATTGAACAAACTATCCCTTCAACCTCATAGTCACTGTTCCATTTCAATTCCAATGTGCTGGAGTACAGAGCTAAAACAACAAAAAATGTATCACTGTCCAAATACTTCTGGAGTGCACTATTGTTTCGTTCCTATGCTGCCTCGTGAGTGCGGCCCTTTAAATCTTTTGTATGCTAACGCATTTCCTTCGGGCTTCCTGATTAAAAATTACAGACATCAGTTGTGGATTTCCAGGGAGCATATGTATTTTCAGCATTCTCTATCTCGAGACTCGTTCGCATTTCCTATGGTATAACTTCATGTAGGCTACGTTGCCAGTTTTTTCTGCCGTGCTGAACCGCATTTTAAAGTAGCATTGTGGTGTTTGTTTCAGGCAGTATGCAGCGCTTACTTTATTGTTTGTCGTGGTTGTGTGCCGTGCTGTGGCTCACCATGTGCATTTGTTAAATGCATTTCTGCGTGAGTAGATATTTTGATAAACATTTTGTAAGTTGCCTGTTTGTATTTGAAATATGTGTTGCGGCCCCTTCGAGCCAGGGTCGTAACAACTAGGCTATATTAATAAATAATAGCTTTATTTATATAGCACCTTTCATACATTAAAATGCCGCTCAATACATTGCTCATCAAACATCATAAAATAGAATACAAAACATGATAAAACATAGTAACATAGAATGACAAAAAATATATACAAACAAAAATTAAACATTAAAATAAAAGCATATCATTAAAACAGTAAAACCAAAGAGTAGAAAAAGAGTGACATGGTGAATATGTATGTTTTATGTACAAACCCCCAATTCCAAAAAAGTTGGGACAGTATGTAAAATGCACATAAAAGCAGAAAGCAGTGATTTGTAAATTATTTTACATATATTTAATTGAAACAGTACAACGAAAAGATACCGTTTTACCGTATCAACTTTATAGATTTTTGTAAATATACGCTACTTCCGAATTTGATGCCGTTCCAAAAAAGTTGGGAAGGGGGTAAAAAAACAAACTGGGACGTTAAAAAAAAAAAAAAAAGTCATATCTTTTCTTTGTACTGTTTTCAATTATTATCAAGATTTAAAAATGCTGCCCTAAAATACAATATAAAAAGAGAAAATAATAAAATATAATGTTCAAGAGACTGTTCTGAATCAACAGACCTACATCACCAGTGACATTGGCTCAACTGAAGGAAGTCCTTTTTGTCATATTTGTCTAAACAGGCTAATCTTTCTCATGTCAAAAACGTCAGAAAACAAAACTTGAAGCTGACGTTAGTAAAAGTTTGCTGCTGTTTAGTTTCTTTCTCCATTAATTTTCGATCAACAACAAATGCCAAATAAGTTAGGCTACCTTCACATTTAGACATATGTATGTTATGTGAAAACACTAGCTAGTTAGTAGCCGACTTGCTATTGATAAGACTAACTTATGAAAAAGTCTGTCGTACTATTAACCAGGCTTTAAGTGAACTGATAGATGTGAGTATTTTACGTATTTAGTGTAGACTAGATCGCTAAATAATAACAAAACTAAAAACAGTAACGTTAGTCTAACAGTTAGGCCTAGTTCTCAGCGCGAACAGCAAGCCATTTTATTTTATCTACAATTGCAATCACAGCATGCAATTATTAGATATTAGAGTGTTTTTAATTATTACTACCATGTAAAGAGTTACTAAAGAGTTAAGTGTTACAGTAAAATATGTACTTATCACTGGGCGTTTCCAGGAAGGTACTTGTGTATAAAAGCAGGAACATTTGTAATGCTGCACATACTGTAACTCTGAGACAGAGACAGCAACACTGGTGCAGCAGACTGATCAGCACACACCTTTACTGAAAAACCAGCACGTAAACATGAGCGGTAAGTTTGACTTTTTTTCAAATGTACCTGTTAGAACTGATTCACCATGAAAAGCAGACGATCAGCTGTATACGAAGTTAAAGGAGGAACCTCCCAACATCCAAGTTCAGTTTGGCACAGATGCCCTTTCTCAAGCTGTTTATCATCATGGCCTGGGTTAGACCATGGGTCAGTACTGAGAGTGTAACATTTTTTTCATTCATAAATCCTTACCAGGGATTCACTTTAATTTAGCTTGTTGAACACTTAATTTACTTATGTGTGCATATATTGCGCCAAGATGTAAATGAAATGCTTTCTTCCTGTAGTAACAATTCCTTGTTTGAGTATGCATCATGTTTGCCAAAATGCAAAAGAAAATGCAACAATAATGTTCCTTTTTCATAGTACTTTATGTCTTAGTAGCCTACAACACTGCTATAATGCAAATTAAACTTAATTTGAAATATGAATCACATTCCCTTCCTGAGACCGTAAATGTGGTGCCACTATTCAAATACATTTCAAATTAAATTCTTTATTCAGACAGGAAATGCATTTTCTTCCTAGTATTAACTGCCAAAAGTAAAAATTGAAATGTTATTTGGGTTAGTGATTTAATTTGCTCTGTTGGTGCCAATCTGCATTTGAATGGATCTATATGGGAATTGGGTGGGACTAGATTAAACTGTAAATTACATGGGAATAGTATGGAACACATGGTTGGCTAAATGGCTGTAAGTCATCAAGGGTCTGCGGTATCAAACAACCCTCAAACCATCACTCTGCTGCCAGATATGCAGTAGATATGGATCGATCACTTGAAGGGTTGTTTCTCCCGACTCATTTTCCTATTGAACTCTATGGAAAAATTACAGTTTAATCTAGTCCCACCCAATTCCCATAGAGATCCATTCAAATGCAGATAGGTTATAGTATCGCTTGTAAGAGTACCTGAAAATAAGATATCAATAGTCTTTTGATATCCTTTTATATCCAGTCATGATAGCATCACCTGTTTACCTGTGGAATGTTTTTTGAAACATTTATTTTGCCCGTCACAACTTTTTTGCAGGCATGTTGCAGGCATCAAATTTGGAATTAGTGTATATATTTACAAAAATCAATAGAGTTGAGAAGGTAAAACATTAAATATCTTTTCTTTGTACTGCTTTCAATCAAATATATGTAAAAGAGAATTACAAATCCGCTGTTGCAGGTGTTATAATGAAATTAAACCAAAATTAAACCGCATACATTTAATAAAATAACAGCACTGATATAAGCTCCTGTATTTCCCTGGGAAACGGGAAATAGTTTGGTCGTGAATTACTGAGAACTCATGCCGCATGCTGGTGTTTTTACAGATAGCCCACCCCCCATTTTAGGGCACCAAAAGTAATTGGACAAATTGAACAAACTATCCCTTCAACCTCATAGTCACTGTTCCATTTCAATTCCAATGTGCTGGAGTACAGAGCTAAAACAACAAAAAATGTATCACTGTCCAAATACTTCTGGAGTGCACTATTGTTTCGTTCCTATGCTGCCTCGTGAGTGCGGCCCTTTAAATCTTTTGTATGCTAACGCATTTCCTTCGGGCTTCCTGATTAAAAATTACAGACATCAGTTGTGGATTTCCAGGGAGCATATGTATTTTCAGCATTCTCTATCTCGAGACTCGTTCGCATTTCCTATGGTATAACTTCATGTAGGCTACGTTGCCAGTTTTTTCTGCCGTGCTGAACCGCATTTTAAAGTAGCATTGTGGTGTTTGTTTCAGGCAGTATGCAGCGCTTACTTTATTGTTTGTCGTGGTTGTGTGCCGTGCTGTGGCTCACCATGTGCATTTGTTAAATGCATTTCTGCGTGAGTAGATATTTTGATAAACATTTTGTAAGTTGCCTGTTTGTATTTGAAATATGTGTTGCGGCCCCTTCGAGCCAGGGTCGTAACAACTAGGCTATATTAATAAATAATAGCTTTATTTATATAGCACCTTTCATACATTAAAATGCCGCTCAATACATTGCTCATCAAACATCATAAAATAGAATACAAAACATGATAAAACATAGTAACATAGAATGACAAAAAATATATACAAACAAAAATTAAACATTAAAATAAAAGCATATCATTAAAACAGTAAAACCAAAGAGTAGAAAAAGAGTGACATGGTGAATATGTATGTTTTATGTACAAACCCCCAATTCCAAAAAAGTTGGGACAGTATGTAAAATGCACATAAAAGCAGAAAGCAGTGATTTGTAAATTATTTTACATATATTTAATTGAAACAGTACAACGAAAAGATACCGTTTTACCGTATCAACTTCATAGATTTTTGTAAATATACGCTACTTCCGAATTTGATGCCGTTCCAAAAAAGTTGGGAAGGGGGTAAAAAAACAAACTGGGACGTTAAAAAAAAAAAAAAAAGTCATATCTTTTCTTTGTACTGTTTTCAATTATTGTCAAGATTTAAAAATGCTGCCCTAAAATACAATATAAAAAGAGAAAATAATAAAATATAATGTTCAAGAGACTGTTCTGAATCAAAAGACCTACATCACCAGTGACATTGGCTCAACTGAAGGAAGTCCTTTTTGTCATATTTGTCTAAACAGGCTAATCTTTCTCATGTCAAAAACGTCAGAAAACAAAACTTGAAGCTGACGTTAGTAAAAGTTGGCTGCTGTTTAGTTTCTTTCTCCATTAATTTTCGATCAACAACAAATGCCAAATAAGTTAGGCTACCTTCACATTTAGACATATGTATGTTATGTGAAAACACTAGCTAGTTAGTAGCCGACTTGCTATTGATAAGACTAACTTATGAAAAAGTCTGTCGTACTATTAACCAGGCTTTAAGTGAACTGATAGATGTGAGTATTTTACGTATTTAGTGTAGACTAGATCGCTAAATAATAACAAAACTAAAAACAGTAACGTTAGTCTAACAGTTAGTTCTCAGCGCGAACAGCAAGCCATTTTATTTTATCTGAGGCGTTTTTTTTTCTAACTTGTAATGTTAGCTTTGCTGTTTGTCTTGCTATCTTTATACATTTTATACTCAACTATTAGTCTTATTGTCGCTTTGACAAACACACCAAACTCCGTTGACAAATCTTGATATTTTAAAAGTTTCCTCGTTGAATATTGGAGGTGAACGCTGGTTTTCAATGACTTTTAAGTCTTTGCATTTTCCCTGTCAAATAAACAAATAAGGTGTAGGCATATGCAACTAAATGTCGGGTTTTTTATTATAGGCTACTGAAATCAAAACACGAAATTATAAAAGTAGGAAATATAAATTAGAGTGCAAATAACAACGCTCGCTATAATTAGATATAACAGAATACCTTTGTCAATGTTTCTGGTTGATCCGACGCTAAGTAGGCTAAACACGATTATTAATGGTGTAGGCTACAGCATTTGCTCTCTATTAAAACTCGAAAGGAGGGTTTGTGTCACGGCTCTGGAACCATGGGATATTGCCGCGGTTCATGACGCTGAGTTGAGTTGATTTTGTGCTGATGAGAGTTGGGTAGGCTAGTAGGCGACTGTAGGGAGCCTATCTTTTAACCGTTAGCAGTAGTAGCCTAATAATCACTTTGGAATGAGCTGGGGCGATTATCTAATTCACAAAAATGTGTGCAATATTGTTAGATCAAATTAAAATGTATTCGTAAATGATTATAAAACAGATTTGTGCGACCTATTTTATTTTGTTGGGCGCATCACTACTGCTGCTCAACCTAGGTTATAACTAGTGACACCGGCTCCCGGCTGTAGTAGAAAGCAGGCAGAGTCGAGAGCCAGAGCTAAGAGCCAGAGCCGTGGGTAAGCACGATTCCCTCGAACTATCGAGTCGACTCGGACGACTCAGCATAAAGAGTCGTTCAAAAATACCGATTCGTTCGCGAACTGCACGTCACTAATAAAAATATGGAAAAAGTCACTGTGACGTCACCCATTGCCTTCCCACGGCCTCGTAAAAACCAAATTGAAGCTCCGGATGCATTTTTCGCCGCCAGTTTGTACAAAATGTGTCTCCTCCGTGGAGCCGAAGAGGACTCAACCTGTCCCTCTGATTGGTCCTGAACAAATGTTAAAACCCTGTCCAAACGACAAAATATTTTAAAAAATCAGCACATGGAGAGGCATTAGATGAAGGAAAGCCACTTATTGCAATTAAATTTTTTTGTGGGAAAAATTTATTTTGACCACATTGCTGCCATTGACTTCCATGGTGAAAGACCTATACTGGAGCCAATCGCAGTGGCGCTAGTGAGCAACGGCACAATTGCAGCTCCCAGCCCAACCAGGAAGTGAGCTTCAAAACGAAAGCCCAGTCTTGGCCCCTTGGTAGAAACACACATGCTTATTTAAATACATTAGGCTATTTATGTTATGGTTATTATCTCACCAAAAAATATGTTTTCAATGTAAGAAAATGCCAAGTTACTCACGCATAACCTACAAAGCACTGTCTGTAAGTCCTTAATTCGAACCTGCAAAAACTAGGCCTGCCGTTAAAAGTATTGATATCAAAATGTGGCTAAGTTACAACTAACAATATTGCCTATCGTAGCTCACACTAAATAAACTAGCTCTATTCCAAAGCAATTGCTATCCAAACTTTCCTAAATTATTTAATGCAACTTGGCCCTGTGTTTCTTCATCTTTGCATGTGAAGAGATTGTGGTCATTCAAACTTTAAATGTCAAATAACAAAAATGGCCTCATGGAACAACATATCATTTCAATTAATGTTTTAAACAGTTGACAAATAATTACACTCCAGAAAGGATATGTTTATACTTTGTTGTAAAGTTTTAAAATGTTCGCTGCTGCTACAGATTTCTCTGCAATTCACAAACAGACATTTACACCAAGAACGATAATTTACAATAGAGAAAGGGGGGATGAATAAATAAATGCAGATAAAAAATAGAAATATGTTGATGTTGAAATATGGTATACTTTGTTTCATCTCAGTTGTCAAATTCTGTGAAACAGACACCATAAAAATACATTATTACTGCTTTTTGCCTTTTTATTCTATATTATTTTTTCTTCTTCAGTTACACAGATATTGTGATGTATCGTAGATGAATTGTCTTGCAATGTATCGAGTATCGCAGAATCGCTGTTCCGTCCATCGTTATCGTGGGCAACGTATCGTGATAGTATCACCCCTATACGTGATGCTGATTATTTTACACAGAAGACTGTACACACTTGAAAACTAAATAGAATATCACTTGCTGCTGGAGTGCATAAATACAGCGGTATTTCATTTTGACTTGTACCATCATAGATTCTACTCTTTATTTGTTGATTAGAAATGGAATCATCCATACATGGAGTAGCCTATACTGGACACTGGACATGTGGCCAGGCCTGAAATATATGAAAACATACACTGTTGACATACAGAGTAGTAGTCGATAAGATTTCAGTCATAGGATAACATGTAGGCCTAATTGGTGGAGTTCAAAGGGTAGAAATAAAAACAATAGGTGAAAGTATACATTTAATAGCCTAATGCAATCACAGCATGCAATTATACAGCTACTCATATAGCTTTAGAATACTTCTAAAAAGGATTTGAAATGTACACAGACAAAGATTAAGATCCACCTTTCAAAAGGTACCTACCAATATTATCACGTTAGCGATCAATATTGGTATGAGGCATAAGAGGCATAGAGAAATAGCCTACACAAAACTGCAGTAGGGAAATACAAGGCCTTTTTGTACAGGTCACTATCATGGGTGGCAGCACACACTCTAGCCGAATGCAGCAGTCGTAGGCCACTTACTATTTTGAAGAGTATGAATTTGGTTCAAACCTTCTCTCAAAGAGCCTATCTGCCCAGTGATGAGTACATGTTGTTTGAAATACAGTAGACCAACATAGCTACAGAACTGTAAAGCAGTCAGATATAAAAAACACAGTACTGGAAATTCCTGATAGTGTAGAGAGCTGAAGTTTGGCTTGGTGGTGCTCATTTGAATTTCCTGTCGTTTGCAGCTTTTGACCAAGCCAAACTTAACACTTAAAACCTAGTTTTTTGTTATTAATACAAGAGATTTTGGAGATGTCTTCTAAACCGAAAGTGCATCAGGTACTGTATATAGTACAGTAAGCAAGCGAATGTTCATTTGTACAACGGCGAATGTTCATTTGTACAACGTTTAAAAATATATATTATTGTTTCTATACGTGAACATGATTTTCTTAGCATGTATAAATATTTTATGCATTTTACAGTCTGTGGCTGTAGCCAGAGGAGCGTCTTAAGTGCTTTGGGCTATTAATAGCACCCTCCTAATTTATTGCACTGTAGTGTAGCTGGAGAAGCTGAGGTTTTTGCAAGCGGCTACCCTTTTAAAAAATACTGCGTCAAAATTTACGGGGTTTTCTTAAAGCTGTAGTTTATAATTTCAGACAACCATGAATACTGTAATTGAGACGGACGCGTCTCAACCACTAGAGGCAAAGTTTATAGAGTTTTTCAAAAAAAGAGCAGAGAATGGGGCATCAGTTGGTCTTTGGGCACACAGAGCATCAATGCACATGTGCAGAGTGAGAATCTCAGCTCTAGCTTGTTTCAGATTGGTGCAATTTTAGGTGTTACAATTGCCCCCCAAACAGTTTTTCCACTTGACCGCTGTCTTGTTCAATATATTTGATATTGTTATTTTCGCATTATGAGTGAATTTCACATACTGTAGTGTAAGCGGTCATTGGTGGCTCAGTCATGTTTTATGTTTGATGTGCCAATTTTCATTGAAGCTAGAACATTTGGCAGCCTTTTCCTGATGGTTGAATATAATTTTTTTGTAATGTTATTGTACATAATATAGGCTATGGCGTATTAGTGTCTTCCTGGGCTATACTTCCTGGGCTTAGGGAATGGAAAATACTCATTCCAATTTACTGTGCGCTGATATGTGCTATATGAATATAAAATTTCCCTTGGAGTCTTTATGAATGGGAACATTATTATTTTTTTAATTACAGAGAAATGTGATCCCAGGGCATGCAGAAAAAGAATACATACTGTAGAGTACAGGAAAAAGTGATGTTTTATTGAGGTACAAGAGTGTCATGGTTTATGACCTTTTTCCCTTGCGGTTGTGTTCCTCGGTCGCCACTAGTGGGCGCTGCTTCGTTGGTGGAGTTTTGGCTCCTTTCCTTCTTCTCACGAAGAAGTTCTCATCAATGTTGCACAGCTGCACATGGTTGCCGGTGAGCTATTTAAGCCCAGGTTCCTTTTGTTCTGGGCTTCGATATTAATTGTTCTTTGTGATTGTTTGTTGTTTGTGCTGTGGTGTGTTGTATGGCATTATTTGTGCTGTTTTGTGTGTGGTTTAATTAGCCCTTTTAAAGTTTTAGTCGTATGATTTGATCTAGTGTTTTAAGGAGACCATTTTGCTCCGTTGTGCTTTTATTGGGGTTTTGCGGTACGGGCCTTTGTGCTTTGAGCTTCAGGTTGAATTCCGGTTTTGTGTGCTCATTTCAGTTGCCGCTTTCTGGTCCTTTGTTTGTCGTTTTTGCCTAGATCGTTTGCCATTCTCTGTCTTTCTCCTCTCTCTATCTGCTGTCTTTTGTGATGGCAAGAGGAGTTTGTTTATTAAGAGACAGGGTGTTTTATCTTACTGACTTTAGGGCTCTATTTATTCTTAGAGGCAGGGCTAGTATTTTCTATTGAGCTTGCGTTAGTCAGATAACCGATAATTCCGGTGCAGCTGTCCTCTCGCCCCTGTGTGCCTTTATCTGTATATGGAGTTTGACGATTTTGTTAGGAACTTTAGTTCTGTTTCGTCTGTCGATGCATGTCTTGTACCTTTTATCCTTATATGGAGTTTGATGATTCTGTTTGGAACTGTAGTTCTGTTTCGTCTGTCGGTGCATGACTTGTGTCTTTATCCTTATATGGAGTTTGACGATTTTGTTCGGAACTGTAGTTCTGTTTCGTCTGTCGGTGCATGTCTTCCTGTGGGGAGGATTGGGCGATGTTGTGGACATGTTTGCGTGTGACTGCGAGCCTCATTATAGCCTTGGAACTTTAATTATTGGTTCCCTCGCCTCATTACATTTCCCTTTACTGAGAGGCTAGGGCGTGTGTTTTCTATTTAAGCTAGTCATTCTGCTAGTAAAGTTATGGGACTGCGGTGCTCTGTCGGCTCTCCTGTAAAATGTTTCTCCCTCCTGGGAGATCGGGAGTTTACCCCTTTATTTATGCATGTGACTGCGAGCTTATGAAACTAGCCACGTAACGTTATCTCTGTTCCTTCGCCTTCTCGTTACATTCCTCTTTACCAAGAGGCAGGGCTTTTATTCTCTATACTCGTGTTAGTCAGTTAGCCGATAATTCCGGTGCAGCTGTCCTTTCGTCCCTGTGTGCCTTTTATCCTTATATGGAGTTTGACGATTTTGTTCGGAACTGTAGTTCTGTTTCGTCTGTCGGTGCATGTCTTCCTGTGGGGAAGATTGGGCGATGTTGTGGACATGTTTGCGTTTGACTACTAGTCTCTGAGAGTAGCCTTGGAACGTTAGATCCTGTTCTTTTCGCCTCCTGGTAATTCTAATTTGCATTAGTTTTCCGTGTTTGCTGTGTGTTTTGTTTGTGCCATTATGCTACTCGCCTGTTCTTTATGCGTCTCATTACCAAGACAGGGCGTTTGTTATTTCCGGCTCGTTCTCTAGTCACTTAGCTTGTAGAAGTTTGAGAGCCTAGTGCTTTGTTCTATTCACTTGGCTTGGTTTTCTTAGGGTAAGACCTGGCGTTTGCGCTTCTACTTATTGGTGTGTCACAGTGAGCCGGTTAGTAGCTTTGGTACGTGTTCCCTGTCTTGTCTCCTCCCTTATCTGCGGGGTTTCCCGCCTTAGTGGCCTAAGGGCTTAAAGAATCCCCTTGCTGCGTTTGGCTCCTCCTACCTCACACGTCACGCCCCATTACACAAGAGTGGATGACTAGGTTACATATTTAGGTGTGTGTAACAGTATGATATTAATGTTTTCATCTTAAAGCATCAGAAGGGGCAAATGTATAAACATAGTTCTTCTCCCAAATGTAATTTTAGCCAGACATTTTAGTCCGAATTTAGTCACATGCACTCTAATCTATAAGAAGTTTTTCATAGCAAATGAGCGTAATTTTAAATACATATTAACTTCACACGTAGTATTTGTGCTGTATAAAAATTATAATTTGTGGTATTCTTTCTTAAGATATTAACTCCTAATATATTGCAAAGCTAATTAGATTTTCTTTAGTAACTAATGAGGGGAGGGTCTGAACTTGAAGTGGCATGCATCAGGACCATTCCGGTGCAATCTAGTGCACTCAGTCATACTATACTCCTTCACAATACAGAATCTTGTGGAAAAAGTTGTTTAATTTGTTTGAATACATTTCAAAATGGCTCCAAAGAAATGTTTGAAGAGACACGTGGATGCTAAGAAAGCACTTGAAGCCATTCTTGCCTCCAGTGATGAGGACTCTGGAAAAGTGAGCACACGTTCAGGGGATGAAGAATTATTTTTCTTTGGCATGGATCCAATTGAAGATGATGTCAGGTGAGTTTATTTATTTTTCAGGTCATAACTATGTTACTAAAGCACATAGCTAAACCATTCACAATACCAATTGTAAATCCACTAGCTAAGCGAATAGCTGAACCATTAGCAAAGCACAAAGCAAAACCAGTGGCTTATTTATCCTTTATTTAGCCAGGAAGATCCCAATTAAATACAATATCTGGTCAGGATGGAAACAAAAAAACTAAAAGTTTCACGTAAAAAAACTATTTCACATGGTTGTATAAACATGTAAAAATTAAACAAGGAGAAAGAGGAATTTGAAAAGAGAAACATATAGTCCATACCAATGATGTCCATACCAATGATATCCATAACACAGTCCATATCGAATCAAGGCTATGTGAACTAACAACAAGTTTCCTTCAAGGTAGTTTGCAGAATAGTGATGGGCAGTTTGGCCCTTTTCTGTGAGTCGGTTCTTTCGTTTGGTTTCAAGAGTTTGATAAAACACACAACCTCTACGCGACCCACAATCCGGAATTGCTCTATATTGCTCAAGAGTTGCTCAGAGTTTTTGGTTAGCTAACTTGGAGTTCAGTACTCCCCCACAGTGTTGTCATAGAGCTCCAAGCCCCCAAATCACAAAATATCTGAGCTCCAAGCCCCACAAAATATCACAAAACATCTGAGCTCCAAGCCCCACAAACAAAACATCTGAGCTCCAAGCCCCACAAACAAAACATCTGAGCTCCAAGCCCCACAAACAAAACATCTGAGCTCCAAGCCCCACAAAACATCACAAAATATCTGAGCTCCAAGCCCCACAAAACATCACACTCAGAGATCTTGACACTCAGAGTCACTTCTGCTTATTTCTACTTCATCACAATAATTTTTCTACCTATTTATCCTCTCTATTTTGTTTTTATAATCAATATAATTCAATTAATCCACTCACCCACTGGAGCTCCGTCACCGGTGTAGGACCACACTTGGGGCCAACGGAGTGCGGGTAATTGCTCTCTGCAGACTTTTTTAAAAAAGGTGTCTGCTTACCTCTCACTATTGACCGGTCTCTAACTTGAAGAAAAACACCGCACGCCGTTGGTTCCCTCCTGTATCCCCCCCGGGATCTTGGACTCCTGGCTGGCTCGCCAAATGCGGAAGTAAGTCCTTTGACTCCCTCCTCGTTAAATTCAATTTGAGATGGGTTTTTCGAGTGGAAGAATTCTCAAGATAAAGATGAAGGAAATAGCAGAAGTATAATCTTTTATTAAATGGTCAAACGTTGATTCAACATGGGAAAACCACAAACCTATGCAGAGGATTCAGAATTCCCCGAACAATAACAAACATTAGTTTTTACAATATCATAACTCCTCCTTTATGTTGCTAATACACCAATGATATGTGGTAACACCTTTTTATAATATCTTATTTTATCCAATAACAAATTAGGCAAAACATTAATATGTTATATGACCTGTTCTTACCCTATGCGCTTGGGGGCACTCTTGATCTATCAAATAAAATTGTTTGTGAACTCTCCTCCCACATGTTCGGTCAGCACGATCTATAAGTACAACTCCTGCTTTGTTATGGAACACAGGAGGAAAACATTCCTGTTTTGACTGGTGTGCTAGATGCCCTCGTCCTTGCTGACAGAGAACTATCCTGCACCCTCTCACAACCCCCCATCTCAGTACTTTTCCACTAGATCTTGACTGTATTATTTAATTATTTATATATTTGCATATGAGGCTTTCTTGGGCCTACGGCTTACTTCCACAGAGTCGGAGTTGCACGATTTTGGTACTTCCGGTTAGTACAGTGCTGTTCGTTCATTTGATTCTTTCAAACTACCCGAGCTAATTCTTTTTCTTCCAGTGGTGCAAGCTGGAATTATAAGTTGGTAGCAATTAATTATCGTATATCACGATGCGTCACATGACAGTACCGTGACATTATTTTTAATAGACATTGCCCAGCCCTATTGGGTAGTGCTGTAGCTACATATCTTTTAACCATTAGTAGTACTAGTCATAATAACTTTGGAATGAGTTAGGGCAATTATCTACAGTTCTGCTCATGAGGTTTACATACCCCTTCACTTTTTGCACACTTCATTGTGTTGTAGATTTAATTTTAAATGGATAGAATTGCCATGGGGGCTTGAAGTGAGATGATTAGGTGGAGTATGACTGGAGAACACACCTTCTGTGAGCACCATAAATCATTGGACAGCGACACATTTTTTGTTATTTTGGTTCTGTACTCTAGCACTTTGAGTTTGAAAGGATACAATGACAATGAGGTTGAAGGGCAGATTGTCAGCTGAGGGCATTTTCATCCATATCGGATGAACCGTTTAAAAATTATAGAACCTTTTGTACATTGTCCCCCCATTTTTGGGCATCAAAAAATATTGGACAGTTTAACATAATGTAGAATAAATGCATCATTTTTAATATTTGGTTGCATATCTGTTGGAGCTAAAAGTAGAACTTAAATTGAAGAAAATAAGAATCATGAGTTATTCATTATTTAATTACGAAATACATTATGATGCATATATATATATAATATGAAATGTATTTATGTACCTAATTTATTATGAATGGGAGATTGAGTCAACCTACCATACTCACCTGTGTGCGATGGTGGTGACACGCCCCCCTGTGCCTCGTGCGCAAGCTGGTCTACCGTGTATATAATGAATGGAACTGTTTGACCGGCTGGTTAGATGGCGGAGAGCTACAGTTTTTCAACCACATTTACAGAGCATTTATATAATATTTACCTTACCTTGTTGTGAATTATTAGAAGCAGTGATAAACGAAATCGTGACAAATCTTGTTTTATTATTTGAGAAGTCAACCGGAGTTTTTGTAAATAAATCGCATATAATTTTCTCTGATACAACCTCTCTGTGCGTGCTTCCTGGATAATGTGTGTCGGCGAAACTCCCCGCCTAACCTCAGTGACTAAATAGTTTTGTTTTAAGGATTAGTCATTACAAAGTTGAAAAACTCAAGCGAGCTGAGACGGAAAGCTTGGATGTTACGCGAACGGCTGTGCGTGAGTAAAACAAGGAATTCATTTAAACTATTATTCAACCATAAATAATGGCAACAAAGCAGTTTGATACTCCTGCTGAGGCAGAGGAGTATTTAAAATCACAACTTGCAACCCGCAGGGGAAAACTGGGGGTATGCACCAGGAAAATGAATGAAATAAAATTGCTTCTTGTACCGTGTGGAAATGTGAACCGTGTTCATGAATGTGTGGACATGTTCAATAAAGCTACTGATGAACTTGAGAATGTGCATCTTTCTGTGCAAGAGTTTTTGTCTGATGAGGAAAGGAAAAGTGACAATGAGGAGTGGTATGAGCCTAGGAAGCTGAATTTCAGCTATTTTGTGAAGGATGTGGAAACGTGGATAAAGGCACAAGGACAGCAACCACACCTGGAACCCATTGAACTAAAGGATGTTGCTGTGGAATCATATGTTATCAAATCACCAGAGAGTGCTTCTAATGTGCTTCCTAAAGGATCCAGAACCAGATCCAGATCATCCAGATCATCCTCTTCTCGTAGTGCATTTCTACATTCTTCTTCTTCATCATCAAATTCAGCTAACACCTCTGCTGCTGCTAAAATAGCTGCTGCTGAAAAGGCAGCTCTGCAGGCTCGGTCTGCCTCTTTAAAGCACATCCATGCACTTAGGATGGAAGAAATAGTTTTGCAGTCAAGAATGGAAGAGGTGGAACTGGCAGCAGAGATAGCTGCAGCGGATGCCAAAATGAATGTTCTCCTAAGCAAAGATGAGTCTGCGCCACAAGGAGATCCTATGAATGTATATAATGATGGGGCAGACAACGCATCTGAACCACCAGATCAACCCACACTTCCTGACACCTCCGTTGTGGATTTCATTCCAGTGTCTTCTGTACCCAAGACCCCACTGCAGAGGGCAGTGGTGATACACAGTAGCCCTCAGGGTGGCGATGTTGCAGCAGGTCCCCAAGGACAAGGCCCAGACCTCAGTAATATCTCTCAGGATAGTATCAGTGTGATGGTGCAGAAACAGAACGAAATTGCTCAGTTGGTGATCAGACAGCAAAATCTATCCCTGTTACCAAAAAGGGAACTAACCGTGTTTGATGGGAATCCACTATCCTATCAGTCTTTCATGCATGCATTCAAACATCTCATAGAGGACAAGACAAGTAGTGGCCAGGATAGGCTCTACTTCCTTGAGCAATTCACATCAGGTCAGGCCAGAGATTTGGTGCGCAGCTGTCTCCACATGGATGCGCAAATGGGATATCCAGAAGCAATGCGACTGTTGAAGAAACATTTCGGTGATGAAATGAAAATTGCAAATGCTTACCTGGATAAGGCACTGAACTGGCCAGCTGTGAAAGCAGATGATGGAAAGGCACTGCATGCATATGGCTTATACCTGAGGGAATGCTCCAATGCGATGCAAGGCATGGATTATATGGATGAATTGGATGTGACATCTACTTTAAAACTGATTATATCCAAACTCCCATACAAACTCAGAGATCGGTGGCGTGGCAAAGCATATGAGCTCTCTGAGAAATCAAAAACACGAGCCCGATTCATACACGTTGTGGAGTTTATGGAAGCACAGGCCAACATCTTACTGCATCCAGCATTTGGCGACATTAAGGACTCTGACCTTACTCCCAACAAAAGGCTAACTGCAAAGACTACCGACCCGAAGACAGCCAAGAGAGGCAGTAGCTTTGTAACCACTGTGACAGTGGCTGAAGTAGGCAATACCAGACAAGGATTCACAGGACAGCAACGGGCTGAGACCAGTGTTGCTACATCAGGGCTATGTTGTCACTGCGAAGGAAAACATGCAATCGTGGACTGCTTCAAATTCAGATCAGAACCACATGAAAATAAGTTTGAGTGCTTGAAAAGGAATGGTCACTGCTTCGGATGCTTGAAGAAGGGCCATATGAGCAAAGAGTGTAAGAGGCGACTGGATTGTCAAATATGTCAAGGCAAACATCCAACACTACTCCACATCAATAGGGACGTGAAGCAGGGAACTAGGCGAGCTCCGGGTCCCACAGAACAAAAGAAAACCCCTAGCAGCAATGGACTGGTCTCGACAGATCAATTAACAGGGGCCGGCAAAGAATGTGCATTAGCAATTGTCCCGGTCCAAGTCAAAGTTGCCAAAGGAAGCAAGTCTGTTCTGACCTATGCCTTTCTTGACCCGGGAAGTTCAGCTACATTCTGCACCGAGAACATCATGAACAAGCTGAATGCCAAAGGTCGCAGAACTCAGATTCTTTTGCGCACTTTGGGTCAAGAAGGAACTGTCAAAAGCTATGAGTTGAAAGGACTGGAGATAAGCAACATAGATGGCGAGGGACATATTGAGTTGCCTGAAGTGTACACGCAAGTCAAGATACCTGTGTCTAAGCAGAACTTACTCACCCAGTCTGATTTGAAGAAATGGCCGTACCTCGGTGAAATCCAACTGCGAAAGATTGAAGCTGACGTTGAATTGTTGATAGGACTGAATGTTCCTAAAGCCATGGAACCCTGGCAAGTAATTAACAGCCAAGGGAACGGACCGTATGCAGTCAAGACACTGCTAGGATGGGTGGTCAACGGACCACTCAGCTCTTGTCCTGCTACGGAGGAATCTGGATCAAGGTCAGTAACAGCCAATCGTATTTCGATGGAGAAACTGAAGGACATGTTGGTCCAACAGTACAACCAGGATTTTCCTGAAAAGGATCATGAAGAGAAAAAAGAGATGTCATGTGAGGACAAGAGATTTGTGGACCTGGCAACAAGCTCTGTCATGCTGAAAAACAAACACTACCACCTACCTCTGCCTTTTCGGGACAAGAATGTTGTCATGCCGAATAACCGTAAGATGGCAGTGCAGCGGACAGTGAACCTTGCCAGGAGATTCAAAAGAGATTCTGCTTATGCTGCAGAGTACAAAACCTTTATGGACAACGTTCTCGCCAAAGGCTACGCAGAAAGGGTGCCTCAGGAGGAGCTCCTCAGGAACGATGGCCACGTGTGGCACATCCCACATCACGGGGTCTACCACAAACGAAAGAACAAGCTCAGAGTGGTGTTTGATTGTTCCTCATCATACAGAGGCCGATCCCTGAATGCAGAACTTCTCCAAGGCCCCGACCTGGCAAACTCACTTCTCGGCGTCTTACTCAGGTTCCGTCAGGAACGGATAGCCATTATGGCGGACATAGAAGCCATGTACTACCAAGTAAAGGTACATGAAGACCACCGCGACTTCCTCAGATTTCTTTGGTGGCCAGGAGGAGATACGACAAAGCCACTGGAAGCATACCGGATGAATGTTCATCTCTTCGGGGCTGTGTCGTCTCCAAGCATCGCTAACTTTGCTCTGAAGCAAACAGGATGTGACAACCCGGACCAGTACAGCATGGAAGTACTTCACACTATCAAGCATGGATTTTATGTGGACGATTGTCTCAAGTCAGTGGCTTCTGCCACCGAAGCAGTCGACCTGATAACGGACCTTAGAGACGCATGCTCCCAGGGAGGATTTTACTCTGACTAAATGGGTCAGCAACAGTCAGGAGGTACTCAGAACTGTCCCTGAAAGTCACCGAGCTGCATTGGTGCAGAAACTCGACCTGGACCCAGAGAAACCACCTCTTGAGAGGGTTCTAGGTATCCAGTGGAACATCCAAAGGGACACCTTTACCTTTGTGGTCTCGATCCAGAACAGAGCTCCTACCAGACGGGCGATCCTCTCCATAGTCAGCTCCGTCTATGACCCCCTGGGCTTCCTTTCGCCCTTTATCCTCACAGCGAAGCAAATCCTGCAGAGGCTCTGCACGGAGAAATGTGGATGGGATGACGTCATCCCAGATGAGCTGTCGAAGCCATGGCAAAGATGGCTGATGGAGCTAGAACAGCTCAGCAGATTTGAAGTTGACCGATGCACGATGCCTACCAACTTCGGACATGCAAGGACTGCTGAGCTGCATCATTTCTGTGACGCCAGCGAGGTGGGGTTCGGGACTGTGAGCTATATCAGGCTCAAGAACGACAAAGGAGATGTTCACATTGCTTTTGTACTGGGGAAATCCAGAGTGACCCCATTAAAGCAAATCACGATCCCCAGGCTTGAGCTTGCAGCTGCAACACTAGTGGTAAAAGTCGACAGGATGTTGCAGAAGGAGCTTCAGATGAAACTGGAGAGTTCCACCTACTGGACAGATAGTACATCGGTACTAAAATATATCAACAACCAGACAACACGTTTTCATACGTATGTTGCAAATCGGATTGCAGTGATCCACAACCTGTCCCAAAGACACCAATGGAGGCACGTACGCACAAAAGAGAATCCAGCAGATGCCCGCCTCACGTGGATTGCACATTGAACCATTTCTGAATTCCACCACATGGCTGAGAGGCCCGGACTTCCTGTCTAAGGAAGAAGCTGAATGGCCAAGGGACCAGAAGACCTTAGCCACATCTCCCCAAGTGATCCAGAGGTGAAAGGGAACACAATCACTGTGAACTGCCTTAGCACAAGTAACAGTGCAACATGCAGGCTGATCGAGTACTACTCATCATGGAACAAGTTGCAAAGGGCAGTGGCCTGGTGGTTGAAATGGAAGAAACTCCTGCTGCTTCGATGTCAGAAGACAAAGGTCATTGTGACCCGCTCCAAAAGTAAAGAAAGGCAACAAGGCCTAACTTTGGAGGATTTAGATGAAGCAGAAAAGGCAATCCTCCTCCATGAACAACAGCGTTACTTTGAACCAGAGCTGACCCTTCTGAGGAATGGCAAACCGGTGAAAGCGGACAGCTCCCTACGCAAGCTGGATCCTGTCGTGGATGTTGAAGGCATCCTCAGGATTGGAGGACGGATGAGTAACGCAGCCATGCCAGTGAGTCTCAAGAACCCAATCATCCTTCCCAGAGACTCGCACGTGTCCCAACTGATCTTGCGTGATATACATCAGCAGGTTGGACACTCGGGACGGAACCACATGCTTTCCAGACTGAACCAGAAATTCTGGCTGCCTTCGGCCAACTCCTCGGCCAGGAAAATAATCAAGTCCTGTGTGTTTTGCAGACGCGTGCAAGCACGAGTAGGGGAGCAGAAGATGGCTGATCTGCCAGAGGATCGCATAGCTCCTGATCTCCCACCCTTCTCTCATGTGGGTATAGACTACTTCGGCCCTATGGAGGTCAAGAGAGGTCGAGCACACGTGAAGCGATGGGGGGTGATATTTACCTGCCTAGTGAGTCGAGCTGTGCACCTCGAAGTGGCAAGCACCTTGAATACAGACTCCTGTATTAATGTCCTTCGTCGATTCTTATGTCGAAGAGGACCAGTACTGACCATTCGAACGGACTGTGGCACCAACTTCGTGGCTGCCCAGAAAGAACTTCAGGCCGCTACGGCCCAACTTGATCACCAAAGGATCCAGGATGCCTTACTGACCCATCACGTTAAGTGGCTCTTCAATCCACCATCTGGAGCCCACTTTGGAGGAGTGTGGGAAAGGCTTATCAGGATGGTAAAAAAGGTTCTCCTCTCAGTACTAAAGCAGCAAGTAATGGACGATGATGTGCTACAGACGGCTCTATGCGAGGTCGAATCCATCCTCAACGATAGACCCATCACAACAGTGTCATCCGATCCTAATGACTTGGAGCCCCTAACTCCAAACCACCTGCTGCAGCTGAAGACCAAACCACTCCTGCCTCCTGGACTCTTCTGCAAGGATGATCTCTACATAAGAAAGAGATGGAGACAGGTCCAATACCTTGCGGACCTATTCTGGCGCAGGTGGACCAAAGAATACCTGGCACTCCTGCAAAAAAGACAAAAATGGATGAAGACAAAAAGGAACCTTCAAGTTGATGACATTGTGGTAATCGTCGACGAAACCGCACCAAGGAACTCGTGGCCCCTGGCTCGCGTGGTCAAGACTTTGCCAGGGTCCAAAGGCCTGGTTCGGAGCGTCCTGGTTCAAACCAAAACGAGGATCCTGCAAAGACCTATCGACAAGCTCTGCTTGCTCTTGGAAGCAGAGAATTGAAGATGGTGCTAAGGTACCTGACAACGAACCCCCCCTGCTTCTGCCCTTGCCCCCGCACTGCAGCACCTCATGATCATGATCTCCCCCCCCCCCCCCCCCCCCGCGGCCACTGCACACACAAACCCTTTGCCTTCCCATCCGTACATAGATTAACGTTTTCCTATCACACATCTACTTGGACTGTCCACATCTATGGACTGAACATTGTTGCAGTGCCACTATGGCTATGCAGCATGGACTCTGAAATATTAATGTTGATACATGTATATAAAAAAATAAAAAAATGTGAACTGTCATTGTACTGCCATATTATATGATGTGGTGTGATGTATTTCACATCTGATCTTAGTTGCTTGCATTCTAGTATGTGTATTCTAGCTCCATTAAGTTTCATTGATATGATTTATAATTGTTTCCTATAGCGTCTCCAATTAGGGGCCGGTATGTTGGAGCTAAAAGTAGAACTTAAATTGAAGAAAATAAGAATCATGAGTTAATCATTATTTAATTACGAAATACATTATGATGCATATATATATAATATGAAATGTATTTATGTACCTAATTTATTATGAATGGGAGATTGAGTCAACCTACCATACTCACCTGTGTGCGATGGTGGTGACACGCCCCCCTGTGCCTCGTGCGCAAGCTGGTCTACCGTGTATATAATGAATGGAACTGTTTGACCGGCTGGTTAGATGGCGGAGAGCTACAGTTTTTCAACCACATTTACAGAGCATTTATATAATATTTACCTTACCTTGTTGTGAATTATTAGAAGCAGTGATAAACGAAATCGTGACAAATCTTGTTTTATTATTTGAGAAGTCAACCGGAGTTTTTGTAAATAAATCGCATATAATTTTCTCTGATACAACCTCTCTGTGCGTGCTTCCTGGATAATGTGTGTCGGCGAAACTCCCCGCCTAACCTCAGTGACTAAATAGTTTTGTTTTAAGGATTAGTCATTACAATATCCATTGTATGCCATGCCTTCCTGATTGATGTCTGTGATCCAACAATATCAAAAGACTCATCTTATTTTCTGGTACTCTTACAAGCGATACTATAACGCAGAGGTGGGCAACAAGGGCCGTATCTGTTTCTGGTTTTCATGTCAACTTCTGGCCTTAATTACCTAATTAGCCCTAATATTTACGCCATCTGACATTTTAGCTACAATTGTTAATAAGCGCAGGAATGACAGCCAAAGACTTCTTGTGTCCCTATATCAGGGCTTGACATTAACTTTTTGATCCACTTGTCCGAAGGAGTTTTGGACAATTCTTGTGATTTATTCGCTTATTAACAACAACTAGATTAACAATTCCTAAGGAAATTGTAGGTGTGGTTGCTTCACAAATATCAATGGCTGGAAATGGCATAGAAAGATGGTAATATGGTATAGTGTGAGGTGGAAAATAAAAGGTGGAAATGGTATGTACTGTTAATGCGGTATAAAGGGATCTAGTGAAGGTGAAAGTGTTAAAATATGGTGATGTACCTATTTTGTGGTAAGTAGTCTACAGAACCTGGAAGTGATACAAAGAAGTATTGTATTGTGATAAAAACACAAAAAGGTGATGTCAAATCATCTGGTATAGTATTGTTGGGTCATAACAAGTGTTGTAGAGGAAGGCATTGTGAATGCCCAATTTACTGCGTCCCGTGTACTAGCATACTGCTTACTGTAGTCTATACTGCAGTGACATGCAGTATGTGAAATATCCTCCATATAAACCTGGACATAAGTAGCCTAGGCTATATCAGTTTCCTTTACACTCTTTGGCTATATCATCTGGGGATATTGAGAACACTCAATTTGGCCGCGCAGGTAAGGCTAGCCTAATTTAACAGCTTTTCAAAAAAAAAAGTATACTCAACTGGCATACTCAAATAGTAGTGTGTGCTGATTCGGACTATTCGGACACAGTCGTAGTTGTGTTTGTAGAAAAATATGGGTGCATACAATTTTTCCCTAGGTTTTAACCAAATGATCATCTACTGATTTCTCCACTTTATTAAACCAACTCTGATTCCGATTACAGATCTCACCATTTTGTGAAGTCCAAACCACATATCCTGTGCTGAATTCAACGTTCTATTCAGCCTACCTAGCATGCAGCTATCTAAAGCAATAATTAAACCTAGGCTATCGTTTGGCTAATAGTAACTTAGTTTAACGTTGTTGACTCGCGTAAACTTGAGATTATACCCCAATCATGTGTAGCGGATAGTTTATTTGCTATAATCGATTGCATTTTGCTAACGTAGTCTACTGGCACCTGTCACCTTGGCATTTTCATGCAGAGTGAAAGCCAGGTTTGTTTTCCTGGTAGCTTAACCACAGTAGCCTAGCTGGCTTACGTCCATATTTGTACAGAATCTTAGACGGTATACTGCGTACACTGCACTGCTGTGTCCAGACTATACTGTCAGAGTCCTCTTCTCAGCCGAAGCATGGCCAGTTATTTCAAGTTCAGATCAAGAACGCACTTTTCCCAATGAAAATAATCAGACGGCAAAACCTTTGTGCCAACAGTTCAATGTGTATTCCTAGACTGGGAATATACAAAGCTGGAGGACAGACAGGGAGGGGTAAAAAGTATGTACACGCCCACATCCCATTGATTATGATTAGCATATGTCCTAGGAGACATCATATGCATTTAAAACATCTGCACCAACTGTCACAATAATTGTCTGAAGTTGGAGGTTCCACAAGGTTTGAATCAGAGACTCCACGGCTCATGGCCCGCAGACAAATTGCTTACACCCAGGTGTTTGGGACCTTGCTCTAGCGTAGAGAAATCCTAAATCAAGATCAGCGTTGTATCGAGGGGTATTATAAAATGGCGTTAATAATAAGTCTGCATTTTCCCAAATTAATTAATGTATCTTGTCATCTTTCAAGTGGCCTTGCACTCACTAGGTATCACATTTATCTGTCTTTTACATGGCCAATTAACTGGAGTAAGGTAACCAAGTGAGGAAAAGGGGCAGTTTTGGAGGGGTAATTGGTGGTTCATTTGTCTGGATTATGAGATACGCTAACAATGCTGTCTAGCTAATCTGTGTAGTCCGTGCCAAAGGGACTGCTCATAAAAGTGGTCGTTTGGCTGTGTGTAGAGCCCACCAACATGGTCAGGAGGAGCAGATCTGTAGGGTGAGCCTTTGATGCTCAGAGAGAATGAGGTACAGAAAAGGATCCATTGAACTGCTTAAGATGGCTGTGGACCTCCCAAACTGTGTTCATAACTAAACTGTGTGCGCGTGCGTATGTGTGTGTGTGTGCCTCTCACCCAATTAACACAATGGCAAGTGGCCCCAAAGGGTGAGGATAATGCTGAAAGCTTTAGGCACCACGGTCCCCCCTGAGAGCTGGCATTAATTATGGAGGGGCTACCGGCACTAGCCAAATCCCAGGGGAAGTTGCATAAAATTGCCCCGTATCTAGCTGCCGAAATCATTATTTTCTGTCACCTTATTAATGAGTGATTTGTAAATTTGTAATATATATATATATATATATATATATATATATATATGTATATGTTCCCAGTCTTGCCATGGACAGAAAGAAAACCAATATCATTATTTGTAGCTAACAGTTTCAACTTTTTAATAATAGCCTATAGGCTAGCCTATATCAGAACAAACGTTTTTGTGGTGTGTAGAAACGGTACATTTTATGCATGTTATTGTGTGACTGTGGCAAGATGGTTGTAAATGGGTTTGGGCTATTTTATCGTGCAGTGCAACTTGAGAGGCTTATGCACAAGCGGCGACTCTGCAGCAATCCTGCATTGGAATTTTGAGGGTTTAAAGTTGTTTACAATTTCAGAGAAATATGAATAGGCTACTATAATTGGGACATTGACGACTAGGCTAGCACCGTAGATAGGGCTAATAGCCTGCGTATTCAAGGCGAAAGAGCGCATTGCGCTTGATGCAGCATTTGTTGTAGTTATAGTCCAATGGCAATGATTATTATTTTTGAAAGCTGAAGTATGATCATTTCAGTTGCAGACGGAAGTAGGCTACGTCGTTAGCTATGGAATTTCTCGTCGGCATTTTTCCAAGGTTGTTGACAGAACGTTAAGTGATTCAAAAATCAGCTCAGTGCTCACACTGAGCATTCTCACCGTGAGCTAGTCTACTGCACGTGCCCATTGACCCCCATTCATTTTTTGGCGATAAAATGTCAAATATCTCAAAAAGTGTATATGGTATAAAGGTAAAAAGTAATATCAACCTGGAGGGGGTATAAAGGTATAATATGAGGTATGAATGGTGTCAATGGTGTGAACGGTGTAGGAGGAGATAGGTTCTCAAAAATCGGCGGAAGAATAATAACGGTCAGTCTGAGCAATAACAGTAGGTGTGGTTTTTCAACCACACCTAATTACACAATGCCCATACGTGTGCGTGCGTTTGCACCGTACACAAGTCTTGTTGGACGCGTAGCAGTTGGAAAGTTAGATTCTGTAGATTAAACCATGTAGGGTTGTAAATCGGGTGAAGGGCTACATAATAAGCAGAGTGTATTATATTGGCCATTTTCACCAACATATTGTCCTCCATCCTGTGAGGACAGGTGATGGTGGGGCATCAGGTCCCCTCTGTCTGATTCTGGCAGCAGCTTCAGTAAACTGGTGTTGCTTGTCCCCCTGTCAAATTTTGCAAGATTTTATTGATAACATACAAAGCCCTTCATGGTGTAGCCCCTTCTTATATCCGCAAGCTTTTTATCCCTTACCAGCAGTGCAGCCTTAGGTCCGATGGCAGAGCTCTAATCACTGTTCCAAAGTTTAGGTTGAAATCCAAAGGTGATGTGGCTTCTGCTGTCAGGGCCCCTAGAATCTGGAACAGCCTTCCAGACACAATGACCATCTCATCTTTTAAATCCCAATTGAAAACTCACTTTTATGGACTTGCTTTTAACTGATTATTTTTATATACATTGAGCCTTTTATTACATTTAATTGTATTTTACTACTTTGTATTATATTTAATTATATTTAGTTTTATTTGTTTCTTGCATTTAATCTCATGTTGTTTTTTGTTCTTTTATTTTGTACAGCACCTTATAATCCAGTGTTTAAAAAAGCTATATAAAGTTGTTATACTATTATTATTTGCATTGTTGGTCAACTTTGGAGCTTAAAGTGATACTGCAGTCAAAAACCGACTTTTCCTGTTGAATACCGATGTTTTGGGTTAGATTATAATCTAACTGTTTATGTCCGAAAATCTCATGTTTAGTCAAAATAGTTTTATATGAGTTTTTGTGTAGGCTTACCAATACGCTGGTTTCCGGGGATTCGTGACGTCACGAGATCCTTAACATAAAAATGGGTGGAGTTGAGGTGGTCCTAGGGGTGGTCTCGGCTGGGCACGTGGTATAAAAGCAGAGACCAATGGGTTTTTTTCCTCTGAGACTGAGACCCTTGTACTGCTAACTATTTAGTTCAAGTTCAAATGCGAATTGCTTTGTATTACTGCTAACGTTAATATTACGACTTATATCGAGCTACTATGGCTACGTTCACACTGCAGGCATTAGTGCTCAATTCCGATTTATTGCTCAGATCCGATTTTTTTTGTTTGGCTGTTCACATAAATTTTTTAATGTGGCCCATATCTGATTCCAGTGTGAACCGATTGCTCTCCTCAAATGACCCGTGCAAATGAACAAAAACAAAAGACAATAGCGCCTGTTACACAGCCTGCAGAAATAAACAACAAAAAGGAAGTCATCAAAGTCACAGCTTCTGCGTTAATTTTAAAGTTGATGTGCAGTGGAGCTAATGATAAGGGTGAGGAGACGGGGGAAAAAGCCAAGGTTTTTACCAGCTTTTTGTGCTGCCGTAAAAAGTCACATTAATTCCGATCTGACAGACTGCGGTCGCTTGACACAATCGGTTGTGTATCGGCATCTAATACCACATTCAAAAGTGCCCAAATGAGAAGTGGAAATGTCAGATTCAATGTGATTTTCGCTGTTCACACTTCCATAAAAAAAAATCAGATCTGTGTCACATTTGAGGAAAAAATCGGATCTGGGCCACTTTTTACCTGCAGTGTGAACGTAGCTTTAGAGAATTATTCATCTACAACATCTTACTTTGGTATATTTAGCTAACTTGCCTGCATTATGCCAAGGAGTCAGAGCTATATCTTTCCTCGGTGTAACGCCACCGGCTCTGTTAGCTTTCATAATCTGCCGAGAGACGGAATGTATCGATAAATTAGGTAATGCAAAGCAGTCTATTGTGCGTGAGTTTAGCCCCGTTTGGTCCAGAGAACTGGTAACTTAGCTAGATAGCTAGTTATCGCTATCATTTATGAATAATGTTAGCTAATAAATGATAACAATTCTCTCCAGACCAAGTGGAGCTGGGCGCTACAACCAGCTATGTTCAATATACTAACGTTACTGTGTGACTGGGTTTTGCTGTGTATTTGAATGTATTTAATAGTAACGTTACTTTAGGCAGACAAACAAGCTAACTTAGCTAGGTAACGTTAGCTCTACCATTCGGTTACATCCCCGGTCCTCTCCTCGATCGTGAAGACGTAGTTGTGAGGAGAGAGCAGGAAGGTGGCTGAGTTCAGTGGGGGCCTGAGTCAGTTCACCAAGACACACCCTTTCACTCCTTGACCGTATGAATATTCATAATATGACTACGTGGCACCATCGTCATATGACCACACCCACTCACGAGTTCCAGTTCAAATTGAAGCGGTAAAAAAAGGCCTTAGAAAAGCCTCTGCAGTATCTCTTTAACAGCCATATGCTTCAAATAAAGAAGCATTTAGCAAAAAATATGCCAAATATTTCACGATCTTAAGGTTTTCTTTTTGTCTTTAGTCAATGCACAAATAAAGATTCTCCCCCATTTCTGAAATAACTCCCGACCCAGAATCCAATCCCCCAACCTAATGATTTGTGCGTTAACGTTACCTAATATAACATGTGCTCTCTCGTTGAGACTTAGTGCAATTATGTGACAAAGTCGGAATGATAATAATTGCCGACCTAACGTTAGCATTTACCTACACAACTTTTGTCAACTGCCTGAATGTCAGCCAGGACAATTAACGTTAGCTTGCTAACTTAGACTTCACACTCACAGTCATGGTTTATTTCAATTTCAGCTCATCATTATTACACAGGAGGATACGTTTGTTAACTTTTTAAGTGCACTTATATGTCTGCAGTATCGGGCGAATCGCGGAAGCTTGTTCGTTTATCTCGTAAACTAATCCTGAGCCTGCTGCTTTCTCAGGGGCTTGTCTTGGGCTTGGTTAGGTTTTGGAGGCTGCTTGTTTCGAATTAGTCAGTCAACGAGCTTCACAATTTGGAACTAAAATTACTCGCGCCACAAAAACTCCCAATCATTGGACCTAGTGATATTCACGTAATGAAGAGAATGAGAGTTTTCAGTGCGACACTGCACCACTTTCTGATAAGACGGAATTACTGACGTTATTCGTTTTTTTTTACTTGTCCGTTCGGGCAAGTTAAGCTGTATTATGCTTGTCCGGCCACTTTTGTTACTTGTCCCAGACAAGCATTAATGTCGAGCCCTGCCTATATGAAACATTTTAATGTGATCTAATCTACCAGTGTTGGTGTAAACAGCCAATTAGCTCATTTAGCTGGTAATTGGTCGGAACAAAAACCTGCATACACACTGGCCCTCCAGGACTGGAATTGCCCACCCCTGCTATAACATCTCTGCATTTGGATGGATCTCTAATGGAATTGGGGGGTGGGACTAGATTTAGCTGTAAATTACACTGGAATAGTATGGAACACATGGTTGGCTAAATGGCTGTAAGTCATCAAGGGTCTGACTGTAATGGGGCGTGACGTGTGAGATGGGAGGAGCCAAACGCAGCAAGGGGATTCATTAAGCCCTTAGGCCACTAAGGCGGGATACCCGCAGATAAGGGAGGAGACAAGACAAGGAACAACGAACACCATTACAGACGCTACTAACCGGCTTACTGTCACACGCCAAGTAACTAGAGCGCAAGGACAGGGATCTGAACAGCCAGAAATAAATACGCACCCTGTCTCGGTAACGAGACAAATCAGAACGGGCGAGTAGCGTAAAGGCACAAACAAATAAAACGTCAACAAATAAAGAATAATAAGATATAGAAGTTGCGGAGGCGAAAGGAACAGATCCAACGTTCCCAGGTTACTCAAACTCGCGGTCACACACAAACGTGTCCACAACATCGCCCAATCTTCCGTATAGGAAGACATGCACCTAAAAGACGAAACAGAACAGCAGTTCCGAAACAAAATCGTCAACCTCCATTCAAGGAGAAAGGCACCGAAAGGAACGAACAGGACAGGCAGGACCGGACATTTACCGGCTAGACCAAAGCGAGATTTATTGAAAATAATCACCCTGCCTTTCTATGATGAGGAATATAATGAGGCGCACAGGAACAGAGATTTAACGTTCCATGGCGATATTAATAGGCTCGCAGTCCAATGAAGAAAACAAAGAGGATAAACACCCGATCTCCCAGGAGAGAGAAACATTTTACAGGTGAGCCGACGGGGCACCGTCGTCCCATAACTTTACTATCCATAGACTAACGCAAGCTTAAATTGGAACAACCGCCCTAGCCTCTCAGTAAATAGATATGTAACGAGGCGAAATGGAACAGAGCTAACGTTCCGAGGCTATATAAAGAAAACACGCAGTCACACACAAACACGTCCACAACAATGCCCAAGCTCCATATAAGGAGAAACATACCCGGAAAACGAATAGAACAATAGTTCCAATAAAATCGTCCCGTAGGTAAAAAGGACGGAGGACAGCTGCAACGAAGACCAACGCAAAAATAGCACGACAGCCTCTTAATATAAATAAAAACCCTGACTCACAACAAAGGGGAACGTAGTCCACGAGAAGGAGAACAGCAGGGAATAAACGTACCAAAGCTAGGCTGCTCACTGGCTCACAGTAATCCGGAAATGAGTGGAAGCAAAACGCCAGGTCTCTCAGTAAAAAAAACAAATAACAGGCGAAAATGGACCAGAGAAACTACTACTCTATACTTCTACTAGCTAAGAACTAAGTATAAGCGAAACGCCCGATCTCCCTATGGGAAGACATGTGCCGAAGGGCGAACAGAACTACGGTTCTGAACAGAATCGCCCAAAACTCCATACAAGGAGAAAAAGCACTAAAGAGGCAAAATAGAGCAGAGATTTACGGTCCCAAACTCCTACGAGATAACAAACCACCAAGCCAGCAAGAAATAAGCCCTGCCTCAACTAAGAGACGTTAACAAAAGGCGAGTAGCAAAAAACGGTACGAGAACTCACAGCCAACAATACACCACAGTACAAAACAATAAACAAACAATGTAGAAGCCCCGAACGAAGGAAACGGTAGGCTTAAATAACTCAGGTGACTACGAACAGGTGTAACTGCTTAACAGAAGCTCCGCCAACTCAGCAGGGCGGAGCAAGCATCTACCAAAGGGGCAGCGCCCTCGCGTGGCCACCGAGGAAAACGACCGCATGGGGAAACAGGGTTGAAAACCATGACACTGACGTATCAAACAAGCCTTAAACCAACACTCTGCTGCCAGATATGCAGTAGATATGGATGGATTACTTTAAGGGTTGTTTCTCCTGCCAAATTTTCCTATTGAAAAACAAGTCAGAAGAAGATACCCTTAAAGTTATCCATCCATATCTACTGCATATCTGGCAGCAGAGTGATGGTTTAAGGCTTGTTTGATACGTCAGACCCTTGATGACTTACAGCCATTTAGCCAACCATGTGTTCCATACTATTCCAGTGTAATTTACAGCTTAATCTAGTCCCACCCCCCAATTCCCATTGAGATCCATTCAAATGCAGAGAGGTAATAGTATCGCTTGTCTTGCTTTATTGAAGCCATTTGCCAAGTTAGAACAGTACATAAACAGGCAAGGATTGACCAAATTTGGCATCTGCGCAAAGAGGTTAAAAATGAGTCTGACGAAGACAACCTGTCCCGATTTAGGTCTCCAAGTACAATCTCTGAATCATACTAATTGTGATGGTTGTGATTAATTGAGCCTCAAAAATAAAGATTGTAAATGTAGCAGCATGACCTCCGGCATCCTCGCACAGCGATTTCTGAGCTTAAAGGGTTAGAGGCAGTTTATAATGTAATAACACCGGATAATGTAATAAACATGCTCACCGAATAACGTAATAATGTAATAACTTATTATATTATCCGGTGTTTATTACATTATCAGGTGAGTAGAACTTTTTTGATGAATAATGTAATAACTTCACCAGACAATGTAATAACATACATTATTACATCCGCCGTACTTCCACGGAGAATTTAGGTGAGCACAAAGTAAAGTATTCAACGATAGTTTGACTTGAAAAATGATGTTATAATCACTGAAAATAACCCCGATAGACTGTCGTCGTATTTTATTTGCTTTGGGTGCACCTTGGAGTGTTTAAGCAAAAAAATTATTACATTATCAAAATTTATTACATTATCCGGTGTTACAGGGCTGAAAGACCTATACTGGAGCCAACCGCTAGTGAGCAACGGTACTTTAGCTGCTTCCAGCCTAACCAGGAAGTGAGCTTCAAAACGAAAGCCGGGTTTTGGCTCCTTGCACAACACCGACGCACCACGACACAGACAAACAACATTGCTGGCGTCGGCACGCTAATAGGCTAATAAAAACTACACAACATTACATTACATTGCAGGCATTTAGCAGACGCTCTTATCCAGAGCGACTTACACAACTTTTTTAAGCATTTGTTATGCATCCATTTACACAGCTGGATATATACTGAAGCGATTCAGGTTAAGTACCTTGCTCAAGGGTACAACGGCAGTGTCCTACCTGGGAATCGAACCTGCAACCTTTCGGTTACAAGGCCAGTTCCTTAACCATTATACTACACTGCCGCCTACAACAACAGCGCACCAGTAATAAAAACAACATTGCAAACCTATGAGGGCCGAAACATATCTAACGCAAATACGTGGATGCTTCAAGGAACGCAAACAATTTTTCTTTTGCCATTTGTGAAAGACAAACCCAAATGTTATGGCAATAGAAAAACTGTTTGCGTAGCTTGAAGCGTCCACGTTCGCGTATTTGCGTAAGGTATGTTTCGGCCGTAAGGCTATGAGTGGTATGGTGTCGGGCTGTCGGCGCACCAATAACATTAGTAATAATGCATAAGCAACGTAACACAAACTCCACTGATGCCAACAACAGACTAGTGTGTTCACTTACTTTATTTGAAGATAAATTCCATACTCGCTTCTCTTGAAATGAAAGCCTCGCAAAGCTTTTGAGACTCTAGCACATCTTGATCGCCAATGAGTGGCGAAACTTTTGAAGTTGACGCGGTGATGCATAGTGACTGCGTGAGGGGGTTTGTGGAATCCACGTACGTAAAAAATTACACATACTCCACAATAATGTACATTTACCCAAAAAGACACCTGCCTTTTGAGGCAGATGTTGAATGATGTGGGAACGGATGTGCATGCGCTAATCTGCTAAACCTGCTCGCATGGCAAATGTTGGCAGAGAGGATCTCTGTCCTGTGACGCAACCTGCTGAATGGCCTGTTCTCATTATGTATTCTTGTTGGTATAGATGGGCTGAATGGCCTGTTCTCATTATGTATTCTTGTTGTTATAGATGGGCTGAATGGCCTGTTCTCATTATGTATTCTTGTTGTTATAGATGGGCTGAATGGCCTGTTCTCATTATGTATTCTTGTTGTTATAGATGGGCTGAATGGCCTGTTCTCATTATGTATTCTTGTTGGTATAGATGGGCTGAATGGCCTGTTCTCATTATGTATTCTTGTTGTTATAGATGGGCTGAATGGCCTGTTCTCATTATGTATTCTTGTTGTTATAGATGGGCTGAATGGCCTGTTCTCATTATGTATTATTGTTGGTATAGATGGGCTGAATGGCCTGTTCTCATTATGTACTCTTGTTGGTATAGATGGGCTGAATGGCCGGTTCTCATTATGTATTGTTGTTGGTATAGATAGGCTGAATGGCCTGTTCTCATTATGTATTCTTGTTGGTATAGATGGGCTGAATGGCCTGTTCTCATTATGTATTCTTGTTGTTATAGATGGGCTGAATGGCCTGTTCTCATTATGTATTCTTGTTGGTATAGATGGGCTGAATGGCCTGTTCTCATTATGTATTCTTGTTGGTATAGATGGGCTGAATGGCCTGTTCTCATTATGTATTCTTGTTGTTATGGATGGGCTGAATGGCCTGTTCTCATTATGTATTCTTGTTGGTATAGATGGGCTGAATGGCCTGTTCTCATTATGTATTCTTGTTGTTATAGATGGGCTGAATGGCCTGTTCTCATTATGTATTCTTGTTGGTATAGATGGGCTGAATGGCCTGTTCTCATTATGTATTCTTGTTGGTATAGATGGGCTGAATGGCCTGTTCTCATTATGTATTCTTGTTGTTATGGATGGGCTGAATGGCCTGTTCTCATTATGTATTCTTGTTGGTATAGATGGGCTGAATGGCCTGTTCTCATTATGTATTCTTGTTGTTATAGATGGGCTGAATGGCCTGTTCTCATTATGTATTCTTGTTGTTATAGATGGGCTGAATGGCCTGTTCTCATTATGTATTCTTGTTGTTATAGATGGGCTGAATGGCCTGTTCTCATTATGTATTCTTGTTGTTATAGATGGGCTGAATGGCCTGTTCTCATTATGTATTCTTGTTGGTATAGATGGGCTGAATGGCCTGTTCTCATTATGTATTCTTGCTGGTTTAGATGGGCTGAATGTCCTGTTCTCATTATGTATTCTTGTTGGTATAGATGGGCTGAATGGCCTGTTCTCATTATGTATTCTTGCTGGTATAGATGGGCTGAATGGCCTGTTCTCATTATGTATTCTTGCTGGTATAGATGGGCTGAATGGCCTGTTCTCATTATGTATTCTTGTTGTTATAGATGGGCTGAATGGCCTGTTCTCCTTATGTATTCTTGCTGGTATAGATGGGCTGAATGGCCTGTTCTCATTATGTTTTCTTGCTGGTATAGATGGGCTGAATGGCCTGTTCTCATTATGTATTCTTGCTGGTTTAGATGGGCTGAATGTCCTGTTCTCATTATGTATTCTTGTTGGTATAGATGGGCTGAATGGCCTGTTCTCATTATTTATTCTTCCTGGTTTAGATGGGCTGAATGGCCTGTTCTCATTATGTGTTCTTGTTGTTATAGGTGGGCTGAATGGCCTGTTCTCATTATGTATTCTTGCTGGTTTAGATGGGCTGAATGTCCTGTTCTCATTATGTATTCTTGTTGGTATAGATGGGCTGAATGGCCTGTTCTCATTATGTATTCTTGCTGGTATAGATGGGCTGAATGGCCTGTTCTCATTATTTATTCTTCCTGGTTTAGATGGGCTGAATGTCCTGTTCTCATTATGTATTCTTCTTGTTATAGATGGGCTGAATGGCCTGTTCTCATTACGTATTCTTGTTGTTATAGATGGGCTGAATGGCCTGTTCTCATTATGTGTTCTTGTTGTTATAGGTGTGCTGAATGGCCTGTTCTCATTATGTATTCTTGCTGGTTTAGATGGGCTGAATGTCCTGTTCTCATTATGTATTCTTCTTGTTATAGATGGGCTGAATGGCCTGTTCTCATTACGTATTCTTGTTGTTATAGATGGGCTGAATGGCCTGTTCTCCTCATTATGTGTTCTTGTTGGTATAGATGGGCTGAATGGCCTGTTCTCATTATGTATTATTCTTGTTATAGATGGGCTGAATGGCCTGTTCTCATTATGTACTCTTGTTGTTATAGATGGGCTGAATGGCCTGTTCTCATTATGTATTCTTGTTGGTATAGATGGGCTGAATGGCCTGTTCTCATTATGTATTCTTGTTGTTATGGATGGGCTGAATGGCCTGTTCTCATTATGTATTCTTGTTGTTATGGATGGGCTGAATGGCCTGTTCTCATTATTTATTCTTCCTGGTTTAGATGGGCTGAATGGCCTGTTCTCATTATGTGTTCTTGTTGTTATAGGTGGGCTGAATGGCCTGTTCTCATTATGTATTCTTGTTGTTATGGATGGGCTGAATGGCCTGTTCTCATTATTTATTCTTCCTGGTTTAGATGGGCTGAATGGCCTGTTCTCATTATGTGTTCTTGTTGTTATAGGTGGGCTGAATGGCCTGTTCTCATTATGTATTCTTGCTGGTTTAGATGGGCTGAATGTCCTGTTCTCATTATGTATTCTTCTTGTTATAGATGGGCTGAATGGCCTGTTCTCATTACGTATTCTTGTTGTTATAGATGGGCTGAATGGCCTGTTCTCCTCATTATGTGTTCTTGTTGGTATAGATGGGCTGAATGGCCTGTTCTCATTATGTATTCTTCTTGTTATAGATGGGCTGAATGGCCTGTTCTCATTATGTACTCTTGTTGTTATAGATGGGCTGAATGGCCTGTTCTCATTACGTATTCTTGTTGTTATAGATGGGCTGAATGGCCTGTTCTCCTCATTATGTATTCTTGCTGGTATAGATGGGCTGAATGGCCTGTTCTCATTATGTATTCTTGTTGTTATAGATGGGCTGAATGGCCTGTTCTCATTATGTATTCTTGTTGGTATAGATGGGCTGAATGGCCTGTTCTCATTATGTATTCTTGTTGGTATAGATGGGCTGAATGGCCTGTTCTCATTATGTGTTCTTGTTGGTATAGATGGGCTGAATGGCCTGTTCTCATTATGTATTCTTGTTGGTATAGATGGGCTGAATGGCCTGTTCTCATTATGTATTCTTGTTGGTATAGATGGGCTGAATGGCCTGTTCTCATTATGTATTCTTGTTGGTATACATGGGCTGAATGGCCTGTTCTCATTATGTATTCTTGTTGTTATAGATGGACTGAATGGCCTGTTCTCCTCATTATGTATTCTTGTTGGTATAGATGGGCTGAATGGCCTGTTCTCATTATGCATTCTTGTTGGTATAGATGGGCTGAATGGCTTGTTCTCATTATGTATTCTTGTTGTTATAGATGGGCTGAATGGCCTGTTCTCCTCATTATGTATTCTTGTTGGTATAGATGGGCTGAATGGCCTGTTCTCATTATGTATTCTTGTTGGTATAGATGGGCTGAATGGCCTGTTCTCATTATGTATTCTTGTTGTTATAGATGGGCTGAATGGCCTGTTCTCATTATGTATTCTTGTTGGTATAGATGGGCTGAATGGCCTGTTCGCATTATGCATTCTTGTTGGTATAGATGGGCTGAATGGCCTGTTCTCATTACGTATTCTTGTTGTTATAGATGGACTGAATGGCCTGTTCTCCTCATTATGTATACTTGTTGGTATAGATGGGCTGAATGGCCTGTTCTCATTATGCATTCTTGTTGGTATATATGGGCTGAATGGCTTGTTCTCATTATGTATTCTTGTTGTTATAGATGGGCTGAATGGCCTGTTCTCCTCATTATGTATTCTTGTTGGTATAGATGGGCTGAATGGCCTGTTCTCATTATGTATTCTTGTTGGTATAGATGGGCTGAATGGCCTGTTCTCATTATGTATTCTTGTTGTTATAGATGGGCTGAATGGCCTGTTCTCATTATGTATTCTTGTTGGTATAGATGGGCTGAATGGCCTGTTCTCATTATGTATTCTTGCTGTTATAGATGGGCTGAATGGCCTGTTCTCCTCATTACGTATTCTTCTTGTTATAGATGGGCTGAATGGCCTGTTCTCCTCATTATGTGTTCTTGTTGGTATAGATGGGCTGAATGGCCTGTTCTCATTATGTATTCTTCTTGTTATAGATGGGCTGAATGGCCTGTTCTCATTATGCACTCTTGTTGTTATAGATGGGCTGAATGGCCTGTTCTCATTATGTATTCTTGTTGGTATAGATGGGCTGAATGGCCTGTTCTCATTATGTGTTATTGTTGGTATAGATGGGCTGAATGGCCTGTTCTCATTATGTATTCTTGTTGGTATAGATGGGCTGAATGGCCTGTTCTCATTATGTATTCTTGTTGGTATAGATGGGCTGAATGGCCTGTTCTCATTATGTATTCTTGTTGGTATAGATGGGCTGAATGGCCTGTTCTCATTATGTATTCTTGTTGGTATACATGGGCTGAATGGCCTGTTCTCATTATGTATTCTTGTTGTTATAGATGGACTGAATGGCCTGTTCTCCTCATTATGTATTCTTGTTGGTATAGATGAGCTGAATGGCCTGTTCTCGTTATGCATTCTTGTTGGTATAGATGGGCTGAATGGCTTGTTCTCATTATGTATTCTTGTTGTTATAGATGGACTGAATGGCCTGTCCTCATTATGTATTCTTGTTGTTATAGATGGGCTGAATGGCCTGTTCTCATTATGTATTCTTGTTGGTATAGATGGGCTGAATGGCCTGTTCTCATTATGTATTCTTGTTGGTATAGATGGGCTGAATGGCCTGTTCTCCTCATTATGTATTCTTGTTGTTATAGATGGGCTGAATGGCCTGTTCTCATTATGTATTCTTGTTGTTATAGATGGGCTGAATGGCCTGTTCTCCTCATTATGTATTCTTGTTGGTATAGATGGGCTGAATGGCCTGTTCTCATTATGTATTCTTGTTGGTATAGATGGGCTGAATGGCCTGTTCTCCTCATTATGTATTCTTGTTGTTATAGATGGGCTGAATGGCCTGTTCTCCTCATTATGTATTCTTGTTGGTATAGATGGGCTGAATGGCCTGTTCTCATTATGTATTCTTGTTGGTATAGATGGGCTGAATGGCCTGTTCTCATTATGTATTCTTGTTGTTATAGATGGGCTGAATGGCCTGTTCTCATTATGTATTCTTGTTGGTATAGATGGGCTGAATGGCCTGTTCTCATTATGTATTCTTGCTGTTATAGATGGGCTGAATGGCCTGTTCTCCTCATTATGTATTCTTGTTGGTATAGATGGGCTGAATGGCCTGTTCTCATTATGTATTCTTGTTGGTATAGATGGGCTGAATGGCCTGTTCTCATTATGTATTCTTGTTGTTATAGATGGGCTGAATGGCCTGTTCTCATTATGTATTCTTGTTGTTATAGATGGGCTGAATGGCCTGTTCTCATTATGTATTCTTGTTGGTATAGATGGGCTGAATGGCCTGTTCTCATGATGTATTCTTGTTGGTATAGATGGGCTGAATGGCCTGTTCTCATTATGTATTCTTGTTGTTATGGATGGGCTGAATGGCCTGTTCTCATTATGTATTCTTGTTGGTATAGATGGGCTGAATGGCCTGTTCTCATTATGTATTCTTGTTGTTATAGATGGGCTGAATGGCCTGTTCTCATTATGTATTCTTGTTGTTATAGATGGGCTGAATGGCCTGTTCTCATTATGTATTCTTGTTGTTATAGATGGGCTGAATGGCCTGTTCTCATTATGTATTCTTGTTGTTATAGATGGGCTGAATGGCCTGTTCTCATTATGTATTCTTGTTGGTATAGATGGGCTGAATGGCCTGTTCTCATTATGTATTCTTGCTGGTTTAGATGGGCTGAATGTCCTGTTCTCATTATGTATTCTTGTTGGTATAGATGGGCTGAATGGCCTGTTCTCATTATGTATTCTTGCTGGTATAGATGGGCTGAATGGCCTGTTCTCATTATGTATTCTTGCTGGTATAGATGGGCTGAATGGCCTGTTCTCATTATGTATTCTTGTTGTTATAGATGGGCTGAATGGCCTGTTCTCATTATGTATTCTTGCTGGTATAGATGGGCTGAATGGCCTGTTCTCATTATGTTTTCTTGCTGGTATAGATGGGCTGAATGGCCTGTTCTCATTATGTATTCTTGTTGTTATAGATGGGCTGAATGGCCTGTTCTCATTATGTATTCTTGTTGTTATAGATGGGCTGAATGGCCTGTTCTCATTATGTATTCTTGTTGTTATGGATGGGCTGAATGGCCTGTTCTCATTATTTATTCTTCCTGGTTTAGATGGGCTGAATGGCCTGTTCTCATTATGTGTTCTTGTTGTTATAGGTGGGCTGAATGGCCTGTTCTCATTATGTATTCTTGCTGGTTTAGATGGGCTGAATGTCCTGTTCTCATTATGTATTCTTGTTGGTATAGATGGGCTGAATGGCCTGTTCTCATTATGTATTCTTGCTGGTATAGATGGGCTGAATGGCCTGTTCTCATTATGTGTTCTTGTTGGTATAGATGGGCTGAATGGCCTGTTCTCATTATGTTTTCTTGCTGGTATAGATGGGCTGAATGGCCTGTTCTCATTATGTGTTCTTGTTGTTATAGGTGGGCTGAATGGCCTGTTCTCATTATGTATTCTTGTTGTTATGGATGGGCTGAATGGCCTGTTCTCATTATTTATTCTTCCTGGTTTAGATGGGCTGAATGTCCTGTTCTCATTATGTATTCTTCTTGTTATAGATGGGCTGAATGGCCTGTTCTCATTACGTATTCTTGTTGTTATAGATGGGCTGAATGGCCTGTTCTCATTATGTGTTCTTGTTGTTATAGGTGGGCTGAATGGCCTGTTCTCATTATGTATTCTTGCTGGTTTAGATGGGCTGAATGTCCTGTTCTCATTATGTATTCTTCTTGTTATAGATGGGCTGAATGGCCTGTTCTCATTACGTATTCTTGTTGTTATAGATGGGCTGAATGGCCTGTTCTCCTCATTATGTGTTCTTGTTGGTATAGATGGGCTGAATGGCCTGTTCTCATTATGTATTATTCTTGTTATAGATGGGCTGAATGGCCTGTTCTCATTATGTACTCTTGTTGTTATAGATGGGCTGAATGGCCTGTTCTCATTATGTATTCTTGTTGGTATAGATGGGCTGAATGGCCTGTTCTCATTATGTATTCTTGTTGTTATGGATGGGCTGAATGGCCTGTTCTCATTATGTATTCTTGTTGTTATGGATGGGCTGAATGGCCTGTTCTCATTATTTATTCTTCCTGGTTTAGATGGGCTGAATGGCCTGTTCTCATTATGTGTTCTTGTTGTTATAGGTGGGCTGAATGGCCTGTTCTCATTATGTATTCTTGTTGTTATGGATGGGCTGAATGGCCTGTTCTCATTATTTATTCTTCCTGGTTTAGATGGGCTGAATGGCCTGTTCTCATTATGTGTTCTTGTTGTTATAGGTGGGCTGAATGGCCTGTTCTCATTATGTATTCTTGCTGGTTTAGATGGGCTGAATGTCCTGTTCTCATTATGTATTCTTCTTGTTATAGATGGGCTGAATGGCCTGTTCTCATTACGTATTCTTGTTGTTATAGATGGGCTGAATGGCCTGTTCTCCTCATTATGTGTTCTTGTTGGTATAGATGGGCTGAATGGCCTGTTCTCATTATGTATTCTTCTTGTTATAGATGGGCTGAATGGCCTGTTCTCATTATGTACTCTTGTTGTTATAGATGGGCTGAATGGCCTGTTCTCATTACGTATTCTTGTTGTTATAGATGGGCTGAATGGCCTGTTCTCCTCATTATGTATTCTTGCTGGTATAGATGGGCTGAATGGCCTGTTCTCATTATGTATTCTTGTTGTTATAGATGGGCTGAATGGCCTGTTCTCATTATGTATTCTTGTTGGTATAGATGGGCTGAATGGCCTGTTCTCATTATGTATTCTTGTTGGTATAGATGGGCTGAATGGCCTGTTCTCATTATGTGTTCTTGTTGGTATAGATGGGCTGAATGGCCTGTTCTCATTATGTATTCTTGTTGGTATAGATGGGCTGAATGGCCTGTTCTCATTATGTATTCTTGCTGGTATAGATGGGCTGAATGGCCTGTTCTCATTATGTATTCTTGCTGGTATAGATGGGCTGAATGGCCTGTTCTCATTATGTATTCTTGTTGTTATAGATGGGCTGAATGGCCTGTTCTCATTATGTATTCTTGCTGGTATAGATGGGCTGAATGGCCTGTTCTCATTATGTTTTCTTGCTGGTATAGATGGGCTGAATGGCCTGTTCTCATTATGTATTCTTGTTGTTATAGATGGGCTGAATGGCCTGTTCTCATTATGTATTCTTGTTGTTATAGATGGGCTGAATGGCCTGTTCTCATTATGTATTCTTGTTGTTATGGATGGGCTGAATGGCCTGTTCTCATTATTTATTCTTCCTGGTTTAGATGGGCTGAATGGCCTGTTCTCATTATGTGTTCTTGTTGTTATAGGTGGGCTGAATGGCCTGTTCTCATTATGTATTCTTGCTGGTTTAGATGGGCTGAATGTCCTGTTCTCATTATGTATTCTTGTTGGTATAGATGGGCTGAATGGCCTGTTCTCATTATGTATTCTTGCTGGTATAGATGGGCTGAATGGCCTGTTCTCATTATGTGTTCTTGTTGGTATAGATGGGCTGAATGGCCTGTTCTCATTATGTTTTCTTGCTGGTATAGATGGGCTGAATGGCCTGTTCTCATTATGTGTTCTTGTTGTTATAGGTGGGCTGAATGGCCTGTTCTCATTATGTATTCTTGTTGTTATGGATGGGCTGAATGGCCTGTTCTCATTATTTATTCTTCCTGGTTTAGATGGGCTGAATGTCCTGTTCTCATTATGTATTCTTCTTGTTATAGATGGGCTGAATGGCCTGTTCTCATTACGTATTCTTGTTGTTATAGATGGGCTGAATGGCCTGTTCTCATTATGTGTTCTTGTTGTTATAGGTGGGCTGAATGGCCTGTTCTCATTATGTATTCTTGCTGGTTTAGATGGGCTGAATGTCCTGTTCTCATTATGTATTCTTCTTGTTATAGATGGGCTGAATGGCCTGTTCTCATTACGTATTCTTGTTGTTATAGATGGGCTGAATGGCCTGTTCTCCTCATTATGTGTTCTTGTTGGTATAGATGGGCTGAATGGCCTGTTCTCATTATGTATTATTCTTGTTATAGATGGGCTGAATGGCCTGTTCTCATTATGTACTCTTGTTGTTATAGATGGGCTGAATGGCCTGTTCTCATTATGTATTCTTGTTGGTATAGATGGGCTGAATGGCCTGTTCTCATTATGTATTCTTGTTGTTATGGATGGGCTGAATGGCCTGTTCTCATTATGTATTCTTGTTGTTATGGATGGGCTGAATGGCCTGTTCTCATTATTTATTCTTCCTGGTTTAGATGGGCTGAATGGCCTGTTCTCATTATGTGTTCTTGTTGTTATAGGTGGGCTGAATGGCCTGTTCTCATTATGTATTCTTGTTGTTATGGATGGGCTGAATGGCCTGTTCTCATTATTTATTCTTCCTGGTTTAGATGGGCTGAATGGCCTGTTCTCATTATGTGTTCTTGTTGTTATAGGTGGGCTGAATGGCCTGTTCTCATTATGTATTCTTGCTGGTTTAGATGGGCTGAATGTCCTGTTCTCATTATGTATTCTTCTTGTTATAGATGGGCTGAATGGCCTGTTCTCATTACGTATTCTTGTTGTTATAGATGGGCTGAATGGCCTGTTCTCCTCATTATGTGTTCTTGTTGGTATAGATGGGCTGAATGGCCTGTTCTCATTATGTATTCTTCTTGTTATAGATGGGCTGAATGGCCTGTTCTCATTATGTACTCTTGTTGTTATAGATGGGCTGAATGGCCTGTTCTCATTACGTATTCTTGTTGTTATAGATGGGCTGAATGGCCTGTTCTCCTCATTATGTATTCTTGCTGGTATAGATGGGCTGAATGGCCTGTTCTCATTATGTATTCTTGTTGTTATAGATGGGCTGAATGGCCTGTTCTCATTATGTATTCTTGTTGGTATAGATGGGCTGAATGGCCTGTTCTCATTATGTATTCTTGTTGGTATAGATGGGCTGAATGGCCTGTTCTCATTATGTGTTCTTGTTGGTATAGATGGGCTGAATGGCCTGTTCTCATTATGTATTCTTGTTGGTATAGATGGGCTGAATGGCCTGTTCTCATTATGTATTCTTGTTGGTATAGATGGGCTGAATGGCCTGTTCTCATTATGTATTCTTGTTGGTATACATGGGCTGAATGGCCTGTTCTCATTATGTATTCTTGTTGTTATAGATGGACTGAATGGCCTGTTCTCCTCATTATGTATTCTTGTTGGTATAGATGGGCTGAATGGCCTGTTCTCATTATGCATTCTTGTTGGTATAGATGGGCTGAATGGCTTGTTCTCATTATGTATTCTTGTTGTTATAGATGGGCTGAATGGCCTGTTCTCCTCATTATGTATTCTTGTTGGTATAGATGGGCTGAATGGCCTGTTCTCATTATGTATTCTTGTTGGTATAGATGGGCTGAATGGCCTGTTCTCATTATGTATTCTTGTTGTTATAGATGGGCTGAATGGCCTGTTCTCATTATGTATTCTTGTTGGTATAGATGGGCTGAATGGCCTGTTCGCATTATGCATTCTTGTTGTTATAGATGGACTGAATGGCCTGTTCTCCACATTATGTATACTTGTTGGTATAGATGGGCTGAATGGCCTGTTCTCATTATGCATTCTTGTTGGTATATATGGGCTGAATGGCTTGTTCTCATTATGTATTCTTGTTGTTATAGATGGGCTGAATGGCCTGTTCTCCTCATTATGTATTCTTGTTGGTATAGATGGGCTGAATGGCCTGTTCTCATTATGTATTCTTGTTGGTATAGATGGGCTGAATGGCCTGTTCTCATTATGTATTCTTGTTGTTATAGATGGGCTGAATGGCCTGTTCTCATTATGTATTCTTGTTGGTATAGATGGGCTGAATGGCCTGTTCTCATTATGTATTCTTGCTGGTATAGATGGGCTGAATGGCCTGTTCTCATTATGTGTTCTTGTTGTTATAGGTGGGCTGAATGGCCTGTTCTCATTATGTATTCTTGTTGTTATGGATGGGCTGAATGGCCTGTTCTCATTATTTATTCTTCCTGGTTTAGATGGGCTGAATGTCCTGTTCTCATTATGTATTCTTCTTGTTATAGATGGGCTGAATGGCCTGTTCTCATTACGTATTCTTGTTGTTATAGATGGGCTGAATGGCCTGTTCTCATTATGTGTTCTTGTTGTTATAGGTGGGCTGAATGGCCTGTTCTCATTATGTATTCTTGCTGGTTTAGATGGGCTGAATGTCCTGTTCTCATTATGTATTCTTCTTGTTATAGATGGGCTGAATGGCCTGTTCTCATTACGTATTCTTGTTGTTATAGATGGGCTGAATGGCCTGTTCTCCTCATTATGTGTTCTTGTTGGTATAGATGGGCTGAATGGCCTGTTCTCATTATGTATTATTCTTGTTATAGATGGGCTGAATGGCCTGTTCTCATTATGTACTCTTGTTGTTATAGATGGGCTGAATGGCCTGTTCTCATTATGTATTCTTGTTGGTATAGATGGGCTGAATGGCCTGTTCTCATTATGTATTCTTGTTGTTATGGATGGGCTGAATGGCCTGTTCTCATTATGTATTCTTGTTGTTATGGATGGGCTGAATGGCCTGTTCTCATTATTTATTCTTCCTGGTTTAGATGGGCTGAATGGCCTGTTCTCATTATGTGTTCTTGTTGTTATAGGTGGGCTGAATGGCCTGTTCTCATTATGTATTCTTGTTGTTATGGATGGGCTGAATGGCCTGTTCTCATTATTTATTCTTCCTGGTTTAGATGGGCTGAATGGCCTGTTCTCATTATGTGTTCTTGTTGTTATAGATGGGCTGAATGGCCTGTTCTCATTATGTATTCTTGCTGGTTTAGATGGGCTGAATGTCCTGTTCTCATTATGTATTCTTCTTGTTATAGATGGGCTGAATGGCCTGTTCTCATTACGTATTCTTGTTGTTATAGATGGGCTGAATGGCCTGTTCTCCTCATTATGTGTTCTTGTTGGTATAGATGGGCTGAATGGCCTGTTCTCATTATGTATTCTTCTTGTTATAGATGGGCTGAATGGCCTGTTCTCATTATGTACTCTTGTTGTTATAGATGGGCTGAATGGCCTGTTCTCATTACGTATTCTTGTTGTTATAGATGGGCTGAATGGCCTGTTCTCCTCATTATGTATTCTTGCTGGTATAGATGGGCTGAATGGCCTGTTCTCATTATGTATTCTTGTTGTTATAGATGGGCTGAATGGCCTGTTCTCATTATGTATTCTTGTTGGTATAGATGGGCTGAATGGCCTGTTCTCATTATGTATTCTTGTTGGTATAGATGGGCTGAATGGCCTGTTCTCATTATGTGTTCTTGTTGGTATAGATGGGCTGAATGGCCTGTTCTCATTATGTATTCTTGTTGGTATAGATGGGCTGAATGGCCTGTTCTCATTATGTATTCTTGTTGGTATAGATGGGCTGAATGGCCTGTTCTCATTATGTATTCTTGTTGGTATACATGGGCTGAATGGCCTGTTCTCATTATGTATTCTTGTTGTTATAGATGGACTGAATGGCCTGTTCTCCTCATTATGTATTCTTGTTGGTATAGATGGGCTGAATGGCCTGTTCTCATTATGCATTCTTGTTGGTATAGATGGGCTGAATGGCTTGTTCCCATTATGTATTCTTGTTGTTATAGATGGGCTGAATGGCCTGTTCTCCTCATTATGTATTCTTGTTGGTATAGATGGGCTGAATGGCCTGTTCTCATTATGTATTCTTGTTGGTATAGATGGGCTGAATGGCCTGTTCTCATTATGTATTCTTGTTGTTATAGATGGGCTGAATGGCCTGTTCTCATTATGTATTCTTGTTGGTATAGATGGGCTGAATGGCCTGTTCGCATTATGCATTCTTGTTGGTATAGATGGGCTGAATGGCCTGTTCTCATTATGTATTCTTGTTGTTATAGATGGACTGAATGGCCTGTTCTCCACATTATGTATACTTGTTGGTATAGATGGGCTGAATGGCCTGTTCTCATTATGCATTCTTGTTGGTATATATGGGCTGAATGGCTTGTTCTCATTATGTATTCTTGTTGTTATAGATGGGCTGAATGGCCTGTTCTCCTCATTATGTATTCTTGTTGGTATAGAT